>OV815274.1:41909007-42509007 GCA_929108145.2 Limnephilus rhombicus | reverse complement strand
GAGGGAAATCATTTTCCTCGGGGCCTCCTGTGTGGAGTTAATGTAAAAAAAATATATATATATAGCAAACTCGCCAACTCTAACTATGTAACCATCACGCCGTTTCCCCGCAGGGATAGGCAGAGAGGACGAATCGCCAATCAACTCGGTCTTGGCACACACTCCTTGCCTCGTTCACATTCATACATCTGATACATGCTCTTCTATTATTCAGACTCTTAAAATGGCCCAACTCAAGTTCTGATTCACTTGGTCGTGCCATGTCTTTCATGCCAACTCCTCGCTTCATAATTATAATAGTTTAGCAAACAAATATACAATTCAATTTGGTAGGCGGGTACGCACCATTTGCAGGCGGGAACTATTTATTGAATAACCAACACCCCTGCCACAGGTCACCCCAAGTGGTTCACTACGTTTCGTGACTTAGCAGGGGTGCCCGGGTTCATGGGGTGAGATTGGGCTAGGTCTTTGCGGCCAATGCGTTTGCCCACCTACTGCGTAAGAGAGTTTGGTTGAGGGTGACCTAATGTAGATTTCTCAGGCCGAACTCTCTCGACCCATCGCCTTGTATTGTAGTGGGAGAGATGAACTCATACATCTATTACCTACTCCTAGACACATTGACCCCCAGATTCCTACCCACCCATCATACCTTTTTCCTTCCCAGAACTTCCTCTCCTTCCTTTCCTTTAAAGTCCTCCACACAGCATCCCCAAAGATGACATAGGCCCTGAGGGAAATTTTTTCCTGAGTGCCTCAAGAAATTATTTTTTGCAACCTATGGTTTATTCCCTTTTGCAAACAAATCTATCTAATCATTATGCATCAAACGTGAGCCAACCAAAGCCCCATAGGCCATGGGCGTGCGTATAAAAGAGTAAATAAATAAAACGATTATGGTTAAAAAAATATATAGGTATATTTTATTCAAATTGTAGCAACCACGCATTGTTGCTACGTCACGTATTGGATTACGCCCGAAACGATCGATATGTGGCGAGTCAACTTAACTACCTGCGCTGTGAGAAGTACTTACTTGAGAAGTACTTACTTAAGAATTCAAATTCAAGCAATTCAAATTCCAATTCTTTTGAACAGCAAGCTGAAACAAATGGTACCTATTATTATTTTATTTTTTAGACTGTCACTCTCCATATGTTGATAACATTGTGAAAATTTTAATGGCACATAAAAAAAACTATCAACCGATGATTCTAGAGTTTTCTTTTAACTGTGTTTACGTAGCACGTACAATTGCTACATTGGTGACCCCGACGTTCACATTAGTGACCACGAAGTTTACATTTGTGAATCCGACAGTGAGCACGACGCGTGCAAGTACGTCTACCGCGAGCACGTCGCGCACGAAATAAACTCTTCGGTGATAAATTTCGCGCACCAATCATCATCATGTCTCTTGTGAGCGGAACATCTGAGGATAGCCAGCAACCAAGTAACCAGCAACCCAACATCAGGAATCCACCGCCTGAGGTCAACCGAGTGGCAGTACGCATTCCGCCCTTTTGCCCTACTGACCCAGAATTATGGTTCGCTATGGTGGAGCGCAGCTTCGAGGCAGCAGGAGTGACCGTGGATGCCACAAAATTTGGTTTCATTCTCGGAGCCTTGGAGCCCGCCCACGCCCAAGAAGTCCGGGACATCATTGGGAAGCCCCCTGAGGTCGGTGCATATGCACTATTAAAATATGAACTAACCAGACGCCTCAGCTCCACGCAGGAGCAGAAGATAAGGAGACTTCTGGAACATGAAGAAATCGGAGACCGTAAACCCTCCCAATTCTTGAGACACCTGCGCACCCTCGCCGGCAGCGCTGTGCCCGATGAGGTTTTGAGAACCCTATGGATGGGTCGTCTTCCTAGAAGTATGCAGGTGGTTCTGGCTACGCAGCAAGACACTCCGCTTGACAAGGTGGCCAGCTTGGCCGACGCCATAGCAGACTATGCTGGTAGACCGGCAGTTAACTCAGTGGCTGTTCCATCGTCCGAAGATTCATTGGTTACACAGA
Source organism: Limnephilus rhombicus (assembly GCA_929108145.2). Lineage (NCBI taxonomy): Eukaryota > Metazoa > Arthropoda > Insecta > Trichoptera > Limnephilidae > Limnephilus > Limnephilus rhombicus. Next base: position 42,506,978 of record OV815274.1, on the reverse strand, counting down.
TGGCGCGGTTGATGCAGCCTCTCCAACAAGAGCTCGCTACCTTGAGGCGCGAAGTTTCGACACTACGCTCTGGCCAGCAGGGGAGGAGCGCCACCCCGCATCGTTGGAGCAATCGTTCCCGCAGTCGGTCCAGAGGTCGTCAGCCCGAGGGGACATGCTGGTACCACTGGAAGTATGGGACGAAGGCAAGCAAGTGCACCAAACCCTGCAACTTCCAGCAGGAAAACGCGCGGGGCCCAAACTGATGGCGACCAGCACTAGCCCCAACCAAGTCAGTCGCCTTTTTGTTACCGACAGGGTAACCCGTACCCAATTTCTTATAGACACCGGCGCAGATCTCTGCGTTTTCCCACGACGCCTTGTCCAGGGACGCCCCACTAAAGCGACATACGAACTGGCAGCAGCAAATGGCAGCACAATCGCTACTTATGGCAGCCTAACGCTCAACCTGGATCTGGGATTGCGACGCGACTTTACTTGGAGCTTCGTCATTGCAGACGTCTCCAGGCCAATCATCGGGGCAGATTTTCTCGCCAAGTACGAGCTACTGGTGGATGTCCGAAATAAACGGCTGCTGGACCAGGTGACGAATTTGACCATCACGGGAAAACGAAGCGACAACAAGATCGCTTCCATTAAGACGGTCACAGGAACGTCCCCGTATCATAAGCTTCTTCAACAGTTTCCTGACATCACTCGCCCTGACGGCGCCAGGAGGGAAGTTCGTCACGCAACACTGCACCATATTAACACCACGCCAGGACCTCCGACAGTCGAACGCCCACGACGCCTTGCTCCTGACAAGTTAAAACGCGCCAAGAAGGAGTTCGAGGCCATGGTCCGTCTCGGAATCGCTCGACCTTCCGAGAGCTCTTGGGCATCTCCCTTGCACATGGTACCCAAGAAGGACGACCAGTGGAGACCATGTGGCGATTATAGAAGATTGAACGCCAGAACTATTCCGGACAGATACCCCGTACGCCACATCCAAGATTTTGCACAGGCACTGAGCGGCACCAAGATCTTCTCAACGATTGATCTGGTGCGGGCATATAATCAAATCCCTGTGGCTCCCGAGGACATTCCGAAAACAGCAATCACTACGCCATTCGGACTCTTCGAATTTCCGGTGATGTCTTTCGGCCTCCGCAACGCAGCCCAGTCCTTCCAACGCTTCATGGACGAGGTTATCAGAGGCTTAGATTTCTGTTACGCCTACATAGACGACATCCTTATTGCCTCAACGTCAGAGGAAGAGCACCTAGTCCACCTCAAGATATTATTCCAGCGCCTGCAGGAATATGGTGTTGTCATCAACACCGCCAAATGCCATTTCGGCCTGACTAAAGTCAAATTCCTAGGATACCTGGTGTCCGACGCTGGCACTTCACCCCTCCCAGATCGAGTGGAGGCCATCAACAACTACAGCCAACCAGCTTCCATCAAGGATCTCAGCCGTTTCCTGGGAACAATAAATTTTTACAGAAGATTCATTCCCAACGCCGCGAGGACACAAGCTCCACTCAATGACCTCCTAAAAGGGAACCAAAAAGGCAAACAACTCGTGTCTTGGACTGCCGAAACAGTAGAAGCTTTCAGCAAGTGCAAGGAAGCTCTGGCCCAGGCAACCCTGCTCGTTCACCCGAAGTGCGACGCCCCACTCTCTATCGTCAGCGACGCGTCTGATACTACAGCCGGTGCCGCACTCCACCAATTCGTCGCAGGTCACTGGGAGCCTCTAGCATTCTTTTCGAAGAAGTTTTCGGCAGCTGAAAAGAAATATGGCGCATACGACAGAGAACTACTAGCCATCTATCTCGCTGTGAAATACTTTCGCCACATGGTGGAAGGCAGGTCGTTCACCATATTTACAGACCATAAGCCTATCACGTTCGCCTTCCAACAAAAAGCAGACAAATGCTCACCAAGGCAATTCCGTCATCTGGACTATATCAGCCAGTTCACAACTGACATCCGACACGTCTCCGGAAAAGACAACATCGTCGCGGATGCTCTCTCCAGGGTCGAGACGATAGATACTCCTCTGGACTACGCAGCGCTGGCAGCTGACCAGATGTGCGACTCTGAACTGGAACAACACTTGCAAGGAAGTTCTAGCCTACAACTTAAAAAGATTAATATTCCGGGTACTGACGCGCATCTCTACTGTGACGTCTCAACTACCATAGCCAGACCCTTCGTCACAAAGAAGTTCAGACCTGCGGCATTCAATGCGGTCCATCAGCTGGCTCACCCTGGAATTAAGGCCACGGTTAAGCTCATAACTCAACGTTATGTCTGGCCGGCCATTAAAGCTGAGACTATTAAGCTCGCACGCAATTGCCTTCAATGCCAACGAAGCAAGATTACACGGCACGTGTCAGCACCCCTGGGAGTCTTTCCCAGAACCTCCGCTAGATTCGAGCACGTCCACATCGACATAATCATCATGCCTTCTTCAGAAGGATGCCGATACTGTCTCACGTGCGTAGACAGATTCACGAGATGGCCAGAGGCATTCCCGATCCCAGACCAAGAGGCTGAAACAGTGGCGCGTGCTTTCTACGAGGGCTGGATAACAAGATTCGGCACTCCACTCCGCATTACTACGGACCAAGGGAGACAATTTGAGTCGAGGTTGTTCAGGCAGTTGAATTTCCTGGCAGGCACGACGCAAATCCATACAACTGCATACCACCCCGCAGCAAATGGCATGGTGGAACGATTTCATCGTCAACTGAAAGCAGCGATCAAGTGCCATCAGAATAACCGTTGGACGGAAACACTTCCCACCGTACTCATGGGAATCAGAGCAGCTTGGAGAGATAACCTCGCTGCAACCTCAGCCGAGCTAGTGTACGGCGAGCCGCTCCGCTTACCCGGCGAATTTCTATGTACAGCACGACCTAATGTTAACGACGACACCGGAAGCTTCCTAAAGGAACTACGGAAACATTTCAACGAGCTGAGACCAGTTGAAGGTACCCGCCATGGTTATGGACATCGTTTCGTCTTCCAAAATCTTCCCACAGCTTCTCACGTCTTTCTGAGGGACGACACAGTCAAGAGCCCGCTTCAACAACCCTACAGCGGCCCTCATAAAGTCGTTCGTCGGCACGAACGAACATATACCATACTGGTAAAAGGGAAGGAAATCACCGTGAGCATCGACCGCCTCAAACCAGCATACGTTGCTCAAGATCTTGAGAGTTTCACATCACACTCGCAAACCGCATCAGAGTCACCAGCCGCCACATCACAACCAACCCTTCCGTTGTTCGATGGCAGTAAGGATCGGACACACACAACCACTCGTTCTGGAAGGCGGGTTCGATTTCCCGATCACCTCGAGATCTGACTATTCCTCTTTCCACCGCAGCCATGTCTGCGTTGTCTGGGGAGGGAGTCCTGTAGCAACCACGCATTGTTGCTACGTCACGTATTGGATTACGCCCGAAACGATCGATATGTGGCGAGTCAACTTAACTACCTGCGCTGTGAGAAGTACTTACTTGAGAAGTACTTACTTAAGAATTCAAATTCAAGCAATTCAAATTCCAATTCTTTTGAACAGCAAGCTGAAACAAATGGTACCTATTATTATTTTATTTTTTAGACTGTCACTCTCCTCTCTGTTCGGAGAGTACCTACCACAATAATGTGATTATGTAAAAGAAACTGTAAAGTAACATGTTTGTATTTTATGTTCCATTAAAACCTGGGAGAATATATGACGCAAATGTGAATGGATGAAGAAGTCGGAAACGCCCGAGGAAGACATGGCATGACCAAGTGAATCAGATACTTGAGTCGGGCCATGTGAAGGGTCGGAATAATAGAAGAGCATATATAAGACGATGTATGAACGTGAACGAGGCAAGGAGTGTGTGCCAAGATCGAGTTGTTTGGCGGTCCGTCCTCTCTGCCTACCCCTGCGGGGGAAACGGCGTGATGGTTAGTTAGTTAGTTTAAAACCTGGAGAGATGAATGAACATCATGAAATTTTCACAAAAGGCGTTATTTTTAGATCGTGACTAATGTCGGTATGAAATATTCCTTTGACTGTAAAAAATAGACCCCATATTCGATATTTTTCAATAATTTTGGTAAGTAAGAAAAAGTGCAAATTTGCTTTAGGTACTTATAAATATGTAGGTACCTACAGTGGCGTAGCGAGGGTGGGCACACCTGATAGAGGGGTGACAATCGACCGTGAAAAAAAAATTATGAAGGATATTGTATACCTACATGAACGCGGTCTGTTATTTTCTTTGATATGTTCCCCGTGGAGTGCCCCGAATTTTGTGTCCAGGTCTTTTTACAGGCGAATATAGCCTATATATGTGGAGAAATCTGAAATTCTCTAAATTTTATGAAGTCGAAATTAGCGTTTTGAATTTTTTCGCAAGTCAACTTTAATAGGGTGGGGGGGTGACACCACGCTCCGGGGGCTGACATCCGCCCTGGGTGCCACCCATGCTAGCTACGCCACTGGGTACCTATACTAGGTATACCAATGAGATCTTAAAACAAAATGTGGTATAGCCACCTAATAATGCGATAATAATAATAAATATATTTGGATAATTAATCTGGCGCCTCTTTTCTGAAAAATCAACGGAGTGGCGCTATATAAATCTGCAGTTTTAGCGGCGCGCCAATCAAATTCCGTAGAGTTGTTTTTAGATTTTCACGGCCAAAGGTATTTTCGTTATTTGTTTTTAGGGTGTTAGATATGCCGGATCTGCCCTGGTGATGGACACTACAACGCTGTCCGAAACGTTGGCTAAAGAAGGAGGTAACGCGACACGGCATAACACTCCAAAAACAAATAACGAAAATAAAAACGAGTATGCTTTAGACCACACGACTGAAGAAAAACTTCACTAACATATGTCTCTCCATTCCGATCTCTCTTTTCAAAACGCTCTCGTCACGCATTCACCAGCTTACTCCCTAAGTCAAGCGTGCGTAAAGGTCCGACCGTTCGCCTCGCCCGATCACACTTTTCGTAAAGCTCTCGATTCACCAGCTTACTGCCCAAGTCAAGCGTGCGTAAAAATCCAACCGTCCGATTGATGCTCGTACTGCTTAAGAGAGAGTCCGAAACGAATCCCAAATCCCATAGGTGCGTTAAGAATATCAGCACCTATGAGACCTTCCGTCATATTGTTTAGATGTACTCAAAATATAAATACTTGGTACTGTATAACCTTGGGAACGGCGTGAGCTGCTTGAAATTTGTTAACACCAAATTTATACGGATTTTGTAAGAATTAACCATTTTTTTCTGTAGTTATTAAAGAATAACATTGGATTTTTTCATTTACCTGTCTGTAGGAATTTATTTATTCCTTTTTTATTCTCAGATTTAACTCCCAATGAGATCTGTCATCAACCGCCACTGCTTCCTATTCCTAGGCCTCGTAACATTCGTCATGTCATTAGAAATGTAGGGACCAAAATTATTACTTTATTTGTCAAGAAAAGTGTCAGAACTAAAAACCATTAAATCCGTAATAATTATCGGTCTCCTACAAAAGCGACATTGTTACGCAAATGTGTCGTTTACTTTTGTTTGAAGTGTGGTCTTACTTAGACTAATGGTCTGGCAGCCTTTTATAAAAACTGAGCACAGCTGAGACATTGTATTGTAATGTGGATTGCGGGCACTAAAAGCTTCAAAAGGCAATAAAATAATAACCGTTTTACGAGGCGTTACTGAACAAAAGATGGAGCTGAAAGAAGTTCATAAAATTTTATGCACTCTCCCAAAAGCGGTACAGAAAAGTTTTTCGATTTGCTGAATCTGTAATAGGAACTATCAAATCTTACATAGGTACTTATGTACACGCTTATTCTAAATGAGTTAAACAAACTTTTTCAAAAAATTTAAAAATTTGGAAATTCTAGAACTAAAATCCTTTTTTTTTTAATTTTACAAACTAGATTAGGTACCTAACCTAACTAGTGACGTGCCAATCGCTCGAAACGCACTTTATTAGCAGACACGTTTTTTTCTTAAATCCGGTGTTGTTTCTAAGTAGGTCTCATGAATTCCGTCACAGTCCTCTCATCAACAAAATGCACCTACAAACCTACTTGTATTATATAGGCCCTCCACACGACACTGCCTGCTGGCATGCAGGCAGGGCCTGCAGAGAGCGTGGGTTTGAGCGAACTAGCGCTGTCTCGTTTGTTAAAGGGCCGCTAGAACGAGACGCATGCAGGGACTCTCTGCGGCAAAAGTCCCTGCAGGCCAGCATGCAGTGTCGTGTGTAGAGCCCTATATCTATACCTACCAGAGGCTGGATAGGGCTAGGGCAGGGGTCGGCAACCTTTTGAGTCGGAAGAGTCAAAGATTACAATTTACAAAATTTCAAAGTTTTTAAAGAGCCACAAAAAATATTTTCTTTTCCACAATAAATAGTACTTACATAAATAATTTTTAGAGGAGGGGGGGGGGGGGGTGGCGGGATAATTTTACTATGGTAAAGGGGGCGATTTCTTCAATGCGGTTAAGAAACACTGGTATACATGATTTTTAAACCGATCAATTGCATTTGTAGATATCTAGATCAGTATCAACTCCAAAAAGCTCAATGTGGATTTCGTTACTATTTGTGTTGAGAGGATTTACTAAGAATGCTAGAGAGCTTTTTTGGTTTTGAATTGCAGAAATCTGTCAGCAAATTCATCTTAAATTTTTTTTGTAACTGTGTTGAAGTAATTCGTGTCAACAGTTTCACTGGTTTTATCGCGATATTGCTTTAGAAATTGAAAATGAAGTAATTTACCGCTCTGAATATCTTCTGCAAAAATAATTAATTTTTCTTCGAAACAAACCAATTCTTCTACCAAGACAGATGCTCGGTTTCCCTTTCCTTGCAGTTTTAGATTATTATTATATATGTACATGCATAAAAAAACTGCACAGAAGGAAGAAACGAGTATTTCTCGAGAACCAAATCAAGGAAGTGGAACTAGCCAAGGCCCAAAACAGAAGTCGACTTTTCTATCAGAAGGTAAACCATTAAAGAAAAGAATACAAGCCCAGAATTACAATGTGCTACGACAGCGAGGGAAATATTTTGAATGAAAAGTCAAGAATTCTGAATAGATGGGTGGAATATTTTGATGCTCTGCTAAACGGAAGTGTAGATGAGAGTGTGGGTGAAAATTTGACGAGGGATGGAAACATCACTGATGGTGGTACTAATGATGATGACAATGTCGAGCCGCCATCAACATTAGAAGAAGTAGTGGGTGCCATTAAAAGTCTACATAACAATAAATCACCTGGAACTGACAACATCTGTGCAGAGTTATTCAAATATGGCGGAGAGAACCTTCAAGTCCATATATATAATATCATTAAATCCATCTGGTGCTCTGAGACTCTGCCAAGTGAATGGAACTGTGGAATAATTTGCCCCCTTCACAAGAAAGGAGACCCTATCAACTGCTCTAACTATAGGGGCATAACGCTGCTGAATATCTCATACAAGATCCTATCAAATGTACTGTGCGGTAGGCTTATGAAATATTCGGATGGCATAATCGGCCAATATCAAACTGGGTTCCGTAAGGGGAAATCTAAAACTGATCAAATCTTTTCACTAAGACAGATACTGGAAAAAACAATAGAATTTAATGTTGATACATACCATCTCTTCATAGATTTTAAGGCTGCCTATGACACGGTAAATAGAGAAAGACTGTACAGAGCCTTGGATGAATTTAATATCCCAAGAAAACTGGTAAACTTAGTAAGGCTCACAATGTCTAATGTTGAGTGCCGAGTCAGAATACAACAGGATCTGTCAGACACCCTAAAGACCTTCAATGGACTAAGACAAGGAGATGCACTTGCCTGCATTTTATTCAATTTAGCGCTGGAAAAGGCCATCCGAAATGCAGGTATACAAACCACAGGCCATATTTTTAACAAGTCTGTTCAGCTCCTTGCTTATGCTGACGATATAGATATCATCGCACGCTCAGAATATGAACTAAAATCGGCGTTTAAAAGCTTAGCCACGTCGGCAAGGAACATGGGATTGGTCATCAACGAGGGGAAGACAAAATATATGCCTGTACATGGACGCCAGAAACCACCAAGTATACAGATAGATAATTATACATTTGAAACTGTCAACGAGTTTGTATATCTCGGTACTATGGTGACAAATGACAACAATGTATCCAGCGAAATCAAAAGAAGAATAGTAGCTGCAAATCGATACTACTTTGGGCTACAGAAGCATATGAAATCTCGCCACCTTACCAGAAGAACTAAAGTCCTGCTTTACAAGACCCTTATACGACCTGTTCTTATGTATGGTTCGGAATGCTGGACAATCAGTAAGGGTGATGAAGGAGCCCTAGAAAGTTTTGAAAGGAAGGTGCTGCGAAGGATTTACGGCCCAGTCTGTGATAATGGAGAATGGCGTATCAGATACAACCAGGAGCTATACGATCTTTACGAGGACCCTAATATCTCCAAGGAAATCAAAACTGGAAGACTCAGGTGGGCTGGTCATATCCAGAGAATGAGCGAAGGAGATATTCCAAAGCGAATTATGGATGGTGCACCTGGGGGTCGGAGAAGAGTTGGAAGACCAAAGCTTCGATGGCTGGATTGAGTGGTGAAGGATGCAAGCACCATCGGCATCCGAAACTGGCGCAACGCAGCACGACACCGACAGTCATGGAGGCAGGCTCTGCTGGAGGCCAAGACCCGACCTGGGTTGTAGAGCCACAGATGATGATGATGATGATGACATGCATACCTACCTTTGAGAAGATAATTCGCTTCTAACTCTTCTACTTGAATTAATAAACCATACGTCACTAGGCTTGTTGAAAAAATATCGAAATATCGATATTTTTAATTCAAAATATCGATATTTTTAGCCGATATATTTTGATCCGATATAACGATATATCGATACAAAATATCCAATATCGAAAATTGTATCAGAAACGATATTTTTTTAAATTTATGTATTTAAAGTCACTAGAATCCAAAACCGTATAGCAACGAACGGAAAAAAGTAACTGTATTGGGTCATGACATCTGGCGGTTGAAATTTTAACTATTAATAGCTTACAAATCTATTGTCTTTGCATTAGTATTTGTGATCACCAATACTATCTCATATGTGTAGGTACATACATAGAAATGATGCAATTTTTCGCCATTTTTTTCTAAGCCACTCCTATGTGTTGGTTCCCAATTGTCTATGATTATTGATTATACCTTGTTCCAAACACGAAGTCCTTTTTGACAGATTAATACGCCAATAGAATGTTACTGAGACGCATACAAACTTTGTATGCATCTCAGTTTACATATAAGTTAGAAGACAGCTTTTTAGTTTTTGAAATTTTTGTAATTATTACGTAATAAAAATGAATAGTGATAAAAATACCTTCATTTTTATTGAGATTTTCGTACATTAAAAAAAGCCAATTGTGTACAAAAATTACTATTGATAATATTGAGCTGAATACACTATTATTTTAAAAACGCAAAATCTCTTGAAAATTTGACTGATATATCGATATTTTTTCCTCGATATATCGATGTCGATATTGATATTTTAATAAATATCGATACATCGATATATCGATATTTTTTTCACTTTCTACATCCCTATACGTCACAGCCAAAGCACTGGTGAAGACGCCAAACTGTCTTGCGTCGAAAGCGAATTAAAACCTACATAGAAACATCCGACGACGGCGTCATTCGAGAGCTTCGGACGGACTGACGACAGTGACGACGCGCACGGGGGAGGGGTGCGGTGAAAAGCGAGTACAAGAGGATGAGAGATAGAAATGGTGCCTAACCCTCGTTCATCGATTCAGAACGATTTTTCAATGTTTTTTTTTTTGATAAAATAAATAATATTTGGGTATGGAACTAAGGAGCCGCAGCTTCATATCCAAAAAGCCGCATGTGGCTCACGAGCCGCAAGTTGCCTACCCCTGTGCTAGGGCAGTTGGGTTGGGGTACTGGCCCTGGGCGCAATGTCAGCCAGCAAAAAAGCACGAAACAATTAACAAACAAATAACCATGCGAGTTCTGAGAGTATTAACAATTGAGAAATTAACCCCCAGTAACGATTATTTCAAGTAAAATATTGTCACGCGGTACAGTGTAGGTAGGTAGCTAACTAGATTCATAATATGTGACGTCAACATCTGCATTTTATTGTTTTCTCACACTTGCTACTTTGCGAGTTGGTACAATCATGATTATTGGTTAGCAATATTGCTTAGCATAGATTATGTATGAGACGATGTGTGACTTGAATGAGGCAAAGAGTGTGTGCCAAGACCCACATGTTCGGCGGTCGGTTTTCTCTGCCCAGTTAGATTATTGGTTATCGTTTTATAATGTGTCTTAAAATTTTCTTATAAGTTGTTTGTTATTTTCTAAAACGCCCGTGAAAATTTTCTAAAAGTTTAACCCTCACCTGAAGTATTTCGAAGAATAGTTACGATTCTACTCCAAACGGCCAAACAGAAAAGGAAATGTATATTTGCAAGTCGTGCAGACCCATAAAATAATAAAACAAAACCTTTTTCCTTTTCTCTTTTCCTGAGACTTCACCTCATTCAAGATTTTACGCGAAAATGGACAACAAACTGTGAATTTAATATAAAAAGTTCCTTCCTTCTCATTATTTCTATCACGCTGACACAAAAACAAACGCACCATTTTTATTTCGTGCCTTTCCACTGGAAAATTTGATTGAATTCAACTATCTCGCCAAGAACTCAAGTCTGAAAAATTCAAACAATCCTACAAAGAAGCTGTTAAAGTTTTGTGCACGGTGAAAAAAAATCATGCAGAATAAGGAATAACAAATTTAGAGGATGTATTTGAATATTTTCTTTGAATAAGTGCCACGGGGCTGCTAAGTTCTTCGGTCGAACCGATCCAGGACATTATTCGCATCCCTTGTCAAGGGCGGCTGAGCCTATATCCAATTTAAGGATGAAATAAACGTGTAAATTTTTACACCCTGTCACGGCGGAGGGGTGTATTGTAGGGGGAGGGGAAGGGGACTAATAGGCTTACACGTTCTGCCCTCAGACGTGAAGCGGTGATTTATGGTCAACACAGGCTATTTGCGACTTAATCCTATCAAAATGTTTTGATGCACCACTTATGACAATAATGGGGTAGAATAAATTGTAATAATTATAAAACATAATTTATATGGACTGGAAAAATTGTACAACCTACCAAAATAAATTTGTTAAAGTGATTTTCATTCGTACCTATTTACGTAGGGAGTGTCGTTAAATATAAAACAATATAAATAATCAAAATTGAGTCTAATAAGAACGTTAGTCGTATAAAAAATATATGTCTGTATTGTATATCTTTTTTGAATAGTTTTCTGAAAACACAACCGTTAATTATTTTAGAAGTCTTCGAAATTTTAATTTTTGTGAGTCAGGGAAGTTTGCGAGAACCTGCCACCACATTTTGTGAAAATATAAATGCAGTTCAAATTTCAACTCCTAGGTGTTTACTGTTCATGGAAATTATAGTAGAACCTATAATAGACATTTAAATGTGTAGAGATAGGATTTAGGCAGTTTCACATATTAAGTTATTCTCCTTAAAAAATCGTCGTTACGCATGATTTTTTCTTGCTTTCGAAAATCTAATTATTGCCCACAATCCCTAACTCATCAACCCATGACACTATTTAAGACTGTCATACCAGCAAATCATAATTTCGATTTCGACTATAGCGCTCACATATCAGCGGTCGCGAGCGGACGTTTTTGGAACTAGATTTCATTCCGTTGCAAGCCGGGTTTCACGTACCCACTAGTTCACGCGGAGCTGGGCCTACAGTATGATTCAGATAAAGATGTTGAATTCTCGCTTCCAGAATTTTAATTAGTAGTAGTTATTTGTAATTTGTGTATCGAAGTGCATAGACATAAATAGATACAGAAACACAGTAGGTATAAAGTAGATACCTACACAAACAAAAAACAATTTGTTATTTTTTTTTTAATATTTTGGTTTTTGTTTTTTCATTTTACTTTACGGCCATTAGAGTGGAAGAATTGAAACGTTACTTGAAATGGCTTAAGCCGTGTTTAGTGACAAGATCTGAAGAGTCAGGTACTTCCCCACCTTCATCTTCCCTAACTCATTCCCCTCCCCCACTACCTTCAGCCTCACAACATACCCCAATTGGGGGTGTAATAGTCCCACTGGCTCCAGACGGGAGCAGTTGGGACTCTTGTGCGGTATTCATGAAAAAAAAGAGTAATATTCAGTTGGATTGTAAAAAATATATCATTTTGAAATATTTATTCGTGTGCATAATTTTTAATTTTATATTTATGTGAATACCGCACAAGAGACCCAAATGCTCCCGTCTGGAGCCAGTGAGACTATGACATGACTATGGGGGTATATTGTGAGGCTAAAAGTGGTAGGGAAGGGAAGCAGATGGGGAAGAGGAAGTGAGGAATTACCTGGCTATTCAGATCTGGTCACCAAACACGGCCAAAGCCATTTTTAGCAACGTTTCAATTCTGAATGGTGGTCTTACACCAGGGCGATACAAAAGTATCTTCTACTCTAGAACGTGACTCAAATATATTATTTTTAAATGAAATAATTGTGAAATAACCCAAATTAGTCAAATAAAATTTATTTGCCCACGCCGGGATTCGATCCCACGACCTTCGGATTGCGAGTCAAGAGCCTTAACTCTTGACCACGCCGGCCGTCAATGGGTAGTATCAGTAATTTGGAAGGCGGGTATGGTTACCGCCGCCCCGGGAACCATGTATTGGATTGTCAACACCTCTGCCATAGGTACGGGTAGCCCGGGTTCATGGGGCGAGGTTTATCAGGATCTCGCGGCGGTGGCGTCTGCCCACCAACTACGTGGAAGGTCGGATCGGGAGAGACCTTTTTTTACAATCGCTTAACACATTGCCTATCTCTTCTTTGGGGATGCTGTGTGGAGGTTCGTTTTAGGGAAAGGGAGGAGAGGATCTTCTGAGAAGGAAAGGGGTATTAGGGGTGGGTAGAAATGTGGGGGTCAGCTTGTCCAGGAGAGCGGATGTATGAATCCATCCCTCCCACTGCGGTGCAAGGCGATGTTCCGAGTAAGGCTGGAGAAGTCAAAGGGACTCCCTCAACCACTTTCTCCAGATCCGACCTGCCATGCAGCTGGTGCGCAGACGCATCCGCCGCCAAGACCTGAAAAAACCTCACCCCTGAACCCAGGCACCCCTGCTAGTCACCAAACGTTGCGAACCACTTGGGATGACCTACGGCAGACGTGTTGGTCATCTAAAAAATGGTTCCCGGGGCGGTGGTACCCATACCCGATTCTCGTGTTTGTTATTTTTGTAATACGTAAAATGGATATAAAAAAAGCCTACCCTCCCACCCCTCTCACCCCCCCACCTCTAACCCCCCTCTACCCCCCACCTTCTTTACCCCCCCCCCCTCAGCCTACCCCCTTCACCTCATCCCAACTCTTGTTCAACCTCCCTCCCTTGGGAGCTGTTGGACTCTTTGTGCAGTATTCACATAACAATAAATTCAACAAAAAAATTTGGAGTAGTTGTGACTCTTGTGCGGTATTAACATAGCAATCATTTACAATAATTTTTTTTAAATATATATTTTGGAGCAGTTTTTTGGAGCTTGGAGTTTGGAGCAGTCTTTTTCGGTATTCACATAACAATAATATACAATAAAAAATATTCGAAATTTTAAAAATTTTAGCTTAAAAGTATTCAATCAACATGAAATTTTGCGTTCCGTTCGGTCAACCTGTAGATTTTATCAACATGAAACAAGGAAATCGTACATATTCAAAGTTTCGTATCCAATTCATCATTTGAAAATGTTACGATATAGAGCGCCGCGGAGACGACCGGAGGCAGTGGCTCTTGCCCGCGGAATGAGCTCTGAAATTCTCTGTTGCGAGTATGAGAAAAATCGTGAAATGCGAAGCTGTAAATTAATTAATATTAAATACTTCTCCTGTCCCACTGCTACGCTGACGATCAGCAAATTTATTTTTAGTGCTCTCCAAACGAAATCAACAGTCTCAAAATCCGCATAGCTGAATGCTTAGAAGCAATAACAAGTTGGATGTCTTCAAACAGGCTGAAGCTGAACCCATCTAAGACTGAGTTTCTCTGGTTGGCCACAAACAAACGCCAACATTTCATAGACAATTCACCTATTTCCATTTCCGACAACGATATTATTCCAAAGACAACAGTCAAACTTCTTGGCGTTAATTTAGATTCACACTTAACTCTAAAAAGTCAAATAAATAGGACAGTAAGTACCGGTTTTTTTCACCTAAGACAACTCATGTCAGTTCGAAGAAACCTTCCTACAGAGGCGACAAAACTATTAATGAACTCTTACGTAGTCTCACGGCTCGATTACTGTAACGGCATTACGTTAGTCTTCCAAAATATCAAACTGACAAATTTCAATCCGTGTTTAATGCAGCGGCAAGGCTCATAACTGGCGTCTCTAAATATTCGCTTATTTCAGAACACCTTCGTAACCTTCACTGGCTCAAGTGTTCTGAAATAATCCAGTACAAATTGTACTGGATGGTTTTTAAATCAATCAACGAAATGGCCCCACCTTACATCTCCGAATTATGCGTCCCGGAAAATATCGGTCCAAGGCAATTAACCCTTAGATCAGCAACTTCGTCTGCTAAAGGCAGACTAGTAGAACCTAAACGAAAGCCAAATACTATGTTTGGAGATCGTGCTTTCTGAGTATCTGGGCCTAAGGCTTGGAATAGACACCAAGCCCAACAGAGTTTAGGTCCAAACTAAAAACCTACCTTTTTGGGCTCTCATACCCTTAATTTAAATATACCTATCCGAGAGTATCATACTTGTATTGCCTATGATATGTCTTAATCACACTTTTCTTACTGAATTAAAATTACTCGAGTCCTTACACATCAATCTGTTTCTTGACGAATCACATTTAGGAAGATCAAATCCTTATAGGTACTACTGCACCACCCACCATTAAATGTTGCTTTTACTTTCCAAAATACACTCATCAAAGAATATATTACATATTAATATTAAAATATTTTTCAAGATTAATACATGTCCACAATTATTATTATTTTTTATTTTTTATTCGTTTATTCGCGATCTCGGGGAGGGTGGTGCAGACCCACGAGTTCCATATTATACATATATAATACATTAAATTAAAATATTTCAAGATGAAAGAAGAAAAAAATTTTACATAATGAAAGGAAATAAATAAAAGAAAATAATAATAATAAAAAAATAAAATTTGAAAAAAAAAAAAAGTTAACTTTTTGTTTCTAGGTATTATGTCCTCTGCGTGCGAACTCTTTCTAAATTTCTCCCAGGTAAGTGTGGTCCTGTTTTCATTAATTTTTAGGCAGCATCGCGTTCATTGGTCAAAATATTGTACATATATTTTCGTATCGGTGATCATTGAACCGGTGTATGCAATTTTTAGCCCTAAGTTGTTTTTAATAGTTTGTCTAGCTAGTAGTTTTTTTTTAATTTTAGAAATTTATTATAAGTTTGTACAGCGCCCTTGAGGTGATTTTTCACAAAAACGGCGCTCTACAATTTATCCAATTATTATTATTATTATTAATGGTCAACTTTAAACATCTAAGTACCCAGTGTTATGGCGAAATTACACACGTCAACCACATTGATGCCATTTGGTTGAACGGCGTATAATTGAAAGGGTGTACTGTTTACACGTACTTGACAGAAGTGGACCATTCAATCACATTTCTGTCATAGATTTTAGAATGTCTTCGAAACAGGTCGTGCGCGCGGGAATTAAGTTAATGTGTGATCATTTAATTAACGAGTTAATGAGAGGCGTATGCACTTCCCTCCATTTAAAAACCATCTTCTATGTTGACAACTCCCTACAAAATAAACAGTCACAGTTTGACAATTCAATATGCGCGGACAGTGCTGCGCGCGCATGCAACGCCGCATTCGCGCATGCGCACGAAGGACAAACGAACCAATCGCATTGAAAATATTAAACAAGTTGAATATTTTCAATGCGGTGGAAAGATGACGCGCAATGACATGGAAACATGCAATGTCTTGTTTACACGGGGCAATTTGGTATCTACAACCTAATTGCGCAGCGGAATTGAAAGGTCTAATATGCCCATTAGCCTCACATTTTCAGGAAATAACACAATTTCCGAGATGTGTATGGGTGCCTCCGCCCCAGGAATATCTATCGGATAACCAACACCTTTGCCGTAGGTCACCCCAAGTGGTTCGCTACGTTTGGTGACTTAGCAGGGGTGCCGGGTTCATGGGGTGAGGTTTGTCCTGGTCTTGGTGGCGGATGCGTCGAGATCGAGAGAGACTGGTTTCAAAAGCTTACTTACAAATTTAAAAAGCTTACTTACAAGTTCTAACTTACCTAGCAAACAAATTTTAAGCAAATATTGATAATTTTAGCTTTAATCTGTTGCGTAGCTTCGTTCTAAGGTAAATTAGGAGTATCTATTATTGAGAGGGTATTAAAATATTTTATATTATATTTTCGATAACGTCTCAATTTTGATGTACCTAAACCTACATTTTGCCCTACTTTCAAGAATTATAGGGTCTTACTAATAAATGTGTTTTAAATTTTACACAACTGAAAATAACGTTTACGGTTCAAATATGGTTCTTTAACAGTTGTGTGAAATTGAAAACATGTTTATTAGTAAGGTGGGTGGAATTTCAGGATCGAGAGAGACTGGTTGATGGAGGCCTTTTGACTTTCCAACCAGACTCTCTCACCGCAGTTGTAGGGATGGATTCATCACTCCCGGACACACTGACCACAAACTTCCTACCCACCCCTCATACCTTTTTCCTTCCCAGAACTTTCTATCCTTCCCTTCTTTAAAAAGACCCTCCACACAGCATCCCCTAAGATGACATAGGCCCTGAGAGGAATTATTTTCCTCAGAGCCTCCTGTGCGGAGCTAAGGAAAAAAAGAAAGCTTTTTTTCATACCCTGAATCAAGCCTACAAAACAAATATAAATATATCTCTGCTTTATGTAAAAAAAAAAATGACGGCATCAGTGAGTAATGTTTTTTTGTAAAAAAATCATCAAAAATTGTTTTATTTTTATTTTTTTTTTATTAAAAGAATAGATAATACAGAATATGATCAACAAACAAGTCCTGCTAAGCCAATTGAATTGGCTTGTCAACACGTGCTTTTATTTTAGTTTCATATACATTTTTTAAATTTAAAATTTACATCATATATCTACAGATTCAACACTTTTTTCATAATAATAATAATAACGTAGTATTTATATAGCGCAGTTTTGTGATATTTCACTTCAAGTGCGCTTAATTATAATAAACTTAACATATCAATATAAATATTTTTTTCGATAGCCAATTTTTCACCATATATTTAACCTTATTCGTAGAATTACATTGCTTTATAGTGTCAGGTAATAAATTAAATATATTCGGTACAATGTATTCAAACGTTCTCTGTCCGTACAATTGCAAGTTTAATTGCAATTTTAAGATCATTATGTGATATGACTAATACTGTATCATCTGCGAATACAAAATGTTTAACAAAAGAGAAAAGTTTTTTCATTATACTAACATAAATTATATAAAGTGTAGGTCACAATATGGAACCTTGTGGAACTTCTGCAGATACATTTTTTGTTTTACTAAAAGTATTATTTTGGTACATATTTTTCTATCTCTAAGATAATCTTTAAATAAATTTAACACATTTCCTCTTATTCCTATTTTTTCTAGAGTTTTCAGAAGTTTTTGAGAGTTAATTGTGTCAAAAGCTTTAGAGTTATCGATAAATAAAACAATAACATACTACAACACGGGCATGTGCCTAGTGTGATGGCCAAAAAATTATCCATTTACTGTAATGTATAAACTTTACGGAATAAAGAACATTAAAAAAAATAAAATTATTATTTAATTGATTATTTATATAATAGGAAAAATCTTGCAGTGATTTTTCAGTGTTTTTTTTTCTTTGGAAGCTGTATTGATTTGGACCTATGATACTGAATTTTTCAATATAATTATTTAATTTATTTGATAAAAAAATTTCGAGAATTTTTTCTAATGCTGGTAGAATACTAATAGGCCTATAATTTCCCAGTTCAATGTGTTTTCCACCTTTAAATATTGGTCTAGTAATGCTACATTTAAATTCTTGTGGAATTTTTGCTTGCTTTATTATCATGTATATTAAATGAGTAATTATTGGCCCAAGAGTTTTTATATTTCTTTTTAAATCAAACATTCTTATATTGTCAATACCTGAGTTTTTCATTTTTTTTAACAATGTTTTCAATTTCAGTTATAGTTGCTCTTGGTCTTGGTATATATAAACTGTGAGGTAGTTCTTCTAGTACTATATTAGTAGCTTTGTGATTGCATTTATGTAACATGTTGTTGATGCTGTCCGAGAAGTAATTCACAAAATCATTTGACACAGAATCTTCAGTTCTATCTTTTAACATATATCGTGTTATAGTTTCATCAGAATCGTTTTTGGGTTTACATCCTAAAATATTATTTATCTCGTCCCAGTTTTTTTTTTTTGTATCATTAAAACAGGATTTAAATTTATTATTAAAGTGGTTAATTTTATCTTTATTTATAAGTTTATTGACAAGGTTTCGTGTTTTTTTGTATTCTGTTTCATATATGTTTCTCACATCAACTTGGAGACTACCTGAGATTTGCATTCACGTTGTGTGTAATTTATGTCGTCCCATCATAGCCAACAACTTCATCATGAACCCTTCACCGACATCAGATCTGAGACGTCTTCACCTCACGTGGTCATAAACCATAACCCGGCCTACTCAACGTCTTTATGCGGCCGTCAGCGCGCCGCTGGTCGTACCGTGCTCGATCCGTCAGCGGTTTTATCTTGTGTTGTTATGTATTATGTATGTGTGGGGATGCCGGGATAGTGGAGAGCCGGACAAAGGCGTTCCCGGGAGGTCTCACGTCCAGAGTCTCGGGATCCGGGACCCGCGACCCGGCACTGCCGCGGGACTGTAATCCACCTCGTAAAACTCTGGATAGGCGAGCAGGGATGGACTAAGACCAATTATTTGTTAATTTTATTTAAGTTATTTGTACATCAAAGTATAAAATTACTAAATAATTATAACTTACTCACAATGCCATATTCAAATAAATAAATTGTTTCTCCCTGCATGTCCTTTCCCGTGCGTCCCCGTTCCCCTCCCGCATCCCCTTCCCACCAACCCGCCTCCATATATTCAGTTCCAGTACATTCAGTTTGCAAACGGCTCGCGTGCCACCTATTACAATTTTTTTATTAAAATTTTCATTGTTCGTATATTACAAATATTCATTTTTGTATATATTATAAGAACAATCAATCAAATTTGGTACCTATTTAAAATATCTACAATTTAAAAAATCCATAGACAATTCTTTTGTTACAAAAAAAAACCAGCTGCCTGCTAAATTCACATTCATCAAACGCGCGAACTGTCAAAAGTACGAAGTTAAAATAGTCGTCCAATTTTCTGCCCATTTTTCTTAATTTTTCTTTCCGTGAGAACCTCCTATAAAGTAATAGAATAGGTAAAGTCGTTCTGAAGTTATGGCGTGACCAAGGGAAACAGGGATTAATTTATTTACTACACGGAGAAAAATGGTTTTGCGTATTCATTCGGAATTCTCGCCTGTTTATACGTAATTACTGTTAAAAACGGGACTGCAGTTGTTACGAATGAATTAACAGGAATTCTAGACCGTATGAAATATTCGGACGAGGACTGCCAAGATTTCCTGATAAACTTTTAGTAAATTACGAATATATTATCATGACTGCTCGCTATTTTGACACCATCTGCATGACAATACTAATATTTTTATATATTTTTTCTCTGGCATAATGTGGCTCCTACAATATATTGAATCCAACAATTGATGCAGATTTTACAGTTTCCGACCAATATCCTTTTATTAATTTATCATATACATATTTTTACGTTATCTCACCACAGGAGGCCGTAAGAAAATAATTTGGTAAATTTGCATAAGTCCACCTCACGGATAATACGGAACGTTCGTGTTGTCGATGTTTGATGCGAAGTATAATGGACAATCAAATAAGTCATTTGTCGGAGGTACCAATCTTATAAAATAAATTCTCTAAAATAAACTCGCATGTCATCACATATATTTTTTTAAATCCCAGGTTTTGAATGTTTTGTTTGGCAAAGCAGGGTTTGTCTAGCTGGTTTGTGTAATTATTCTAATACATTTCTTTCCATGTTCTACTGTTATAAATACAGGTACATACTTACAAACTTGTCAATAATTCATCCACTTTGTTTTACATGGCAATAATATTTTTCTATGATTGGCAGCATTGATTGATTGAAATGTTAAATAAAAACAATATCTACAATCTACATATGTACATATAAAAATGGCGTTACCGCGTAAGGGAATTAATTTAAACAAAATTAAAATGTTGAATGCATATTTTTTGCATGTTTTTTGTCTCCCCCGACATAAATTCTCACTTTTCGTGATAATAAAGCTGAATCTAACTGTTTGAATATTCCGTATTAACGAGTAAGCGGAGTAATGCAAATTAATAATTTCTCTCGGGGCCTGTGCCATCTCTGGGAATGCTGTGTAGAGATTATTTTTAAGGAAAGGGAAGAGAGGAAATGGTTTGAGAAGGAAAAATGTATTAGGGGTGAGTAGGAATTTGGCGGTCAGTGTCCATCCATAAGGTCAGTCCATCCCTCCCTCCGATTTCGGATGGAGAGGTCAAAGGGTATATTTCAACCATTCTCTCTCGATCTGGCCCGCCACGCGCACTAGGTGGGTAATATTATACATATGTGGACATGCTTTATTTAATTTCATTTAGTTACCTACTTTCTGGTTTTTTAAATGAGATTCAAACATTCCGTGACCGAAGTCCTGTTTAAATTCCACTGTTTTGCGTTTCATCTGCATGTTAATTTGTTCGTTCGCTCCGTTTCTAGATGGTGGTACAGTGCATACGTATCTACATGCAGTGATACAGTGCAGATATTTTTTCCAAATGAAAAATCATCGAGTTTGTTTGAAGTTTCTCATTATATTTTTTTATTTAATTTCAATATTATTGTACCTACCTGTAGAAAGTTTTTAGATTGAGACATTTCTTTGGACTAATTGTATAATTCATTATTTAATATTTTTAAATGTTATATTAAGTATATGGTTCATAATTAAGTACTTGGGTACCTATGGGGGCAAATCCTATAATTTAAGAGGAAATTTTGGTTTTGATTTAATAAATAAGCGAAAATTAGAAACAATGCTTTTTTTGGGGGCGAGGTCTACAGTTCACAGAACTATATTATTTAGTCATAAACGGAATACATATCACAGGCAATGTGCAATGGAGGATTTAACAGCTCGGTCAAATAACCGATTTAATCGATTCGATACGATTTTAAAACTTACATCTCTACCCGTTCCAAGGTTCGTAGAAAATGTATGATCTCTTCCTACTCTTACAAGTTAGGGAACGTACCCATACTACGTGACCTGTTCAGGGGGGGGTCATCAAAATACCACGCTTGGTCACAACGGGGGGGGGGGGCTTAGGTTTTTATCACGTAGTCAACTAGGAATCTCGTGTTTTTTTTTCGAGCTACGAGGGTAGGTTTTTAAGTTCGCGGAATGGGAAGGTAAGTGATTAATGGGGGTACCGCTGAATTAGGTACTAATTGAACAACTCATTTTTAGGATAAACACCGGGTTTTATCGTAATTAGGTCATTAGTCTTTGAGCTATCGTCGACCAAACACTTTAATCGGGAAGAAATTGTGAAATGTGGAGAAAATTGAGTTCCGCGCTGTTATAAAGTTCCTTTAAGTTAATTTAAAGATCGGAAAAATGTATTAGGGTAGTAGGTGACGTATCCGAATGGATTGATGCTGGGAACGTGTTAGTTGAAGATGATTGAGATGAAAAATGTTTATAAAAATAACAAGATTTTCGTTTCCATAAATTACGTTCCGGTTTCAATATATTTTGACATAAGTTTTATCTTGATAATATTTTTTCCACTTGTAATGCATGCACTTTTGCTGTCACGCAGCAAGCGCGGTATTAATAAAGACAAATATAAGCCAAATAATGCATTTTTTATTTTTTGTTAGCAAAAAATGATACGAAACCATATTTATGAAATACTACGAAACTAGGGGAGGGACTTGGAATATACTACACGTGGTCACCGGGGGGGGGGGGGGGGGGTGTAAAAAATTGCAAAAAGTGTGTCACGTAGTATGGGTACGTTCCCTTAGCTAGATATCGTGAAGAACACATAGGTACACCTACGTACATAAATTGAATGATACTTATGGAAAATTGTATACCGCTCCTTTTATATTTATAAACAGATGTATGTATCTAAGAATAAGAAAAATCATTCACTTGATGAGCACTTTACAATCTCAGTCAAATCCAGAGAAATAAATATATCTATATTATACCATTCCATAACTAAGTTACCAACTAAGTAGGTTCTGATGACTAAAACCAGTTATAGTATCTACTTGATACTTAATAGATTTATAAATCTGAGGCAACTGGAAAATGACACGGGTTAAAAACAACAACGTAATAGTAGGTACATTCAAGCTATAGCCAGCGATATTTTGAGAAAAGGTCGCTTGCATTTGGAGGGTGATTTCATAAAATAATAAAGTCGTTCAACCAAATCTAGTCCCGCTCTGTGTCAAGGTATTTAGGTACCCATTGGTCACACCATTGTTCTGTATACAACTCCTTATTGTAATTTCTTCAAAGACCTCTGAGACTCTGAGAGGTCTGCAGAGTTTGAAGTCGGATGAAATAAGGCCGGTATATCAGTTGCTTTTTATGCTCGCTATGTGAGAGCTTTATATTCGGCAAGTTGCTCTCTGGTAGGAGCCCTGTCAAGATAAGCCTAGTGATGCCATTACCGGCCCTTAGGTTTAACAGTTAAACTTTAATTTGTGTTTTTGTAGAGAAATAAATTTTCTACGAAGGTTTGCATAATATTCCATAAAATTATTCAATCGGTATCTACGATTTTTTTTCTTTACTAATTAATATGACAACATCAAAAAGGCCTTGAAAATTATTCTCCGCAATTAAATCTATTCGCAACCTCAACGTCTAAAGGGATAACAAAATAACTCGATTTGTTTTCGGTTTCGAAAACTAGATTTTGTTTTTATTTCGATTTAACATCTAATAAATGGCTAAATTGTTTTGATACCTGAGGTAAAAACGTTGCAGAAATTAAAAAATATCGTGTTTCCACTTTCCATGTACTTTCCTACCTAATTATGTAATTATCTTCCTAGCAGAGCGTTAAATAATATCTATAAGAAAGGTTTTTTTTATTATTTATTATAAAGACAAAGTAATACATTATGACAGGAAAAAATATAAATATTTTACAGAAAAAAGAAAAGTTCCAATAAATACTTTTTAGTAGTTTGTCAAGGGGTGCTTATACTTTGAAGATATAAACAAACTTATTTTACTTTATTTTTGCAGTTAGAATTTTTGTGTTAGTGTCTAACACAATTTTTTTCTTTCGGCGAGCCAATTCTTCAACATAATTACCGTTTGTATATTTTTTAATTTCAGCAGGTAACATATTTAATAAATTTGGTATCATGTAGTCCAGCGTTCTTTGTCCATATTTGTTTAAATGCTTAGGTACAATTAGTCCTTCATTTAGCGTAAAACGGGTATTGTAAGTGTTGAATTGCTGTTACTGAGAGAATTTTGAGATTCTGGTAAAAGTATGTCTTTGTTCGTATAAACTTTTATGCGCTAATGATTTAACTAATGATTTTTGAACCGACTGAACATGATTTCCATTTTTGTTACAGGAAAGTCCCCAAGCTGTAATTCCATACCTTATAATAGATTCAGCTAATGATAAATAAATTATTCGAAGTGTGCATATTGGAACATAGAATTTTAATTTATATAATCTGCTAACAATAGATCTGAGTCGTTCACTGACTTCATTTATTTGTTAATCCCATTTGAAAAAACAGTCAATAATAACACCTAAATAAACATATTCTTTAACCAGTTCAATATTTTCACATGCGTGCACAATGTAGGGATACCGACATGTAAGCAATCTGAAGTATGTGTTTTAATTTCAGGTGTAATAATATTTGCCTTGGCATTCGGTGATCTAATATGTATCAATTTAGTTTTTTTGCATTTATAATTAAACCAGAGTCATGAGACCATTTCAAAAGTTCAATGTAATCTTCTTGTAAGAGTTTAATACATAATTGCAGATCTCTGCATGTTTATACGTTTAAAGGAAATAAAGCGTGTATGTGCCTACCAATAATTTCTGAATTGAATTTGGTTAAAGTCAAAAACGTGGACTTGGATGCATTGTGCTTTTTTAAACATAGATCAATTTTCCTAAGTGCCATTTTGGTGTTGCCGTACAAAACTTTTTCAGCGATCGCTGCGCCTTTTCTGTCTATATCTCAGACTGCAACTAAATAGATTCCAACTGTTAACAAATTGATAATTTTAGACGACTCGGTTGATAATAAACAATAATGAACCAATATAATATAATATCTAAACAAAATGTTTTTCTTTTCCTGCAATTATTTAGGTTTTTATACGACCCAAATGGGTTTCCGTACCTAGATTACAGTGATGTTCATTTCTGTATACTCTAAGGTAGACTGGGTGTAATTTTAAGTTCCGGTATGAATTGTGAAATGAATATCATTTGAAAACGGCCTCCGTTTTTATCTTCCGCTGATTGTTGTGTTCAACTGAATAAATGAGCGTTCAGGTTTCTTACCTATATTTGCACAAAATTATATATTTTTATCTTCTCTTAGTTCGTTTCCATTTAGGCAGACCCAGCTTTTTTAGTTCAGTTAGGTAGGTAGTTTTATTTTATTTTGTTGGTCAAACCAAAGATTATTGATCGGTCAGTGGCTGAGTTGGCGTCGCTTTTGGGTCCCACCCAGGCGTCATGTGTTCAATTCCTCGGCTGGTTAAGTCCTCCATCACGATACAGCAACATTTTCCGCTTAGTGAATTGGTAATGGGAATTTTTCAAATGTTATCTGGTCCCGTAAATCCGTAAGCCGAGAATGTCTTTCTTTATTTTAAAATAAATGAAAAATATCGATTTGAAAGCTACCAATAAACTATGTACGTACAGACAACTATTAGGACTTGCTTAACCAAAAAATAAATTTAGACCGATGTTCATTCAATGATTTCATCGACTACAAGAATCAATTCATATAAAAATTACATCAGAAACATTATTATTTATAAAGCCAAGATAATGGGTCCAAGCCAGTCACTGATTATAACAGTCACAGAAGAACAGTGCCGTGTTTAGTTTATTCTGCCCGCCACGGCACTGCCGGCGCACGACGGAACACAATTGAAAGTACAGGCACTAATGAAACACGGTCGTGATGGTGTTCGGTCACGCACCGTCCATTAGACCACTGTTTACTGTTTACCGTGTACCTACAGCCCACACTGGATATACTGTACATTCAATATCAGTGATTTCCAAACATATTTGATTCAGCGCCCCCTTTTTTCATCCCATAGGAAACTCAAACGCATCTTATTTTTATTTACTTGTTACTCTTGTACGAGTACCTACCTACCTATCAACTGGTCTTCTTGCGATTTTTTTTGTTTCATAGAAACCTGTCACTGCAATAAATATTGTTCTGCTGGCTTTTTTTAAATACTCTTCCCTCTCTTAGAACCCTCCAAGAAGTTTTAGGAAATCGTTAGGTAGTACCTAAGTAGAGTAAAATTCCTCATTGCCGGGTTCGACCAAATTCCAGGAGGTACCGTGAATTTGTTCATTTACTTCATTTTAGGACTGCTAAAAAAGTACTTGGCAAATAGCGACTTTCCTTTTCCTATACACTATTGTTGTGTTGAATGTGCTGAGTCAGCTGCAGACGACAGGCTGCCGCCTCAGGCCTGAAAATCGATCGGTTTAATAGTACGCTAAACATTAATCAATCAATATTAATTTAACCTAAGTCGTCTTGCCTATGTGTTTTTACTTTTATCTCTAACTTTTTACCGGAAGAGTTCCAACTACACCCGTCTGGAGACTATGGCATCCCCAATTAGGGTATGATGTGAGGCTGATGATAGTGGGGAGGGGAAAGAGATGGGGGAGAGGAAGGTAGGTAAGTACCTGGCTACTCTGGTCATTGCAAGCAACGTTTCAATTCTGAGTGGTAGTCTTACTCCAGGGGATACGGAGGGTATCTTGCCAACGTGCGCCAAACATACTTTATATTATTTTAAAATAAATTGTAAAATAGCACAAATTAATAATACAATAAATTAGGAATTCCACAGAGCCGAACCCTCTGATATGAAAATATCTGGAGTCGGTGAATTATTTTCCCATCTGGTCTCTGGTAGGTTGACATGTTGTTCTTGTATTGTTTTGTAATTATAATACATATAGTGCAATTGCATAACGTGGATTGACCAGATGATCATTTGGGAAGTGTGTGAAAGGGTTTAGTTTTTCCTGTGGGGAAAATTAAACCCGGACATTTAAATCTGGTGCGTAAAAATACTATTTATTTGCGCACTCCGGTTTTTATACCCACGACCTTCGGGTTTAGCCTTACTCCTCGTTTTATACTTTCTGATGTCATTGTACGATCAATTATGTTATTTTATTTTATTACATTATTTTTGACTTTTGTAAAAAATTATTTAAAAAAATAATAAATAATTGCCACGCTTAGTTAATTGTTATATTTTTTTTGCCATATTTTCATACCTATAGATACTTGTTTTAAACTTTAACGTTATTGTTTTTGGTATATTTATTTAGTTTATATTAAATAAATTATGTGAACCGTTCATGTGAAAGATTCTTGCAAGTATTTTCATTACTAACAACATAAAATATTTGAGCTAGCCTATTTTAGAATTTTCCGATGCCCTCGCCGCCCCCTTTCCTACTACCCTTAGTCTATATTGCCGAACCAACACCGCGCATGGGGCGATATTGCACACTTTGAGAGCCACTGCTCACAGGAACTACAGTGGGGTACCCTGTACCTTCAATTCTTTTGAACGCCGCGCCGCACTGATTTCTTGTAAATTAATTATCAACAACAAAAATTAGCAGCGTTTGGACAGTGCAATGAAATGGTCATTCTTTTATCAACCAATTTTTCCCTACGTGCAATTACAGTGAGCTTTGTCAGCTTTTTTACCCACGAGTTCTTTTTAAATGTGAAATAGTAAACATTATATTGTTATAATAGTAGGCATAGTATTAGATATAATCGTTTGAAATATTCGAGAATAGAGTCTTGGAGGTTTTAAGACGAAACAACTAGGCCAAAGTCGACTCCGCCCTCTTAGAGTATTACTGAGCATTTAAACTAAATCTCGGGCAGAAACCATCAACAATAAACCGAAGGACCCACGCCATGGCTACCTCCTTTTGCAGATATTCCGCTGTCTCCCTCTAGTTCATCAGGTCTATTATGACTAATTGTTCTGTCTGTTAATATAGTTTTATCATAATATATTTAAAAATGTATTACAAAAAAAAAAGTTTTTCGTTTACTCAGAAATAATTCTCAAAGTTGCCTTTTAAATCGTGAAACACTAAAATCTTAAATGGACTATATCTTATAATTTAAAGCGAAAATAAATAAAGCAGCTAACATCCGTACTAGATGTTCAATATACCCTTTGATTACAATTTTTTTTTTTTTTTGGTTGGGTATTGTGACCTCAAATCCAAAATTAAGATTTGTATGAAACGGGCAGAAACCGGCCGCGCGAATGTTCTACGGAAAAGTCACAGAAGAGGTACGAGTAACTAACTAACTAACTAACCATCACGCCGTTTCCCCGAAGGGGTAGGCAGAGAGGACGGACCGCCAAACATCCCGGTCTTGGCACCCATTCCTTGCCTCGTTTACATTCATACAACGTCTCATACATTCTCTTCTATTATTCTGACTCTTGACATGGCCCGACTCAAGTATCTGATTCACTTGGTCGTGCCATGTCTTTCTTGGGCGTCCTCGACTTCTTCTACCATTTACATTTGCGTCATATATTCTCCTTACACTCCTTTCCTCGTTCATTCGCTCTACATGCCCAAACCATCGGAGCGTTCCTTTCTCGATCTTACTCATTACACATACATCAGCTTTGCATTCTTTGCGGATTTCCACATTTCTCACACGATCATACATGGTTTTACCACACATACGCCTCAGGGATCTCATTTCTACAGCGTTCAGTCCACTTTCATCCTTCCTCTGCCAGTTCCATGCCTCACTGCCATACATCAGGGTAGGTACCAGTACTCTATCATGGACGGCTAGTTTCGCGTCTTTGGACAGTTTTTTGTTGGCGCCAACGGCGTTCAGTCCTCCATTAATAGAGTTACCTGCATTCACCCTTCTTTCAGTACCTCTATCAGCCTTCCCATCTCTCGTACGAGTTTCTGTAAATAATAGGTCTCCCAAACATCCCTTTTAATACAATTAAAAAGCGACCTAAACATAAGGAAGTACCTACGCACTGATCTATGTGTTTCGCCAATTTTAGAATTATTGACCTAATTTTTATTTATAGTGATTTTATATATAGTACTATAAAAAATTAAATCTGGACCTGAAAATAATTCTTTCGTTTAGAAATTCTAAACAGAAAGAGGGCTACGCAAATTTTATGACGCCAGGTTAATCTTTATAAAGGATTTGCTTCTTATGCACACATATTCCACCTATGTAGAGATATAATAATAGGTAATATTTGTGATTTTGTCTTTAGTATTAATTTTTAATAAAATATACGTAATTATTTTTCTTGAGCTTTAGGTACCTACTCAATATTTTTTCTTTGTTTTTTTTTAAAGTTTGTATTCTAAACATTAAAATTACATTTTAACTTTTTGACTAGAAATCGCAACTACGAGTACAACTCGTAATACATTTGACCATTACAATACAATATTAATCACTTTCATCATTTTGTAGATTATGAATAAAAATTAAAAGAAAATTTATCTAGCCACACTTTTTTCGTTTTTTATGTCTGGAAGGCAATTATATAACTTGCCCCACTCAAAGGATTGCTTACCATGACTGTATAGTCAGTACCGGATTATCCCTAAGGCAGAGTAGGCAACTGCCTAGGGGCCCCGCATCGGCTAGGGGCCCCGCATCGGCTAGGGGCCCCGCATCGGCTAGGGGCCCCGCGTGCCGAGAAAAAATGACTTGCTTCAATTAGTGAGCAACGAAGTTTCGGAAAAAGTCAGTTTTCAAGATGTTTTAATTTTTTTATTAGGAATATTTACAGGTTAATAACATTAGGTACATGCTTTAAAGAAAACAACAAATTATAATAATTAGGTTATAACCCAATAAATAACTAATGTTCACATCATGCACAAATAATAAATAAAAAGTCTATAATTAAAGCAAATATATAAACATAGTTGTATTTTACTTTTCTTTCCTTATATTTGTTGCAACATTATTTAGTATCTGAAGTGATTTAAGGTGCCGTGTATGGTTTATATTGGCTTTTGTTTTGTTTTATTTTTTGCTTTTATTTCTAATTATATGTTTCAAATATAAATAATGTATAAGCTTCAGTATGCACTACCTATCTGCTTGCTAAAATTCTTTCGGAAAGGTTGTCTGGAAGTGATCACTTTAGTGACAAGACGGCTCATTGTAATATTTTTTTAAAAATATTTTTAATAATATTTTTGTTTCTATGTATGTGTCCTTTTATGTTCAAAAAATGGTTATTGTATTTTATTGTATTGTTTTCGTTTTTTATTGAATGGGGTGATGGCATACCTTTCGTAATGTAGTAAAAGAACAGATTAATTATCAATAAAATTACGTTTTGGTAGAAAAAAAATAATTTTGGAAGTTAGCAAAGGGTAAAGTGCAGTGGCGGACTAAGCCCGTCAGAAGCCCGGGGCGGCAAAGTTGAATGAACCCCCCCCCCCCCCCTTTTAGTGAAGTTGATGTAATTTTACATGTTTTTTATTCAGTTCACATGGGCCTCTGACTCTGGGGGGCCTCCAAACGCCTCCATG
Organism: Limnephilus rhombicus; assembly: GCA_929108145.2. NCBI lineage: Eukaryota > Metazoa > Arthropoda > Insecta > Trichoptera > Limnephilidae > Limnephilus > Limnephilus rhombicus. The sequence continues at coordinate 42,476,708 of OV815274.1, read as the reverse complement.
TACCCTTGATCAAATCCTAAACAAGGCTTTAAGGACACTGCAAAAAAAATTGTTATTTTATTTTATTCATTTTCTGAAAGATGCATTTTTTAATAATGCTCTCACCATTTGATGAAAATGAGACAATTGATGGAGATACAGCATTTTATATGAAACCGTTTTAAACAGTTTGTACGTTGAATTATCCTCAGCAAAACTTTGAACCCCCCCCTAAAAGCTTTGATAAGGATTTGATCAAGGGAACAAGGAGGCTTTTGGAGTCTCCTTCAACCCCCCCCCCCCCCCCTAGTCCACCATTGGTAAAGGGGCCCCGAGACGTGGATTGCCTAGGGGCCCCGATTTGGTTAATCTGGCCCTGTGTATAGTACCTATGTATGGTGTTTAATTGTATGTATCGTGTAGTCGACTCAAGTGTCTGTGAACTTGTAAATTAATTGTAAATGTTTGTGTTTTTCACGAAGTCAAACTTTTAACACTACAACAATCAAATCATAATGTATTACTGGCGCATACCCAAATAAAATCACGGGTGTAAAATGTGTAAATTAAATAAAAAATTTAAAAAACGTTTAATTTCCAATTTTTAAAGGAAAGGGATTTAAAATAAAAAAAATTACATAAAAATTATTAATAATAAAAATTGTCACGGCCGAGAATCGAACGCCGATTTTGCAAGGCAACCGTGATGACTGCAAATCAACGTAAGAACGGCGGCATAAATTGTGCTGAAAATTGTGGTTTTTAATTTTTGGAATGTTACGTAGGTACCTACATCACAACTGAAATTAGGATTATTGTTTAATTATAATAATACTATCAGACCCGGCCACACGTTGCTGTGGCTAACGAAACACAACGCCATTACCCAACCTTTATAAAATCCACACCACCCGCTTGCCAGCTGCCCGCTGCCTGAATTGAATATTTGAATTTCTCGGCTTTTCTCTGAAAACCGCATGAAAATCTGTTTCGTAGTTTAAAAGATCTATGCGCACATACATTTTGAGCGACTTCATTTTATACTGTGTAATGCAATTCGAGCGATCGCCACTAATTATACGATGCTTGCAATTCAACACTGGATATTTGAAAAGGGAAAATCAAATACCTACTTACTCTAGGAAATCTATTTTCCAATTTCTTCCGTAGAACGAATTTCAAAAGTGACTATATAGTACGGCCCGCCAGCCGTTTTAAATCGCACAAAAATTGGTTATCTTTGAATTTCTCGGCTTTTATCTAATATAATTTGCATGTATTATACATATAAACATTCCTCTTCAATCACTCTATCTATTGGTGAAAACCGTATGAAAATCCGTTGCGTAGTTTAAAATATTAACGCGCACACACATTTTGAGCGACTTCATTTTATACTAATGTAATAATGATGATATTCAAAAGTCATATTATACCTACAAATAAACATATTTTGCGAATTACTTTTTGAAAGAATTTTGCGAATTGCTACAAAGGAAAGAAAATTAGAAGACAATATATTATGTCAAACAAACTTTAACTTACATTGCGTAAATATGTGATTGAATCATAGTAAAAAAATGTTTTTAAAAATAAAATATGTGTAAGGATTGTATTAGGACATACGTAACTATTTAATTAAAAACCACAAATAAAATAAATTAAATAATATCTATAGGTATAAATTTACACAAATGGATTCCCACGCAAGCGCACGAACGACGCGGTCTAGCGAACTGATATTTTATCAGAGAAAGTTATTATTTTTTTCTGTTAATTACTGTACGTTATTATAGTAAATTTATTTATCATAAATTAATGCAGTAAATATTGAGTATAATAAAACACCATTTACAGAATAATTTGAATCACAAAATTAAAAAGCACGCAAAGCGCGCTCTACCGGAAAAAAGGGAGATGAATAATTTTGAATATATAGGTATATAATATGTATTATTTTCATTTAAAAAATATTCTGAGTAATACATTGTACATAAAAATAAGCAATGTATGGAAAAAAGCAATAAAAAAAATAAAAAAATGTGCGATGGCCGAGAATCGAACTCGGATCAACTGCTTGGAAGGCAACTATGCTGACCATTACACCACCAACGCCCGTTGGGAGGACATGCTCAGAAGCGCTTATACGTTGTTTGAACAGCATTTCATTAGAACTAAGAATTTTTATTTCCGTATATTTATTATACTTTTTTGTGTAGGTAGTCGGGGCGTCGCTACTTGCGTTGCGTTGCTTGCGTTGCATTGCTACACATTAATTTGGCTGGTGGGAACTGAAAAAAAAGTATAAAAATTTTAATAATTGTGTGAATGTTTTTATAGCACTTTTTTATAAATAATTCCTCAAATGCGTTGATGCTTTTAATAGGTGGATGATGAAATGCCCTGAGTTTACTATTCGGTATCCTATGAATAGTTGCTGTATTACATAGGCTAAGATAGCGGAGTTTTCAACCTATCGCGAGTTTTTATTTGTTTATTTATACGTTTTTCTTTGTGGTACCATGACAACTCAACAAAGTGGCATTTTAACACCTCTCCCGTTCGGAAAAGTCAATAAAAGTTATGATTATTTTTTAAATAGCCTGTAACCTAACCTAACGTAACCTATTTAACCAAGTTTTTAAAATGTTTTTTATTCATCACTTAGTGACTTTTCAGAGGGGTGATGAAGTATTTCATTGTTAAGGGTCGGGTATCAAACCGCGCTGACACTGCAGTTAGGTATTTCTTGTACTTGTAGACAAACACGCCGCCTCTAAGAGCCTACCGCCGGGCCGCCTGCGTTTGACTAGAGGAGATGTGGGTATACTAGACACTACGGACTTAGGAAATAAAAATACACTTGCCTTATAAAATTTAGTTCCTACTATAATAATGGATACAGCTTAACATACTAAGAATCATATGGTGGAATAGCGTGGATAGCTCATAGAGACATTTGCGCCTGGGTCAAACTGCCCATTCACTGCAGTTAGGTATTTTTGGTAGTTGCAAACAAGCTCGGCCGCCGCGATCTACTGTGTATTTCGGTTAGATTCAGGCACGGCTGCTCAGCATTTTGATAAAATACGAAATAAAAATACACTTGCTTTGTATAATTTTAATTTATTTCTAACATAATTGATACAGCTTGACAGACTATAAATCATATTATGCAAGGGCAAGGATACATAGACTTTTTTTAGTCCCTGGACCTTTACAGACGTCTTAGTTTTTGACTCAATGTGACATAGAATCTAATGGTGTTTTGATGTGGAAAAAATTTCTGGTTCATATATGGTTTGTATAATGTTATTAATTTTTTTATAATTTTACCAGAAAATAATGGGTGTGAATAAGTTACGACAACCAGTTTTTACTCTGTGCCTTAGAAATTAAAAAACAGGTAGTTTTGTTTTTGAAAGTTTATTTATATGCATACAGTTTTTTTTTAATACGTAGTAAGAAAGAATATATTTTACAATTTATCTTTGATATACATAAAGTAGAACGAAGCACATTTAGAAAAAAGACAGTAAAAAATATAAAGAAGTTCAGACAAATTTTTATAAAACAACTAAATGTTTTATTTTTATTTTTATGTAACTTACAAAGTCCCAACTGTTATCAATCGCCTGGGGCCAGTGATTGGGGTATGTTGTGAGGCTGAATAAGGTGTGAGGGGAATAATATAGGGGAAGTACCTGGCTATTCAGATTTGGTCACCACACACGGCTAAAGCCATTTCAAGCAGCTTTTCAATTCTGAATAGTGGTCTTACACCAGGGCGATACATAAAGTATCTTCCACTCTGTTTTTTTATAGAAGTCTATTGACAAGTTTTTTTTTTCTTTGTATAAAACACGCTGTAACTCGTGTTGTGCGTGTTACAGGTAAAATTGCAAATGTTATATGTAAGTTCAAAATAAATTAATTATTACCCACAATTATTATAGTTATTTCACAGCATTATCCAAAAATAACAAAGTTACTATTATATACTTGTTTACTATTATATAATTTTACAATTGAAAAATGTCCTCCACAACACAGGTGAATTCCTAGCGTGGAGGACATTAGACTATACATTTGTAATGTAAACTTATTAATAAAAAAATACAAAACAATACAGAGTGATAATTGTTAGCCCCTCATTTATTCACAAGACTGTCATTTTGTAATGACATCATCCTTTCTCCCGGTCTATTATCGATAATTCATACAGCGCCCTTGAGCTGATTTTTCACAAAAACGGCGCTATATAAATCATCCAAATATTATTTATTAATTCTAAACATTCACAAAAAGTGTGGTAGATCATTCATTATAGCAAAAAGTTTATATGGAAGGCCATTACTCAGGCCGCTTATGTTTATTTAAAAAACTTACATGTTAACTGATAGTTTCTGTTATAACGACGTCATTTATGTTGCTTCTGCTGCTTTTCTAAAAAAACATATAAAATAAATTTATTTGTAATAATACGACCCAGAATTTACCCAACATCGAAATTCATTCGATTTATCAATGGATCTGACAGTCGTTGTTTTCAATAAAACTTAGTGACAATTTGAACGGAATCGGTAGAGAACTCAAAATGGTCGTCGAAATTATGCATTTTGAAATTAAATTTTGTTAAATTTTGTTAAATTAAATTTTGATATTAAGTTCGTTGAACCCCAAACTCCTTTAACCTGATTTTGAACCAAATCGTCAAAGTACTTAAGATATTCAAGATGGATGCCGAAATTTTGCATTTTGACATTAGATCCGAGTTCAGTGCACGTCCAAACGCCCTAATCCTGATTTTGAACCAAATCGGTAGATAACTAAAGAAATTCAAGATGGATGCCGAAATGTTGCATTTTGACATTAGATCCGATTTCAGTGCACTTCCAAACGCCCGAATGCTGATATTGAACCAAATCGGTAGATAACTAGAGAAATTCAAGATGGATACCGAAATGTTGCATTTTGACATTAGATCCGAGTTCAGTGCACGTCCAAACGCCCTAATCCTGATTTTGAACCAAATCGGTAGATAACTAAAGAAATTCAAGATGGATGCCGAAATGTTGCATTTTGACATTAGATCCGATTTCAGTGCACTTCCAAACGCCCGAATGCTGATAATAATAATATTTGGCTGATTTATAAAGCGCCGTTTTCATGAAAAATCATCTCAAGGGCGCTGATATTGAACCAAATCGGTAGAAAACTAGAGAAATTCAAGATGGATGCCGAAATGTTGCATTTTGACATTAGATCCGAGTTCAGTGCACGTCCAAACGCCCTAATCCTGATTTTGAATCAAAAAGGTAGATAACTAGAGAAATTCAAGATGGATGCCGAAATGTTGCATTTGGACATTAGATCCGAGTTCAGTGCTCGCCAATACTCCCTAATACTGATTTTGAACCAGATCGGTAGAGAACACGAGAAATTCAAGATGGATGCCGAAATTTTGCATTTTGACATTAGATCCGAGTTCAGTGCACTTCTAAACGCCCGAATTCTGATATTGAACCAAATCGGTAGATAACTACAGATAAATTCAAGATGGATGCCGAAATTTTTAGATGTCAAAAAGCAAAATGACTTCAGTCTACCTTCAAACTACCCTTGATAGAAATCAGTAAAAAAATTAAATTTTGACTTTATTACCTTATTCTCCTATTCTTCCAGTGGGAGGGTCTATTTTTTATGGCACGGTAAGCAAGAATTCCTTTATTTTTACCCATTTTGAAGGTACCTGAAGTTTAAAAAAAAAATAATAATAAAATATGTAAAACTGTAAATCAAGTTAAAAATAATTTATTAGATAATAATAAATATATTTTATTTCTACTTACCCGGTTACAGTAACACCTATCTCCTCAATGATTCCTTCAAAAATCGAATAAACAGCGAACAAAATTGCTGCGAAAAAAATATGCGTGCTGTCGCCTTGACCACTATCTCACAACTGAATGAATTCTGTGAAATTCAACCGTTATATAAGACATCGCGCGGCGTAATATTTTGCCATACATTTTTGTATGGCGGAGAATAGTTGAAAAATTCAGAAAGTTTAGGCGAATTACAATAAAAATCTAGATACACTGAAGAGCTTTTAATTTAATAGCTTGATTTAACATAATGTTTACTCTGAGATTACGGAAGGATTTTTGGTAAAAATGTTTACAACAGGTTCAGGAGAGATAATCGCGAAGGCCTTTTTCAACGTTTTAACTAAAGTTGCAGTATGTATAACTTATAGAATTTGTAAGATTACAGTAAAAAAAATTTAATCACTAGTAACTTTACACATTTTTCTAACTACCTGTATATAATTTTCTAGTATTGCTGCTACGAGACGCGGATGCTACTGCTAATGCGGAGCGATGTTTTCCAAACCCGACCCTTAAGTTGTCCGGTCACCATCCTATAGATAAGCCTGTCAATATCCCCTTACCAATTCTAATAATAATTACTGTCTGTATAGTAGTCCCGGGGAGAGATCGTACGTGACGTCAGCGTGTGAGAAGAATGAGGACGATCGTTGACGATCCTCTTTCTGGGATTACAATATTTCGTGCTACGGACGGAGACCTTTTTTTAATGGTTGAACTTGACGATGGTTCTCCGGAGACCTGTCCTAATACCGTCCATTCTGGAATTTTTCGCCACGCGATTTAAACCTCTATCCTCTTAAAACTATACAGATGACAAAATCAGAGTCGCTAGCGCTAATAAAATTGTGGATTCTCCTTTTTATTTCATAAATGTAGCCTCTATGACGGCTTAATAAATATATTGTCAACGAACATCAAAATTCGTTTTCGTAAAACGGCGTTGCAAAAATAAAATTTATCGAGTTTTTCAAGAATCATAAAGGCCATTATTTCTTTGAAAACACTTTTGTATTGATATTTTTCTGGTGTGTACAAATAATAAAACCAGTTTATATATTCGTTTAAATATTTTGTTCTGACAGTTGTCTCCCAAATGGGATATTTTTCATTTTTTTGGACCAAGTTCATAAAGCCTTTCTGGGGTGATGTGTTACTGTATGAACATGAAATATATTTTAATAATTAGATAGATATATTATCTGGTAAACAGAAAACAATCGAAAAAAAATTAAAACCGTAGTTTTTACTCCAATTTTTGGGTAAACCCCGTCAATTTATATTTCGCGCCGCTGAGCGTATTTTCGTCCGTCATTCGAGTGAATGCTAAAGATTTTTTGATCCGGCCAAGGATAAAAAAAAATAAAACGATTTACGGTACTTATTTGATTTTTACCAGCAACTACCAAATACTAATATGTGATGCGTCATTAGTGTTTTAGTCATTGTCTTAGTTAGATTCAAGTCAGTTTTGTTGTAAAGAGGCGGGGCGAGTTTGCTCGAAACCCGGAAGCATCGTGCTCTGCTACTAGGTACCTGGGCGTTTTTCAAAAAATTTGTACATTGGTAAAAGTCAGTGTCACTTTCAGGATCAATAACTTAAATTGTGTCGGTTTTAATGACCACCCTTATATTTTTTCCAATATAATAACAAATAAATACCTTTATGGACTAAAAATAATGAATGAATCTATTAAAATTCTATATTATTTTTAAATAAGTAAGACTACAGGTAACTGTTTTTGGTATGTCCTACACCTACCGCTACCAGTTAGAGTTCAAAAATTTTACGTTATTTTATGTTCTTCTAGTATTTATTTCTAACTATACTAATACGATATGATTGTATTTTCGATTTGAGACCATAATATAGATTAATTATCGTCCAAAATAATTTAAAAACCTGCGATATTGCGTATGGTGGAATTTCCGCCTACGTGACCGCATTATTGACTTCTTCCAGACAAAATTTTGCCAAATCGATGCATATTTTCGAAAAAAGCAACATTATTTAGTATATGAGGGCGATGATGTTTGATTTTCGACAGCCAGTTTGCCAAGAATTTGCAACAGAAGTGGTCGCTCTCAGCTGTGCAAAAAAAGTATTCCATATTTCTCCAGGTAAATTAACAACATGTATTAAACTCTATTTTTATTAAATTTATTCATTTATTGTTTTACAAAATGTTCAGTTAGAATAAACAGAAGTTTCTTAATTTATTGATAAATACATTTTGAAAAAATATTGACGAGATTACGTTACTTCTATTACGCCACTGTCTCATGAATGGAACATAAAAGTAACGTTATGGAATTCTAAAGGCCGGTTCACCTGATGGTATTTTAGTGAATTTTTAAGAGCCGTACAATTTTCTAATAATTTATTTTTTGTATGTATCTACATAATGTAACGTATTGCCTTTGGGTATGTGGGTTGAGTGATATAGCATTGAACAAAAAAGCACAAAAAATATATAAAAAGAAAAAATTCTTCTATGACATATACATATAACAATAAATAAATAAAAATAAAATCAGCTGGTTCATACAACTTTGATCGAATGGTATAAAATGTAGTATGGAACAGTTGATTTTTGTTCCTGTGTGTTTTTAGTTGGTCCTGTAATTAAAGTTGTTTATATTAACGAGTAATTTAATACCCTTTTAGCTTAGTGCTCTAATTCAGGCTATGGTATGCACGTGTAGCCCATTTTTACGTATCTAACTAACTAACTAACTAACCATCACGCCGTTTCCCCGCAGGGGTAGGCAGAGAAGACGGACCGCCAAACAACTCGGTCTTGGCACACACTCTTTGCCTCACTCACGTTCATACATCGTCTCATACATTCTCTTCATTTATTCTGACTTTTGACATGACCCGACTCGAGTATCTGATTCACTTGATCGTGACATGTCTTCCTCGGGCGTCCCCGACTACTTCTACCATTCACATTCGCGTCGTATATTCTTCTTACACTACTTCCTTCGTTCATTCGCTCTACATGCCCAAACCATCTGAGGGTCCCTTTCTTACTCTTACTCATTATGCTTACATCAGCCTTACATTCTTTGCGGATATCCACATTTCTCACACGATCATACATTGTTTTACCAAACATACGTCTCAGGGATCTCATTTCAACAGCATTCAGTTTACTTTCATCCTTCCTCTGCCAGTTCCATGCCTCACTGCCATACATCAGGGTAGGTACCAGGACTCCATTGTGGACTGCTAGCTTCGCTTTTTTTGACAGTTTGTTATTAGCGCCAACGGCATTCAGTCCAAAACGTACGTTTACGTATCTAATTAATTATTTAAGCATTTTGAAAATGTATTTTAATTTAAAGTTCAAATATGCCGTTGACAGCTGCAGAAAAATCAAAAAAGGTAGGGAGACAGAATTAAAAACGACCCTGAAAAATATGAAACCTTTAAAAAAAAAGAGTTACAAAGACAAAAAAAACACCAAAAGAAAATCAAAGAGCTAACCGAAGAAGATAAAATAGAAAAAAGAAGACCTTGGAGAAAACAGAAACAAAAACAAAAAGAAAAGAAAAAATAACAAGTGGATTATCAACCGCGACAATCACGAAATAAAGTATCCGATACTTACCATTCGTTAAAAATTAGACACAGAAAACTTTTAACAATTTATAATAAGATTTTAAATACATCTGAACGCTCCCTTAGAGTTCCTAAACGTTACCAAGTATTTCTTTTTACGCCACTGTCCTGTTATTGCTGTGATTTATTTGCTAATGTTAATTATTATTTCTCAAAGAAATTTGTTCTATTTTTTATAGATATAGTTTATGGTTAATTTTAAATTTGTTATAATTAAACATTCGTTAAACAAAAACCCACATTCGTCTTTCTAGATCGAATAATATATAGTACAAAGTATCCAAAAGTAGCGTAAAAGAATGTTTTTATTTAAAAACTTAATATTTAATTCAATGAGCGTAATTATTAATATTTTTAGAAGACTGGTTGCGTTTTCAATTCGTAAATAAAATTCTTAAATAATGAATTTCTTTTAAATTTCTTTATAAACTTTATGATATAAGTGACGTAAAATAATTTAATACCAACAATATTAAACTTAAATTGCAATTATTTTAAAAGTTTATTGATATTTTCTATTTTAAATACTGATGTCATGAAGTTCATACTTTCTTTAACAAATTGACGTATACTTTTAATCGAAATGTAGCATCTCACATAAGTGGAATTCCTATTACGTCACCGACATCTTTTTTGGAAAACGCCCACCTACTTACTAACTGCTCTCATCTCTGTTAGTAAGTAGGTGGGCGGTACGTACTCTTCCTAAGTTTCTATTAAGTAGGTAACTATTTACCACACAATTTAAAATTATTACTATTTAAATCTGTCAACGTTAGAGAAATCCTTTTACCTACGTTATATTATATTACATAAAAAAAAATACAAAAAATAGGTATTATTATAGATATTAGGAGCGTTTGAGGCTAAATCGAACCAATTGGACACACACAAGTGGAACCAATGTTTCGCTTCACAGGTATATCATCAAAATTTAATACCTATATCAATGTTCATTTCTTCTATTTTTTCAATAATCGTAATCATACCTACTGACAGATAAATTATAATTATTCTAAGCGTATCAGTTCAACAAATTTGATAAACAAAAATAATTGCACCACTAATTTAACCTAATTCCTCCGTGGACGAGTGATAAAGCTCTCTACGCGACACGACGTCTCGACTACGAATATGGAGCAAGCGGGCTATAATCCTGGCGTGTGCATTGATTAATTCATTATTATTATATGGTTTATTTGCAGCACATTCCAGAGTGGGAGATACTCTTACTATCGCCTTGATGAAGAATTAAAACGTTGTTTGAATGGTGATACTTCAACTAGAGATGCTATAATATGGTCTATCTGGCTCCGGATAGTTTGGTGGCGGTTCGACTCTTGCGCAGTATTCATATTTAGGTATATACCTACCACCTATCTCATTTAATTATACTGACACCACGATACAAATTAAAGCTATGCGTACAACGGATTGACAATACATTACAGCAGTCCACCCATTATCATAATTTTTTGGTACGCCAACACGGCATCCGAATACCTAGGTACGTATTTCCAATGCAAACACTTGGTCCCGGCAACACTGTTTAACTCTGTTTTTGTTATTCACAATTTAATATTAGGTCCTTACATATGAAATTGGCGTTTTGCCGTACTGGCCACTTTGATCTCAAATATCTTCTCTTGGGTTGGGAATTCCAAATTCAAATTTATACAGCTATTTACTCATGTATTTGTGTTTCGAAAATTATAATTCATTTGTTTTTTTTTCCTTAATTGTTTTTTTTCTTTGCGTCACATAGTTTACAAAATGGAAAACTTGAAATATCGCATTATTTACGAGAACGAGTTCCACCGTAGCACCAGTGCTGCAGAAACGAGAGCAATTCCCTATCACCTGCAACGAGAATCACCGAAGATATACAAAAGCTTTCATCTTCCCTTGAGGAATTCGAAAACATCTTTAATCCCAACGAGATCAAGATCCACCGTTTGGGAATCAAGAAACCTGACCAAACAAGGCCCATCAAGATCGAATTCAAAGATTCAACAACTTCCAAATCCATTCTGATGAACAGAACAAATTTGAAGAACGGTGTCAAGGCAGCAAACAACCTCACTACTCTCCAAAGAAATGAACTTGCTCTTTTATGAAGTGAGCTTGAATCAAGACTTAAAACGGCGAAACAAATATAACTATTAAATATGTCAACTCAACTCCAAAAGTCGTGATGGCTCAAACAAAAAACTACCAAAATCCAGCACACTGAACCTTTACTATCAAAATGTACCTACGTGGGCTGCGAACAAAACTAGATAACTTCAGAATTTGTATACCATCAATAATATGTGAAGCCGCGGTACTGACTAAAACATGGTTAGATCCATCCATCAATTCTTCCGAACTAGGATTATCCTTTTATAATGTTTACAGGATGGACAAAAATCGTGCTACCAGTTATAAATCAAGAGGGGGTGGTGACCTCGTCGCAATTAAAAAAAAATTTACTTCTAAGAAATTAAACACAAAAAACGGTAACGTTGAACAATTGTTTGTATTGATGAAATGTAAAAGTGAGAAAATAATAATTAGTTCTGTATACATACCCCCCTTGGCCAACTTGTTGTCTTCAAAAACCATTATGAAGACGTAGAAATAATTAGAACAAAATATCCTGATGCCAAATTTATTGCCGTAGGTGATTACAATCTTCCAAATGTAAATTGGAATTTGCACGACCCGGAATTGTCGAATACTTAGCAACTACTAATACAACTATCTCGGAAAGTGGAAGAGTAAAACTCGACATGTCAATATATCGGGAGGGACTAGTGAAGGAGACCTTTTGACATCTCCAGCAGGACTCTTTCGTAACATTGCCTTGCACCACAATGGGTGCACCGTGGTGCTAGGTGAGATTAGATTTATTTGTCCGTCACTGATTCCTACCCACCCCTCGTGCCTTTTTCCTTCCCAGAACTTCCACTCTTTCCTTTCCTAAAAAGACCCTCCACACATCATCCCCGAAGATGACATAGGACCCGAGGGGAATTATTTTCCTCAGGGCCTCCTGTGCGGAGCTAATGTAAAAAAAACACAGGAGGCTCTGATCGAAAAAATAGAGTGTTCAATTCACATGCTGTAGAAGTGAAACCTTCAGAAAACTAAAGTAGACCAAAGTGGGGAGACTACGAAGCACCGCACAAAGAAGAGACCGATATGCTATGAAGCATGACACAATGAGAATACCGATTATACTATCTCATTCTCTCGCAGGCTAAATCCTATAGATGTACGTGTTTGTCTCTTTTTAGTGTCGCAATTTTTCGTTTCATCATGTTTCAAATCACAAAGGTGCTAAAGAAGTTTTCACTTCAAAAAAATCCCTTAAGACCTCTGTCGTAATTTGTGGGTGCTGTGTGGAGGGTCTTTTTTATGGAAAAGAAGGAGAAGGAGTGCTGGGAAGGAAAACGGTTGGCTCTCGTATCCACCGCCAAGACCCAAACAAACCCCACCCCCCATGATCCCTTGCACCTTGCTAAGTCACCAAACGTAGCGAACCACTTGTGGTAACCTGTGGCTGGGGTTTTAGTTTTTTAATAAATACTCGTAGTTCATATAAGTTTTAAGATTTTCACGGCCAAAAGCATTTTCGTTATTTGTTTTTGGGGTGTTATGCCGTGTTGCGCTACCTCCTTCTTTAGCTAACGTTTCGGACATCGTTGCAGTGTCCATCATCAGGGCAGATCCGGCAGATTCGGTAGATGTGACATCTACCGTTGGCTAAAGAAGGAGGTAGCGCAACACGGCATAACACCCCAAAAACAAATAACGAAAACTCGTAGTTCATGTAAATAAAAATATGTAAAGATTGAAATCTAACATTGGCTAAAGAAGGGGGTAGCGCAACACGACATAACACCCCAAAAACAAATAACGAAAACTCGTAGTTCATGTAAATAAAAATATGTAAAAATTGAAAGAAAAAGGTTGACCAATAAATTCACATGAGACCTTTCCACTTGAAGACCCTACAGGCACAGGACAATCAATTTCAATATATATTTAGATAAAAAAAATATATTTAAAAAAATAAATAAATCAATTTTATTATCTGTTCAAAAAAGAATTTCAATATTTGAAAATGCAATGTTTCATCAGAAGTAAAGAAAAAATACATTGGGTACACTGACACGCCCACAACTTTATCTCTTCAGCGTTTCCAGGTTTATCGGAGAATATTTTCAGTGGGGAAGTGAAATGTTTTGTTAGCGTCTCCTGGCAAATCCACCAGTCTGTAACAAAGCTCTAAATATTGTTTCAGGAAAGTACATGGTATTATTATGAAATTTATGGTTTGTAAATATTAGTTTTGACTTGGAATGAATACTAGCCACTTCAAATTTAATTATTTATTATACGTAAATAATCTAATTATTACTGCCTAGTATTTTCAATAACTAAAGATGTTGATATTTGTTGCATGACGCATTTCAATCTTAGATTTAGTATAAATATTTTGGAACTGTGTGTTTATATTAGATTGTAAAATCTACAATTACAAAAATATAAGCGAACATTTTTGAAATAATTTTGTTGTTTCTCAGGAAGATGTGCTTCTCCTTGAAACGTTTTGGGTTTGTATATTAACATGTCTTCAAAACATTTTTTCTACCTAAGCACTACCTTTATCGATTAAATAAATATCTTTAATTTCGATTGAGATTTTTAATAAAAACCAAATACTGAGAAACATTTAAAAAATACAGATTAAATACTACATTATGCGTATCTGAAAACAAAATTCAATGGTAGAGTCAAATTTTGTGTTTCTGTAAAAAAAATATACTACTTTGTGGTCAGAAGGCTCTGCAACCGGGCTCTAAAAGAAGAAGATGGAGAGATACGAAATTACGAATGTTAGAGGAGAGCGCTAACATTTACAGCGACAAAATCGATGCGAAAACTGCGAAAATGTTTAATAAAACACGACTCGTTTAAAATAGAGCAAAAATCTCGCGGGCATTGTCTTAAATAGCATTTAAAGCAACACTGTGATTTTTTTCATTCATATAACTTGTAAAATAACTGAAACAAACGTGTTTATAATAATTTTTGGAGCATACTTTGCGATTTTTTTTCTATCGAGGGAATTTTATATAATTTGCGTTTCGGCGCGGCATTTTCTAGATCAGGACTTCCCAACCAGGGAGGCGTAGAGAAATGTCAGGGGGGGCGTAATAGCAAAATCGCCTTAGCAAATCGCCCTAGCGAAATAGCAAAGACTGAACCCAGCATCGACCAACTGGTAGAGAGCATAAGTATCTCATCAGTACTTTAAAAGTTTTTATTTATTTGTTCTAAAATTACTCTGAAAGTTGTTAGACATTATCTAATTATAAAAATATAATTTAAATAAATAAAAAATAATAATATGTATAATTAAAAGAAAACTAAGAAATGTAAAAGTAATTATTGATTAAAAGTAATTTAATTTTAAATGTAAAAGAAATTACTGATTAAAAGTGTACTTTATCTTCTATTAAAGATCCATAATAAATAAATATATTGTATCTGTACTTTACCTATTTGAAATTCAAATAAATAATTTAATTAATTTAATTTTATAATTTAATTTAATAATTTAATTTATTTTTGTTGAAACTTAATTAAGGGGGGCATGAAAATATTAGGTCCTTACATATGAAATTGGCGTTTTGCCATACTGGCAATTTTGATCTCAAATATCTTCTCTTTGGTTAGGAATTCCAAATTCAAATTTATACAGCTATTTACTCGTGTGTTTGTGTTTCGAAAATTATAATTCATTTGTTTTTTCCTTAATTGTTTTTTTTCTTTGCGTCACTTAGTTTACAAAATGGAAAACTTGAAATATCGCGTTATTTACGAGTACGAGCTCCACCGTGGCACCAGTGCTGCAGAAACGGCTCGAAGGATTAATGATGTGTATGGCGACGGTGCCGCAAAAGAAAACACAGTTGTGTTTTTTTTTTTGTGTTGTTCACTACAGCTTTCTTCTAGCTGCTAAACAACCGAGGCTGGTTAATCGCTCTAGGCCACTGCTGCTTCATGACAACGCTAGACCACACACTGCACAACAGACGGCTACCAAATTAGAGGAGCTTCAATTGGACATCCACCGTACTCTCCGGACCTTGCCCCAACAGATTACCATTTTTTTCGAAATTTGGATAACTTCATGCAAGGGAAAAAATTCAACTCCGATGGGGCAGTCCAAACCGCCTTCAAAGATTTTATTAATTCCCGTCCGAATGGTTTTTTTAGTAAAGGGATCGATGAACTACCTATGAGCTGGCAAAAGTGCATAGATAGCAATGGTACATACTTTGATTAAATAAATATATTATATTTTAAAAAAAAAACGGCTTTATCTTCCTCCCATACAAAACGCCAATTTCATATGTAAGGACCTAATATTTTTTTTTGTTCGGGGAGGCTCGGCAAAATAAAGGTTGGGAAACCCTAGTCTAGATATTACCTTCAAGAATAACATATATATATTTTTAAGAGCTTTAAAACTTACCGTGTTTAAGGGAGATATGTAAGAAATCGGTAGAAATTCGGGTTGCGGGCCCTTCGGACTGTGGCACTATTAAAACTATTGACAGTGGTTTTTGTTTCTTTTTTTGTGATTGCCAGAAAGCGGAGTCAATTGGTAAACTCAATACTTGCTGATATTTATTCAGAAGATTTTTTTAAATTTCATATCGGAAGAGTCTTACGTTCGTCAGTTTTCAGTAGAAGGGGGGAACAAAAAAATATTTGATAAGGTATTAAAAGAAGGAGGCAGCGCAACACGGCATAATATCCCAAAAACTAATAACAAAAATACTTTTGGCCGTGAAAATCTAAAATCGTATCAGGTATTAAGGTTATAATAATAATAATAATTGGATAATTTGTATAGCGCCGTTTTGTGAAAAATCACCTCAAGAGAGCCCTCCTCCACCAAGAGAGATTACCTCAAGAGAGATCACCTCACCTCATTCTTAGATTCTCTCTAATTTTACTATTTACAAATAGATACAGAAACATACCTACTTACCTGGCAGGTCACTTCCGATAAACACACTTTAATTAGAAAGTTTATGCTCTGAGAAGATACGAGGACATTCTATTTAAAACACTGGAAATTGCAAGATTTTACATTTGCTACCCCCATCATTAATAGTATTATATTTATTAAAAGATTAGTGACAAAATTAGAGTTGATATTTATTTTGAAAGACTGGAGAATTTAGGACTCTTTAGCGTTGGAGAATGTTCATGAAATTACCCTTACAAACGCTTACTATTAAGATTTTTAAAATTTTATTTTTATTTGTTTTTTTTAATTTTTTTTATTTATTTATTTTTTACAAATTAGTTATTTACAGTTATTTACATCGTTTCATTGAAAGGTGAAGGTGAAAGGTTTTTGAGCTTATCGATACGACTGTCTGAAATGGTGAGTTTTAAGTTTAGCTCTAAATTCCGCCGAGTCTGTGATCATTCTTAAGAGCATTTAGCTGTGATCAGCCAGCGACCGAAAATTCACATTTCGTCGAAAGTTGTTCTTACGATCGTGCAGGGCGGTTACAATGAGAAAGATTAATTATTCTCCGTACCAGCTTTTTAAAATTATAACTCAATATCGATTTTATTTCATTCCAAATTTGCTTTAATTTTTACCTACATCCAAAAATTCTGAAAGGCGTCATGATAAAACTATTAAAATAATGTACTTTTTGAAATTATTTTTTGATTTTAAGTATTTATCATTTTTCATTAATGTCTAAGTTAAAAATAATCTGAAACATATTAGTTTGTAAGTGCGCAAATAAGTACACAAACGGACCAATTTTCGTCAAGAAACACATGTACGTATGTATTTTTTAATGATTTTATTTAAACTAAAATTAAAATTTTAAAACATGCGATACCCAGATAATGTATTGATTTATTTTACTGCATGCTAATATGATTTGTAATGGGTGTGGTATAATACAAAATCTTTTTTGAAAATTTAACAAATCTGTCAACGACCTATGGTATAACCTTATTATACTAAAAATAAACATTTTTCTCAATATTTAAAACATGCGAATACTAGATAAAATGAACAATCTTTCGAAATCCATTTATATTTTTTTATGGAAAAGAGTCAATACGTCTAAAATCTGATTAAAAAAGACGTATTTCTGGTTTTCTCTCTTAAGTCCTGTGGCAGTCCATTCCAGGCCTTAGATCCTGACACTCCGAAAGCACCGAACTTAGTATTGACTCACCGAACTTAGTATCTGGTGAGCGCTTTGGTTCCTTTAACCTTCCGATAGCTGATGATGCTGCTGACCTCAGGGTTGACTATCGAGAATTGGAATTTTCTGGAATACACAATTCCGGTAAGTAAGCCGGAGCCATTCCGGGGACTTAAATACAAGGTAATAAAAGGTAAGGTTATGTGGAGACTTCGTGGCCTAGGGGTCAGATTGTAAGGCTAATAACACATTTATCTTCACTTTCAATTTTTTGGGTTCAAACATTTAGCACGTGGTCTGCTCTCTAAATCTCTTCACTTGCCTGAAAGTATAGGTATCCTCTAAGTATATATTGTATGCGGCCTGTAGCACGCACGTGTTGACTTTTTGAAAACTAATATTAAAATCGTGCTCCGTAATTGGCGGAGAGCAAAACAAAGTCATCATGGCCAGGGGCGTCACGGAACCCAAGCGGCGCAGAAGAATTTTTTTTTAGGTAGGAGGGCTTATTATTGGAGTCTTTACTTACTTTAAAGTGCCCCTACCGAGGTGGGTCCTTAAAAATGTTTTAATTGTCTCCTTCCAAGTGCTGTGCCTTCAATGTGGACTTTTATTTTGGCAACCAGCCGGGGGTTCTAGGCTCGGGCTTTTCAGGCCTCTAGTGGAAGTCCGGCCCTGCATGAAGACTTAGAGATTTATCGTACATACTGTAAATACATACCTGTAAATTAAATTAGGTACCTAATATAAAAAAAAATAAACACCTTGGCATGTTGGTATATTAAAATGGCGAGGTCCCTACAATCAAAGGCAAGTTGTAGGCATAAATAAAGATATCGTTGATTTTGAAATCCACCCGTAATCAGACATAGCCGGCAAAAACAACTCTCAATTATTGCAAAAAGTGCTAAAAATGTTATGCAAATTTTAACCTCATTGCATTGAGAGCCGAGACGCGGCCGCTGGAAGGTAACATGAACAACTAGTTATACCTGGACCACCGGATCACCAACAACTCACTTAACAATAGTAGTATTAAATAACTAATACTTTATTATTATTTGTGCAACGTGCAACGCAATGTAATCCATATTGGCATAACATACAATAAAATAAGAAAGGAAGTAAATAAAACAAAATTTTACAACAGAAAAAGAAAATTATAATTATAACTAGCTGGTTCCCGGCATGCGTTGCTATGCCATTTAGTAATGAAATTGTTCCTCCCTGCGTGTCCTTTCCCATTCGTCCCGTTCCCCTTCCACCTCCCTTCCACCTCCCTTTCCTCTCCCGCGTCCCCTTCCCCTCTTTAGTTCCCACTCTACCTCCTTCACCTTCCCCTCCCCACTCCACTCCCCCCCTCCTCTCGACTTCCCCTCCCCCTCCCCCGAGTTCTCCTTCCCCTCCCCCGTCCCGCATTCCATACATTCAGTCCCAGTACATTCAGTTTTCAAACAGCTCACGTGCCACATATTTCTTTTTTTTATACAAATTTCACAATTCCAGAACTCACCAGTAGTTTAATACAAACCTTTTCCTGACAATAACGCACACAATAAAAAAAGAATTATCCAATTTGGTGCAGTCGTTCGGAAGTTATGCGCGTACATACATTTCGGCGATTCATTTTTATTTATATAGAAGATAGATAGATAGATTAGGTATCTACTAGCGGAAAGACAGGATAAAGAGTTAGTAGTATTGACAATATAATATTCACATCGTAAGTTCCTCTGATGGAGGTATTTGACGCAGCCATTTTTTTGCATTGGGGCGTTAACTAATAACAAATTCAGAAATTTAATGACATGCATCGACATTTCCCATGCGTCCCGTTCCCCTTCCGCCTCCCCTTCTTCTCCCGCGTCCTCTTCCCCTCTCGCGTTCCCACTCCGTCACCTCCACCTTCCCACTCCCCACTCCACTCCCCCCCCCCTTTCCCCGTCCCGCGAACCCCCCTCCCGAGTTCCCCTCCCCCCTCACACGTCCCCTTTCCCACCCGTGTTTCCCTTCCACCTTCACCGCCTTCCCTCTTCCCTTTCCCGCTCCCTCGTCCCGCCAACCCTCCTCCCGCGTTCCATATATTCAATCCCAGTACATTCAGTTTTTAAACGGCCCGCGTGCCACCTTTAACAATTTTTATTCAAATTTCCATTTTTCATGTATATTAAATTTTTGGCACCTAACATAGGTACATAGGTTAGGTTTAAAATATCTAAAATTCTTGATTTGATTCAAACTATTAGGGAAGTAGATACCTTCTTTAAATAAATTAATCAAGATTTTCTGAAATAGAATCCTGATTTTAACAATCATTGTTTTGCAAAATGTCATTCTCGAACTGTCAAACGTGCGATAGTCGTTAGGTTTTCTGAAATTATCCAATTTTCTTAATTTTTCTCTCCGGAAGAACCATCCTCGTACTTCAAAGAATATTCTAAAAAAATAATTAGAGAAATCGGTTCAGCTGCTCTCGAGATTTGCGCTTAGCAACACATTTTGCGATTCATTTTTATATATAAGAAGATATCCGTTCCAAAATGACCGATCATTTATGAAATTTAAATTCTTCGATTCCGAAAATATTCGATAAAATTCGTTGATCCGGATTTCTAAATTCGAATAAATTTCACTAGTTCCATTAATTCAATGGAATATTAAATAATATATACAAATTTTGTAAAAGCGTTTAACAAAGTTAACCAACAAATTCTTCTCAATGAACTTGGTGCAATCGGAATAGAATGTAAATTATTGGAATTGATAAAGAGCAACATAGCTATTAATAGGATCTTCAAGTAAAAAATAATTCTAACCTCTCACACAAAAGCTACTAACGGTGTACCTCAAGGGTCATATCTAGACCCAATATTTTCCTTACTTTTATAAATGATATTGTCACTGTTTTAGGTAATAATGTTGAAGTGTTGCTTTTCACCGATGATCTAAACTATGTAAACTTATAAAAACTATAGATTACTGTATTCATATTCAAATTAATTAAAACAACTATATGATTGGCGTAAATTAAACCAACTTTATATAAACTTTAGTATTTTTTTGTTATATACCTAAACATTAGTCCCAGCGTTCCCGTCTGGGACCAGTGAGACTATGGCGTCCCCAATTGGGATTTGTTTCGAGACTGAAGATAGTGGGGAGGGGAAGGAGATGGGAGAGAGGGAGGTATAAATAACCTGGCTATTCAGATCTTGTCACCAAACATGACTAAAGCCATATCAAGCAACGTCTCAACTCTGAATGGTGGTCTTACACCAGGACGATAATGAGAGTATCTTCCACTCAAGAACATGCGGCAAATTTACTACATTACTTTTAATTAATCAATTGTGAAATAACCCAAATAAATCAAATAAAATTTATTTGCTCTCGCCGGGATTTGAACAAGCGACCTTCGGATTGCTAGTCTAGAGCCTTACCTCTCGACCACGGAGGCCATAGGAAATAAACATATTATTTTGGCAAATAAGCAATCATCACAGACAATTTTATTTTTTGTTCGTTCAATTTTATTCGTCGAAATAATTTTATTTTTCGATCATAAGAAAAACAGTGAAAATACCCTGTGGTAGGAAGGTATAGGATGGAGAGTTATGTATTACATATGTAACCAATGGTAGTTTTTTAATTCACACAATGCGACTCAAAAGCAATTCAATTAAAAACAATGATCAATTGAAAATAGGAACACAAAAATATAAATAAACATTTGGTTGTTACTTCTGAATCAGCCAGTACCGTTCTCGCAAGATGTGAATAGATCAACAAGTTTTCTCTCTCTGCAAATCGCAGACTCCCTCCACTTCCCCTTCCCCGTCTCGCGTCCCCTCCCCCCTCTCCCTCTAACCTTTCCCCTCACCGCCGCCGCAGCCTCCTGCGTCTCGTCAGACGGCCACCGTTTCGGAATCTGAAGGCTGCTGAATATTATTTGGAAATGGTATAAATGAAAATAAATCCGCTAATTTTATTTTGGAAAACGTTTATATACTTTCACTTAAAATGTAATTTTAAATTACTTTTGGTATTCACCTTACGAAAAATAGATCGCAAAAAATTTGTACTTTTATCGAGACACCATCAATGGAAACGAAACATATGGAACTTCAGAAAAAATATTGATAACATTTTATTTAATTACATGGTACATTTTCAAATGGTAGGTATATGTAAAATAATGATGGTGATAATTGTGATAAATTAACAATTAGATCAATTGATATTAACATAATAGTTTACCCGTAAATATTTAAGTAGAATTTTAATTTTAACAAGCTTTTTTTGATTGCAAAAGATAACCAAGATATGTTGTACATACCCTCCCACCAGGGTCCGCATACAAAATAATAATGGATATGTTATGACTTATGACCTTTATTACAAGTATATAGAACTTTAACGTCAAACAAGTGTTTGTTTTCTAATAAGTGTGATACTACATTTGTCATTCGCCTTTGTCATTCATGCATTTGTCATTTATGCCTTTATCATTCACCAAGTTTTGAATATTTGCTACTTAGTTCTGTTTATTTTTACCTATGTAATACGACGGGCAATAAGCGCAGTTCACTTGGTAAAAGCCTGAGTTTTCGAGTTTTTCTCTCTTATCTTTATTGTTAATTAAAATTCTCCCTAGAGAATTCACATTATAAAAAGCTGTTTTGCATTTATCATTATTAGTTAATCTGGATATTTTTGTTGATATTTCGCCAATATAAGGGATTTTAACCCATTGTTTAGTAATATCTTTTTCATTTTTATTTTCAAGGCCTTGTGAAATGATTGTTAACGTAAGTTTTTTATCCTTTTTCTTTAATAAACTGTCAATAGTTTTGCTCTTTTATCCAATTTTTCTTAAGGTTTTTATAATATTTAATTAATTAGTAAAATTTATATAATTCGAAGGCACCTGTATAAGTCTGTGAACGAGTGAATGGAATACTGATAATTTATGTGAAATGTGGTGTCTAGGTGTGTTGTGTGTGATGTTATCACTGTATGTTGGTTTTCTAAAGATTGAAAATTCTAATTTTTTGTTAATGATTTCGATACCTATGCCAAAAAAAAATAATCTTATTTACCCTGATTTACGCCCATTTCCATTGTATACTGGATCGATTTATTAATTTATTTTAGAAAAATATCTAATTGTCTCTGTGTCCCTGTCCAGATAATTAGAATTTCATCTGCATAGATGGCAACTTTTTTAAATGATTTTAATTTTTCGATAGATTCTTCGATATAATCCATGAAGAATTTAGCTAACACCGGGGAAATCGGGCTCCCCATGTTATTTACTAGGTTTTTAGGAGCGCTGAGCTGATATTGTCAAAAATATGTAAGGAAAATATTTTCAATATTAATGTGGTAGTCCCAGAGAGAGTAGTCGTTCTGGTATCTTATGCTTGAGAAAGAAGAAGACGATCGATCTCTTCCCGGGACTACACTAATCTCTTTTGTTTTATGGTAATATGTTAAATGAATTTATCCGTGCTGCAAGCCCCTGCAAAAGTGTGGAGTTAAAGTAAAATAAATTGCTCAAAGCAAAAATAATAACATCGCAGAAGTAAATAACAAACTTTTAAATAAATTCCCACACATTAATTAATAGCAACATCGACGTTCGTGTCGATACAAAAATTACTTTCAGTACTAAAAACATCCCACGGTAAGTTTTTGAACAATCGAAGTGATTCGCTTTGCTTGGAACATCCTCTTTGCCTTGGCTTACCCTTTTCATAAAGGGCATGGAATATACCAAAGTTACCTTTCCCTTTTGAGTAAATGGCAACACCGACTTGAAATACGGAATAACGCACGCCCCTGGTAAACACCCATCTATTATGTTTGCAGCTTCTTATTAGTTAGGTACGTACCACCAAACCACAGATTTCTCTCCTTATTGTGAATTGATTCCGAGAAGGACCACATTAAATTAGCATAAAGGTGTTAGATAACTAACCGACAGATTATCTTGATTGTTGGTTCCGTAATGATTTATTGTTTAGATTAATAATTTAATGTTAAAGTCAATCACACATGCCTCAGAAGATTCAGGAATGGAATCTTGCGGAATTCCCTTTTCGCCAAACATGATTATTAAACCTGTTGAAAGAGAAATAAAAACCACATCATAAAAGTAATGTTTCCCGAAAAGGATTGCTGCTTACCAAGAACAAATTCTTCAATTCCCCAGAGTCCATGCTGAAGTTATCATAGCATCAAGATCTGCCGTTTTTTACGCACTACTATGTGAAGGCATTTACAAGCTGCTGCGTATTGTCCTGGATCGTTGCTTTGCGTAACCACATGCTTCCATCGAACTGTTAATCTCGTCGATTCATCGGGTTTTATGGCTGTCCGATCTGAACGCTTTTGGCTCCCCATCCAGCCAACTGAATGAATAAATTTTGTCCACATATAATAACTAATAACATTCATATGTACTACCTAGCATCTAATCTATTACAATAACCCGTCATACTATTTTTCCGCAGTGGGTCTGTGACAGACAGAATTGGACGCCAAAGGAAAGACTTGGTACAAACTCCTCTCATCATCCAATGCTTCATTTTTCGTGTTTTGCCGAAACACTGAGCACTATATCTATATTTTGCACAAACTTACTCTTGCAATTCTAAAAAATAATTCAATAAAATAATAAGTAATTTCGTCACCGTGTTTCGTTATCAGCGGAGTACCTATATTATGTCAGCAATTATAAAAATATAGGGTATAAGTACCTATTTTAAATCACGGAAAACTTTTTTGCTTTCATCTTAACATTAAAATTCCTCACACGGAAGTATGTGACACGTGTGTCGATAAAATCAATTAAAAAGTATTTTTGAATGTAGCTATTACTTTGTGGTTATCCATTATAGAAAAATGAAACAATACAACTTTGTATAAACCACTTATATATGTGCAAATCCGACCGGTTTCGGAACAAACGTTCCTTCGTCAGGGAAAGCTTATACTAATTTGACAGTTTCGAACAATGTTTTATTATGGTAGGGGTGGAGCCGTTGTTAGTTAATAATGTAGATTGGGTGGGTAGGTATTAGTGTATTCAACATTGAACTGAAAAATTATTAATATACAAAATTTTACGTTGCAAAAATCTCCCTTCTAATATTAAACCAGCGTTGTATACAAGAAATAATATCGGTAATTTTTTGAGAAATACTAAACATATATACATACCATAAATTGACTAATTCCGGAATATTTAAACTCAAATGCAATGATTGTCCCTCATTTTATATTGGAAAAACAACTCGTAATTTTGAAATCAGAATCAAAGAACATTTAAGGTGTCTTAATAATAATAATTTTTCTGAGTTCGCTAACCATATCATTGAAAATAACCATAGTTTTGAAAAAAATACAGGGATAAATGTTCTTCATATTAATCATAAAGGAAAACGTTTAGATAACTTAGAAGCTTTGGAAATTAAAAAAATCCCTTAAAAATAATGAATCTATTATCAACAAACAAAAATATTGTCATATAGCCCAATCATGGATTTGTTCCCCTACCCACCCACTCTACACTAATACCTACCTACCCAATCTACATTATTAACTAACAACGGCTCCACCCCTACCATAATAAAACATTGTGCGAAACTGTCAAATCAGTATAAGCTTTCCCTGACGAAGGAACGTTTGTTCCGAAACCGGTCGGATTTGCATATTATATAAGTGGTTTATACAAAGTTGTATTGTTTCATTTTTCAATTAAAAAGTACCTATTTTTGAGAATTTTTCCTGCTGAACATTGCAGCAATTTGACAATACAACATCTCTTAATGGTTTTTCATGACTTGAGTCATTGTGAAAATGCAATTATGGTGCGACATGTCCAGTTTTAGGTTGTAGACATACTTTGAATGTTGATCTTTCACACAGAGAAACACCTGCACTGCATCCTGCATCATCAGCGTAATACGACAAGCAACATTATTCTTTAAACCTAGGCCTACAAAACCTTCTAGTTCTTGCTTAGGTACATACCTACAATCGTCATTAAAGTTCAATTTGGCTTAGGGACGGTATTTTACTACACTCAGGAACGTTATAATTCGGATTAGATCAACTGCATTACCGGACCTTAGATGTTCAATCATATGAGATATTTTTGTTTGCTTCCTTGATTTCTTTACAACATTTCGGGTGTTGCTTACTGCTCGGCATGCATCTTGCCATCTAAATTTACGTTTTCTCTACTCTAGTTATGGTTAAAACTGTCTTAAATCTGACGGCGTGGTTAACTATAGGGGTCAGGGTCTATCGACGACAACTTGGCTGTCCATCCATAAAAATTTACACCTACATACATGTCTTCAGGTTTCACCTGACAACCACGGAAGAACAAATATCTTCATTCTTGATAAAGAAGAAGCCCGACTTGGATTATACCGTCGAAAAACTGATTACGAACCACGAACGATATGCTTCCATTATAATAGGCAATCCAGAAAATAGTTTCCACGCTTCGTCATTTCGGAGACCACGACCCCAAACAAGTCTGCCGAAATGTCAGAAAAAACACATTTAGTGAAATACCAATTAGATACCAAAAAGTTCATTGCCTAAATTCAGGATGCCAGATCCCCCCTACCACATTTTTTTACTAAAATGTGCGGGGACTAAGATCAAAGACGGAGGAATTCATGCACAGTATGACGATGCAGGACAATGACATCATTGTAGTATCAGAGGCACGACAACGCGCAGTTCTTTGAAGACAGATAAGACGTTTTCAGTAAAGATACAGCGACGGTTCAAATATTAAGGGGCGGAGGCGTACTTATAGCCGCGCGACGCAACCGCGCCACCCAAATCCAAAGTCTTAAGAGGACATGGGTGAAAATAAAGATGAGGATAAATTGTGGATAAAAATCTAAACAATTTTGGTGTTATTTACATCTGTGCTGTGTACATTCCACCGGTGTCGCCAAATAAAACTTATACGGATTTTTGACAGCGTTACGGTGAACTTCAACCTCTTAATTAATTAAAAAAATATTGTAATTGGCTACTTCCATTTAAATTCAAACAACACATTCACCCAAATGGATCTCGTGTATTTTGTGAATCTTTTTCGAATGCATCATGACAACTTTATTACTAATGTGAAGAGAGGTATACCGGACATGGTAATCGGCAACTTTAATTTTAAAACATGCAAATCTTTATATTCACTAGTTAGAGAAAACGTTAATCATCCATCGTTATGTATAGAAAATTCACCGAACAAAGGGAGAGTTATTGTCAAACACGAAACTTCATGAATAATATTGATAATAGTGTTATGCGAATGGAACTTCGAACATGAAGATTTCAAAGCATGTAGTGTCATTTACAACCTCATGATTTTTTGAAACATAGGTAAATGACGTTAATTTATCGACTAACGTTTTCTATTCCATAATATATAAATATCTTGACACATGTTCCAAAATTAAACGCATCCCTAGGAATGGTAGGAAATATTCTAACGATGGGTTGTTTTAAAAAATGTTAGTAGTCATCAAATATTTGAAGTTAATTTTCACCAAATCATCAATTTTTTTGAAACAACCCGTCCTAAATGGTTTTATGGTGAAATTGTCAGCTACATAAAGCTCAATTTCAAATATTACAAAAAGTGGAAGAAAACTGGAATGGTGAGAGAAATAGACATGTTTTGTTTCCTCAAGACAAAATTAAAACGCAGTACCTTATTCGATTAGCACAAGTGCAATATACTCGTATCAATATTATTGAAAAAATATCAAACGCGATCTTGATTGATTTGGATCGCTCAAAAAGAAGTGATGGCGGGTTCGTTGGCCATATTACTTGGAATGATCAGTCTTTCTCGGGAGCAAATATACCGAAGTATTTGCTGACTATTTCAAATCAACTTATACAAGGAAGCTGCAGAGTTGAATTCGTTTACACATGAAAAAATACACCACTAAGACGCAGAACGTTGATATTCCGGGTATCACAAAAATTGACAAGACGGCGGCTGTCAAAAAACTAAAAACCAAAATTTCTTTTAGACCGCATCTTATTCCGTCTTTCGTATTAAAATGCTGTTTTGAGACCTTATTAACACCGCTTGGAGGTAGGTATAGGTAGATTATAATATTTCAGTTAGTTCAGAATATTTCAGATTTGTGGAAGATCTACCAAGTTAGACCATTACATAAAACTGGTGATAAACTTTCGGTCTCTAATTACTCCTGCAGCCGAAATTTTTTAACTCATAATTCATAAACATATTGTCGCCCCGAGAACCAACCAACACCTCTGCCATAGATAACTCCAAGTGGTTCGCTACGTTTGGTGACTTGGCAGGGTTTCCCGGGTTAATGGAGTGAAGTTTGTCCGGATCTTGGCGGGGGATGCGGATCGTCCAACTGCGTGGCAGACCGAATCGGAAGAGACTAATTGGGGGAGACCTTTTGATCTCTCCAGCAGGACTCTCTCTGCACATCGCTTTGCACCGCAGTAGGAGGGTTAAATACACACATCCTTCGTACCTTTTTCCTTCCCAGAACTTCCCCTCCTTACTTTTATAAAAAATACCTTCCACACAGCATCCCCAAAGATGACATAGGCCCTGAGGCGAAATATTTTCCTCAAGGCCTCGTGTGTAGAGCTAATGTATAAAAAAATAAAATTGACCAGCACAAAATTGACCAGGTTTTAGGCCGCAATATGTAACTTTATCACAAACTCTGGAATTCTACAGGGGTCAAATCTCGGACCTTTACTATTCCAGAAGTTCCTCAACGACATTTACGACTGCATAAAAGTTTCTACTTTTCTCTTGTTTGCGGATGACATTAAACTATTCCTTTTAATAAAAACTTGACTTGCGACTGAAAAAGCGACTTGAGTTCTGTCGTCGAATGGAGTCACACCAATAAATTAGAATTCAATTTTTAAAAATGTTCCTGTATGTACTACACCAAAGCAAACAAAACATTTTGCTCTAACCCCAAACGTCTTATTCATCTTTTAAGCATATTTTTATTTCAAAAGATTTGGGAATCATGTTTGATTGATACGCACCTAACATTTCTTGTCCACATACAAACGATATGCAACAGAGCTTTGAGAGTGCTGATGGGAGCTGGGATTTGTGCATAAGCAATCCCGCGCATTTTTATACCTAGGTCGCGATTCGTATGTTGTACTACAGTTTAGTACGTAGCATTTTGGAAAGAGGCAAATGGGGACCAGTGGATTTTACTTACTCCCTAATGGTGGAGAAAGTGCAAAAGAAGTTTCTGAGATAATTATATCATAGATTATTTTGGTATTATCCCTGGTTACATTTGGGGTATGCTGGAAATTAATAGCCTCACTGGTAGGAGGAAAACTACTTTGCTGATAACAGCACACAACTTTCTGAACGCTCATATCCGTATTCCTGATAAAATACAATAAAATTGAGTTTTATGTTCCCGACAACTTCACAGGCGCGTAAGGACTAGATATTCCGAGATGCAGACCTAGCCTACCGTTGGTAATGCCGCTCGGAAAATGATCCTGATTGTCCCCTGACATTGACGTTTCTTAACTGAATGTTCAAAAAGTTGTTATTACTACTAACTAAATATAATGTAGATATGTTTATTACTGTAAATGTACATTTTAACTCAAATAAATACTAACACTGAACCGACGCGGCGCGCGTGCAAGGATCTGACAAGCACCTAAGACATTAATTTGGGAGGTGGGTATGGGTACCGTCGCCCTGTGAAAATTTATTGGATAACCAATACCTCAATCATAAATCACCCCAATCGGTTCGCTACGTTTGGTGAGTAGGGGTGCCCGGGTTTATGGGATGAAGTTTGTCCGGGTCTTGGCGGCGGATGCGTATGCTTACCTAACGCAGGCTGGCCGGATCGGGATACTGGTTGAAGGAGTCCTTTCGACTTCTCCAGCCGAACTATCTCGACATATCGTCTTGCAGCGCAGTGGGAGGGATGGATTTATACGTAGATGACACAGGTCCTGAGGGAAATTAATTTTTTCAGAGCCTTCTGCGTGGAGTAATGTAAAAAAATTACATTTAAAAAAAATCAAAATACGATAATTCAGTCGTCACCCGATGCGTTTTATTTCAAAAACGATCTTAGAAAATATTATTTCTTATCTCTTCCTTTTTCTTTTGTTTCACTCGCCCACGTACACAAGATTCCATCTTTATCAGCAGCAATGGCGGTAAGTTCTGGAATCTCGTGTTACTCATGCATCATTCAAGCCATGTAAAAAACCACCAAGTTAACCGTAGGTACTTCTGTTTATTATTTATCATTAAGTATTACCTAGGTGTATCATTTTAAAGAGTTTATAGCGAGACTACAATTCGTTTTTCCATATCCAAAAACGACGAACTTGTGAGCTTTCAGAGTGAACTTTGTGTGTCGTGTTCAATGGAAGACTCATTTCTTGAGTCAGTCACGGGGTGGCAGACCTCAGACACCTGTAACAAAATATTCAGATCGACTAGAATTCAGATTGGCACAAGTGGAAGGTAGATCATATTAACCGCTTAGATATTGCTCAGAAGAGCATTATAAAAACCAAACTAAAATTACCCATCAGAACCCCCTCAAAAGATATTTTTAAGTGTTTTGACATTCTAAATTTAAAACAAATATATGCCAAGAATATTCTTATACATCATTTTAAAAACAGAAAATCTCCTAATGAAACTCGGATACATGACACAAGAGCCTCAAAAAAGGATATACGAGATGTTCCAAAATTCAAGACAAGTTTTGGCCAAAGAAACCACATATATCTGGCAACCAAACTTTACAACATCCATCCTCCAAGTTTGAAAAAGATAAAAAAATATAAATAAGTTTAAGGAAAAAACCAAACTGTGGGTGAAAGAAATTAATGCAGACATACTAGAGAATGTATTAAAAACATCATAGAAACTAAATAACGGAAAATTAAAGAAATCTACCAGTCCGCCTCAGCACAGGACCACCTAGTGAGGAGGACTAAGAACAAACAGATGAAATATTTATATACATTATCATATTTTGTAATTCTCATCAAACCTGTAATTAAATAGTCACTAATAAAAATTTAAAAAAAAAAGATGATTCAGGGGAAGATCACAAATGCGTTGGAATTGTCAATTGTCCAGAAGGTCGGAGTTCTCGACCCGTGTAGCACAGCGCGTGAGGAGTGAAGATGTCTGGTTCGTCATGCCAGACGGATTGGTGTCACCGTTCTCTTTACTACGAGGCATTACAGAAAGAGAACAAGGTTGATTCTGGTGTGTGAGGAAAAACTGTAAAGAATTTTAAAAGAACGACATTGGTTTAGGATGGAATCATTCTGGCAATTGCGCTCAGGGCCGGCCCTAAGCCAAACTGCGTCTGGAAAGAGTAAAATTACAGCGCCCCTTATCAAAACCAGTAGGTAGACGCCTAGGTACGTGACCCCTATATATAATAATACTTGAATGATTAGTAGATACTTTTGTGAAGCGCCGTTTTATGACAAATAATCTCAAGGACGATGACTTATGTGTTAGGTATTATCAGCGCCTTGGCGCCTTGACAATTCGGCGCCCGGAGCGGTCTGCTTCAATAGACAAATTAGATAAAATAAGGCAGAAAGTTAGAATAACTCCTACATAGATGGATTTTTCTATAACTTTCATTTAGCTTTAATCGACGTTCTATGCATAGGAGGCGACTTATTCGCCATAAACCAGTTTTGGTGACTTTTGATCTTTAATATAGAGGCAAAAAAAAAATCTTTTTTTTTTTCACCAAATTTTAGCCCTCCTACCCCCCCCCCCCCCCCCTTCCATTTTTTAATCGCGATTTTTGAATTTTTGTATGAACAAATTTAACTGTCTTTCGTATTTCAAACAGAACGAAATTATTTATGTTGTTGAATGACAAATGGCGCTGCGTCCGCCTCTTCGAACTTTCATCCACACATGCGCAAGGCCTTCACGAGAAGCGTCGCGTGATTTCTCGTGTGGGCAAGCCATCGAGCTTATTTGTGTTGACTAAAGACGGACTGACAAAATATCGTACACTCAATTGATCTTCGAAATTCATTTAGTTGGTGTTTTTTTGCTTTTATCGGCGGTCATCGGCTATAGCGCTC
This sequence comes from Limnephilus rhombicus, assembly GCA_929108145.2. NCBI lineage: Eukaryota > Metazoa > Arthropoda > Insecta > Trichoptera > Limnephilidae > Limnephilus > Limnephilus rhombicus. The sequence goes on along the minus strand of OV815274.1, from coordinate 42,444,795 downwards.
CATTCCTCTTTCTGTCACAGATCCCATCCCCACACACTTACAATAGGTACATTCGTTATTTTTTTATTTAACAACCAAAATATTCACCAGAAATAATTTATCTGGCAGAACAACGTTTGTCGGGTCAGCTAGTATTTTATAAGATTATTTTGGATTTACTTCATTGTTTAGAAGGTTCGCTTCTGTTATTTCGGCAATGTGTCAAGAGGTGATTTTTTTTAAACAAGGCATTTTGGAGATTATCCAAACAGTTTTTAAGTAGGTACCTATGTAATCTAGCTTTGTGAAATTGGAAATTCTTCGTGGAAACATGTAACTACTTAATTGGATTCTTGGCTTGTTTACTGCAATAACGACATACCTAAATGAAATATAAAAAATATCCGCGTTCTTAAATACACTTTGATTTTTTTACCTAGACCGACGTATCTAAACCACCGAAAGTTGACGCGAGACAGCGTAAGGCTAGCTTTACACTCGTAAGTAAAATTTACGACATAAGTTTACATAAGTTTTTGACATGTTACTCCCAGAAGCGTTTACATATGCATCCGACTTGTGGTAATTAATGCTCACGGAAGCTGTTCGGAAATTCAACACGTGTAAATGCTCATGCGACCGTTTACATCTGTAAATTTATTTGCGGTAAGATGGCTTCCTGTCATACGTAATGTTAACAACAGAAACATTGAGAATAGAAAGGATTGGACCGATAATTGAATATTGGGGCACAAAGATGTTGGGTTTTGTCATACATAATTCGAAGGAACTAACCAATCTTACAGTTATAAGACTGCTTTAGTTTAGCTTGGTGCGTAGCATTCTCGAGAGTGGATCTCAGATATGGGGGCCAGAGAACATCGTCTGTGTACAAATGGTCGAGAAAATACAAAAGAAATTTTTACGATTCCTCTATATGAGAGAGTTTGGTTTTTACCCATGGCTGTTTCCAACAGCATTTATCTCGGGAATGTTGGGTGTCTGCAGCCTTCGTTCTAGAAGAGATGTCGCATTACTACTGATGGCTTATAAGCTTCTAAATAGTTTTATATCGGTACCAGATATACTGGCAAAAATAGGATTCTATGTCCGCGATAATTTCACGCGAGGCCACCAACACAGGCTTTTGATTCTTCCCAGGTGCAGAACTAACTTGCCAATGGTGAGGCCCCTGGGAAGAATCACTAGGTTAATTAATTGCCTCGTAGGAAATGTGGATATTTTCCATATGTCCTACAATGAGTTTAAACGTGAAATATCTCTCATGTTTTAATTTGTATCTTAAATGTAAATATATGTATTAAATATATACACCGCTTTTGCAATGTATTATTTTTTACATTGATTTTGCAAATAAATAAATAGAATTACCTGAGTCTTACCCACTGGACGACCTCCGTAGTCCAGTGGGTAAGACTCTTGACTCACAATCCGGAGGTCGCGGGTTCGAACCCGGCATGCGCAAATAAATTTTATATGATTAATTTGTGTTATTTCACAATTAATTCATTTAAAATAATATATAGTATATTTGCGGCATGTTCCAGAGTGGAAGATACTATCAGTATCGCCCTGGTGTAAGACCACCATTCAGAATTGAAACGTTGCTTGAAAATGGCTTTAGCCGTGTTTAGTGACCAGATCTGAATAGCCAGGTACTTCCCAACCTTACTCTTCCCCACCTCCTTCCCCTCCCCACTATCTTCAGCCTCACAACATACCCCAATTGGGGATGCCATAGTCTCACTGGCTCCAGACGGGAGCAGTTGAGATTCTTGTGCGGTATTCACTGTAAAAAAAAAAAAAAGAATAAAATATAAGGACGCTCATTTTCAGAAAACTTAAATAAGTGTAAATAATTAATAGTTTTATAGGAAAAAAATCCTACGAATACAAGTGTCTTTTATTTTTTAACATCCCGAAACGGCGTATTTTGGTACTTTTTCTAACGGCAAATCTCTTAGCTTATCAAACTGATTTTATAAGTTGTAAGAAGGCCAAAAATTCGCGCGGACGCGATTAGACCTGTCAAAAAACTTCCGAAGGAACAAGTTCTGTAACTTGCTATAAATTACATTAAGTGACTTTTGGTGTCGTTTACATTGGTAATATGGCCATAAATCGCTTACGTGAGCGATTTACGGGAAAAAAAACTTACGAGTGTAAAGCCAGCCTTAGTGTCGGTATTGCTTCACAATATTATTACAATAACTAAAAAATATTGAAACTCGATTCCGGAAAATTTGCTTAGGTATTTTGAATTGTGTCATTATTGCGGCAAACGATCGATTGAAAACTCCAATATCTTGGTAAAACATCATGAAGAGTGTTGTTGGACATAAGATTTGAGAATGGGGAGACACCGAATACTACGCAAAACTTTACGCTTCGGGTAATTTTTTTGTGAATGTTCGTTCAATTTTAGGAAATTTATTTATGACGGCCAATAAAATTTTTCGTAGGTTTGGTCTCGGAAAATAACCGTATTTTTGTGGTTTGAAAGACTTTAAGAAATATTTCGTCTTTTTTTTTTTTTTTTTTTTATTTTTTTTTTTTTTAGAAATTTAATTAAAATTAAATATGATAATGTTATTATCGAGTTCTGCAAGTGTTTTGGTTAGTGTTTTAGTTACAGCTGTTTCGACTTGTAAGGTCATTTTCAAACTGTGGTGAAGCCACGTACGGACGACTTATTTATAAGATTTTAAATGTCAATTTTTGAAGGTGTCTAAGTTGATTTATTACCGGTTAAACCAATTTGTAGAGACACTAATTGAGAGAGTGCTAATGTGGGATTCGGAGTATTTCCCTTTGGTTTGCCTTGCACTAAGTGTAAGGGTTTTCTTAATTGATTTAGAATGACTAGAAGTAGAAATCCTAAACTCAATAACGGTGGCATATATGAATTAAAATGTGACCACGCCGACTGTAACGCTACGTACATCGGACAAACAGGTAGGGCATTCTCAACTAGATTCAAAGAACATATAAGATGTTATAAAAATAAAAACACCTCTTCAAAATTCGCCGAACATCTCTTAGTGAATAATCACGTTCCACTTAAAAATAACCAGCCAAAACCATTACATATAGAACGAAAGGGTCTTAGATTAAATTTGCTTGAACAATTAGAAATCAATAAACGAACGAATGACCCCAACATAACGCTAATTAATAAAGTAAGGAAAATTATTTATTCCCCACTACTAGTATGTTTACCAAACCTAAAAAATATAATGCACTTAAATGAGTCATAGCAATAACGTCATTCTAAATCAATTAAGAAAACCCTTACACTTAGTGCAAGGCAAACCAAAGGGAAATACTCCGAATCCCACATTAGCACTCTCTCAATTAGTGTCTCTACAAATTGGTTTAACCGGTAATAAATCAACTTAGACACCTTCAAAAATTGACATTTAAAATCTTATAAATAAGTCGTCCGTACGTGGCTTCACCACAGTTTGAAAATGACCTTACAAGTCGAAACAGCTGTAACTAAAACACTAACCAAAAAACTTGCAGAACTCGATAATAACATTATCAAATTTAATTTTAATTAAATTTCTAAAAATTAAAATGGAGTTCTACGAATTAAACACAAAAACAATTAATATTTCGTCTTGTCTAATTTTCAATAGTTTTATTGAAATTTCTAAGTTCCGTAGCTCGTTATCGACGTCGTTGTTGTGGGAAGAAAATTGATGCGTTGTCTTGGTAATTTTAGGCAGAAAAAGCTGTGCATTTCACAATATTAGACTCCATCTTTCGAGGGTTTGGATTTCGTTGGTACCTACTTAATACTAAGGTAGGTACTTATTAAAAAAAATCAAAGTGTGTAATTCACACGCGGTAGAAGTGAAACCTTCGGAAAACTAAAGTAGACAAGAGTGGGGAGACTACGAAGCACTTGGTTTTATCAATGTGAAGGATGATTTTTTCCACATTTTTGTCGTCGAATTCCAATGCACCTTATTGGTCATCTTATTAGTATTTATGTTTTCTTCTTCGGATGATTCGCTAGATGTCGCTTTCTTTCGTTTTTTCTTTACCTGTTCATTTTGAAGTGGTTTGAAGAGTGGGTAGGTATATAATTAATATATGTCTATATCTATAATTTTTGATTTCGTAGGATTCGACCTCTGGTCCGCTGAATGTCTAAACTAAAGGAGACTTGCGTGGGACCGTGGATTTATCGTATTATATTGGAACCGAGTAATATATTATTTCTATCTCATTCTCTCGAAGGCTAAATCCTATGAATGTATGCATTTGTCTCTTTTTAGTGTCGCTCGCTTCCGTTTCATCGAGTTTCAAATCACAACGGTGCTAGAGAAGTTTTCACTTCAAAAAATCGATTTTCTGTCAGCTTTACAGATTACAGTTAATAAAACTAAAATTTAAAATAAAATGTGGGCAGTTCGCACGCGGTAAAAGTGAAACCTTCAAGAGACTGTAGGCAGGAGTGGGGAGGCTACGAAGCACCGCACAAAGATGAGACCGATTAGTCCATCTCATTCTCTCGCAGGCTAAATCCTTTAAATGTATACCTACGTGTTTTTGTCTCTTTTTGTGTAGCTTTTTCGTTCTATCGATTTTCAAATCACAACGATGCTAAAGAAGTTTTCACTTCAAAATGATAATAAAAAATGGTGACCGGACAAGTCAGAATGAAACGAACTCAGAAGCACCTCAGAAAGGTCATTAAGAGTGATAAAAAATATTAAAAATTGGTTAAATAATATGTTAAGTTAGGTTAGGGTTAACGCCTATTTTAAAATTATTTTTTCATAGCTTTTTGACCTTTCTGAGGTGTTTATGAGTTGGTTTCATTCTGAGTTGGCATGGAACCCTATAAAATATATGTCATTCACAATAATGCATTCCAGTTAAGTAGGTACCTACCTACCACCAAAGCAATAAAAACGACTTTATAATTCATTTCACAACCATAATAATATTTTCCTTCATAAAACACAATGGAAGGACGTTGCTGATTATTGCAAAAATATTCTGCATTCAATATTCAACAAGTCACCCGTTCATAAATGGAACACTCCAAAGGAAGTATCTCATTTATAATTAAAAGATAAAACTATTATTATTCACTCCTAAAGGTTCATAATGGACAACCTATTCAATTACGACCTTCCAATTTTACAAATGACGCTCAAACCTTTCAAAACAATGCCACATAAGCCCTTCTATAGTCGTGCATCAAAAACGAAAATAAAAATGAAGACAACCATCAAACGAAATAGACGGCAATCTCTTAATATAAACACGTACTTACGACTTTTTGCTTCTAGTAACACGCAAGTCGTAATACCTTTTAAAATACCTTAATACACAATCTCAAAACGTCCTAAAATCAAACTGAAAATACAGTCGAAAAAAGGACTTATGCCTCTGACTTTAGAATCTACGAATTTTAGTTTGATTTGCGTCGTTTTGGTGCTGTGTAGTGGCTTCCTTTATTGCCTCACAAACGTGTTGTCGGCGGCCGAACGCAGCGAGTCACATTCTGATCGCGATCTGATACAACGCTTTCTACGACATGCGATCAGGATGTGTTGCTATGTGAGCGGTGTTCGGCGATAGCGAGCGCTCGATACAAACAAAGCAAACCTTGGACGCGCGTACAATAGCCCGTATATGCGCAATCGCCGGGATACAAAAGGTACACAAATTTAAAAAGTAAAACCACGACACAAAAAAAAGAAACACGTTGTTCTTAATTTAAACATGAACAAAGCAAACGGTTTAACCTTTTGATGAAGTTATTTTATTAACCATGTTTGCCGGTGTTGAACATGATGGATTGTAGATTGAACACACTTTGGTTCACAGATTGAACACTTCTCCATGAATTACTAATGAAAGCCGTGAGATGGCGTTACGTGTCGTAAAGGTCATAAAACGCTTATTAACACAGAGAAAAATCTCTCGTTTTACTTATTAATTTAAAGCCTATGTTTGCGTGCTCTATTCTTCTAGACTTGCGAATTTTCAGGGCGATTGGCAATCAATTAAAATCGAACGTGTGACTTGCCGTTCTAAAAATGGTTTACCTAATCATATTCGATAGAAACGTGATATAAAATAAATTTACATGTGAATTAGTATTTGTTTCGCTAAAATGTTTATTTTATTTGATTTGGGAAAGAAACAGCTGTTTACAAGATAATTACAATATAAAATCAATCTATTCTATCAATCTATCAATCAATAAAATCGGTCTATTAATTATTTAAATACACAGATAAATAAATTTTATGCGCAGGTACCATTGACGTATAATTAATTATACGTCAATGGCAGGTAGCTACTTTTCGGTATTTCGTTGAAATATATTTTTTTAAATTAACTCCACACAGGAGACCCTTAGGAAAATAAATTCCCTCGGGGCCTATAATGTCATCTTTAAAAATGCTGTGTGGAGGAACTTTTCGATGAGAGGGCGGAGTGAACATGTTGTGGGAGGGAGCCGAGGGAGGAACACGAAGGCCGAAAATACATATTTATGTTGGGCGCGTGTTTGGCGTGTTTCCGGACCGGATTGTGAATGACGCTAATTCATCTTCCATCGAAATACCGGTAGAACAAGGACAGCAATCCCACCCGACGTCTGCGTGCTCTAAACATGCAATCCGGAGTCATGGATTTTTTCAGGTATTTTGGCGCTCCAGACCAGAGGTGGCTGCCAGATTAAACCATGGGGCGCTGTGATTTGTACGGGGTTAGCAGTTGTGTACTATAGTATCTGCGGGCCCTGTACAGTACCTACTACCTACTCCTATAGGCAGTGGTGGATAACGTGGTGTTACAGCCCCCCCCCTCAATTTCGTCTTCACAAATGTGTAGAAAATCGGTCAGTCCTGAGAGGGAGGGGGGGGGGCGGTGGTTAGAGAATTTCAGAAATAGGCTATTTTCGTTATTAAAAAGACCACAAAATTCTCCCCGTTTCGGGACATTCCACGGGAAGCCATGGAGCTACGAAAATATAAATAAAACGCCGTATTCATAATATTTTTGTGTCAATATCCTTCGTAATTTTTTTTCCACGGTCGGGTGTCTCCCCCTCCTCGCTACGCTTTTTTTTTTACATGAGCTCCACACAGGAGGCCCTGATGAAAATAATTTCCCTCAGGGCCTATGTCATCTTTGGGGATGCTGTGTGGAGGATTTTTTAAGGAAATGAAGGAGAGGAGAGTTCTGGGAAGGAAAGGGGTTTAAGGGGTGGGTAGGAATCTGGGGTTCAGTGTGTCTTGGTCAGAAGACCTAGACAAACCTCACCCCATTAACCCGGGCACCCCTGCTAAATCACCAAGTTGGTTATCCAATAAAGGTTCCCGGGGCGGCGGTACCCATTCCCGCCTCCCAAACTGCAAATGCCTACAGGTAGATATTCTACAATACTACAATGTAAACAAAATGATGTATTTATCTATTTTCGATGGCTGGTAAGTGATTTACCTATTCCCAGGTAACAATGTTTCCTTTTCCAGTGTACCGTCAACCATCATAGAGCTTTCGTGAATTAGCTACCTAAATACAAAAAAAAAACCTAGGTATCCTAGAGATAGGTACATTAATTACGTGAGCAGTTTTTCTTCCAATCTAGACCCTTCCCCCCTCGGTGAGATAAATTTGGGCCATTTTGTATATTCTTTTCAAATAACGAGAGATTTTTCTGGACTCCCCCCCCCCCCCTCTTTTGAGCTCAATGTATTAATATATGTCCCCTAGAGTATACTAACTTGTAACGGTTTTGTAACCGAGAGATTATTTTATACTCGTCAAAATAGACTAATATAAGTCATTCAATGGATTCAGTGTTCATCAGAGTACAGTGCTCCATAACCTTTCTGAAAAAGTAAAAATCAATCAACCAGAGAGCCTGCGTCAATGAATGCAATAATTCCACGAACCCCGATGGTTAAAAGATTCTCAATATCAATAATGAGTTTGTATTGTGAACAAAGGCTGAAAGAAATAGACATTTATTTAGTTGACAAGTGAAAAAATACTGATATAGGGAACTTATCTGCTATACTTGAAGTGGTTTTATCCTTAAGGTTCTGCAACCGGGCACGAAAAGAAGAAGATGGAGAGATACGGAATTACGAATGTTAGAGGAGAGCGCTAACATTTACAGCGACAAAATCGATGCGAAAATTTGGAAAATGTTTAATAAAACACAACTCGTTTAAAATAGACCAAAAATCTCGCGGGCATTATCTTAAACAGCATTTAAAGAAACACTGTGAATTTTTTCATACATATAACTTGTAAAATAACTGAAACAAGCGTGTTAATAATAATTTTTGGAGCATACTTTGCGATTTTTTTCTATCTATGAATTTTATATAATTTGCGTTTCGGTGCCGGCAAAGTCTAGATATTATCTTCAAGAATAACATATATTTTTTTAAGAACTTTAAAACTTACCGTGATTAAGGGAAATATGTAATAAATCGGTACAAATCCGGGTTGCGGGCCCTTAAACATCAATAATTAAAAGTGGTTCACCCTCGGTATTCAAAGATGCAGTCCTTTTAGTGTCACTTAAAACTCTCTGGTTAACTCCGACATTTGATAAAAAAAATATTATTATATCTAGCTGGAACCCGCAATGCGTTGCAATCCCATTCAAAGAAATAAATTGATTCTACCTGCATCTCCTTTCCCGTGCGTCCCCGTTCACCTCCCGAGTCCCCTTCCCCTCCCGCGTTCCCCTTCCACCTTCCCCGCCTTCCCCCTTTCTCGTTAACCCTCCCGCGAACCCCACCTCCCCCCGTTCCCCTCTAAAATACGAACAAACAAACATTGATTTTTATATATATAATAAGATTGCTCTCAAAGGATCATTACACAAAAAACACACTGAATTTATTATTAAAATATGTATTCTGACAAATTTTTGGCCCCATTGAGATTGAATGGAAAAATCCTTAATGGTTAGTAATTTGGAGGTTTAGCTACAAGGAGTAAGGAGCGTACATGGTAGCAAGGATGACAACATAAAAGGCTTACGTACGTAGGAATCGGGACGAGTTGATTACCCGAACAATGGTAGCCGACCAATTGACCGAGGCGTAAAGTGCACCAACTTCTGAACTTCACGGTTGACGGTGGAGGTGACGGGGATAGCAAGCGGCATAAAAGACGCAGAACGCAGCACGCCGCGCCATACAGCACGCCCTCTGGTCAAAACATTAACCGGCTTGCACTAACGAACCGTTAAATGATTAGTGTAACGCGGTGGGAACCTGACACTGAAATTTCTGGCCAACCAATTTATTAGATGTTCAATATAATAAGTGGGTGCAGGGGCGGATCCAGGATAATTTTCTGGGGGGGCACAATGGGCGGACGGGCAAAAAAATCAATTAGTGTTTTCTGGGGGGGGGGGGCAAGTTTAAGTATATATAGGAAGGTTTATGAAAGTGTCAAAACAATAGAAAAAATAAATGTTTAATAAAGACATTTTTCTGTACTGTGATGGAATCTCCACAGTACACAAAAACACCGTCCCTAAATCCGTCCTTGAGTGGGTGCCTGCCAATTTAATGTAGACAGAGTTTACCGATCTGATGAAAGAGTCGTCGAAGCGTAGAAGTTTTGTTAGGATTGCCAGAAGTGTTAGTTGATCGCCATTCACTGTTTCCCTGCAAAGAAATTGTGTGATTAGTGAGACTTGAACTCTTAAGGGGGCATAAATTAAACACTTTGACAAATTTACTCAGATAAATTTGGAACACTTCGTATATTCTTTTCAAGTAATGGGAGATTTTGCTGAACCCCCCCCCCCCCCTTTTGAGCTCACGTAATTAGTGTATGCCCCCTAACCTTAAATCATTGAATATCACAATTTTTTAGAGATTTTTGATGACAAATGAACAGATCAAGGCATTTTAAAGTTGTAATGCGCCCTGATTCATTCGCCCGTTCATTGAGACCATATTTGTCCCAGCTCACGTAGGTCTCGTATAATCGCTGTAACTCCGCTACTATCATAATGAGAAATGTGTCTTAAATGGTGTTGGAAAGGCAAAACACCACGCTTTATATTCAAATCCAAAAAGTAACCACCTAAAAATAAACACCTTTATTAAACCAAGGTTTTGAATCGCAATTTGAAAAAAAGATTCGAAACTTTGGTAAATTTAAATTAATTATTTTCATACGGAACGACAAAAAAAAATTAGGTGACGATAACGTTTATAATACATTAATCTAATAAAATAAGTAGCTACGTGTTTTTATTTTTTTTCGTTATCAGTAATTTTAGTTAGAAAAAACGTAAGGTGAGCCATTTTTAAAACATTTTTATGTTTGCATGCAAAAATTTTATTTAAAAAAAGTTATATGTTTATTTTGTATTATAAAATTTGAAAGCATATTTTATCACCTTTCAAAAACAGTTTTTAATTTTCGGATATGTGCAGAAATATTCCATTTATTCGTATTTTATTGTAAAGCGGAAATATTTTGACCATCTGAAAAATACGCCAAAATTCTGAAGGGAAAGAATTTCTAAATTTGTATTAAAGTAGAAAAAACAGAAAAAAACACAGAAAAAACAATTATTCATATTAAAATAAAATAAAAACATTAATTATATTTTTTGGAGCAGTTGGGACTCTTTTGCGGTATTCACGTAACAATATTTTAGAATAAAAAATAATAAAAAAATAAATTTTTGGGCATTTGGGACTTTTGTGCGGTATACTATTAATACCAAAAGTATATACAGTACACAAACACCTTACCATCTCACACCTCACGGCTCTAATACAAAAATGTCATACAATACACGAACCACCTCACACCTCACCACCTCATACATTTGTCCCATACGTGACATGTCATGGAGTTCAATACACCAACCACATCACACCTCGCCACCTCAAACATTTGTCCCATATGTGACAGGCATGTAGTTCAATACACCAACCACCTCACACCTCACGGGACATGACATGTAGTTCAATACACCAACAACTTCACAACTCACCATCTCATTCATTTGTCCCATACGTGACATAACATGTAGTTCAATACACCAATTACCTTACACCTCACCACCTCATACATTTGTCCCGTACGGGGCATGGATATGTACGTGGCATGACATTTGAGATACTCAACACTAAGTGGTTGGAAGAGGTGTGTATTGTATTTTATTGTATATATTTAAAAGTAATTAATAATACTAGGTTACATGTATTACATATTTGTAAATTTTAGTTGTAAGCCAGTAGGTAATATAAGTAGCCATAAGTCTTAGATGTAAGCAGTGGCGTAGCGAAGGGGGGCGGTCCGCCCCGGGTGCCACCCGACAGGGGGATGACACCCGACCGTGGAAAACAAAGTATTGTATAAATGAACACGGTCTGTTATTTTCTTTCATATATTCCCCGTGGAGTGCCCTTGTGTCTAGGTCTTTTTATAGGCGAAAATAGCCTATATTTGTGGAGAAATCTGAAATTCACTAGCCACCCCCCCCCCCCCCCCCGTCGCATTTAGCATTTTTTTGATGGCGAAATTATTTTTTTCTCAAGGTTTATAGGGGGGGGGGGGGGGTGACACCACGCCCTGGGGGGCAAAATCCGTCCCGGGTGCCACTGGATGTAAGTCACTAGTTTTAATTGTAAATCTTAGTTATAAGCCAGTAATATTAATTCTTTTATATATTTATTGTACAGCGCCCTTGAGGTGACTTTTCACGAAAACGACGCTATATAAATTAGCTAATTTTTTACGCACCAGATTTAAATGTCCGGGTTAAATTTTCCCCACAGAAAAAACTAAACCCTTTCACACACTTTCTCAAATGAAGATCTAGTAATCTAGTCAATCCACGCTATGCAGCTGCACTATATCTATATAAGTATTATAAATACAAAACAATACAAGAACAACATGTCAACCTACAGTCGGGTCCATTGGGCGGGAAAACGCCAGACTTTTGCTTTGATAGTCAAGGTCAAAACATTGAAGGTCATAAATGTTTGACAATTTTTGTAGTGTTTGAGCTTCCCGTGTTCTGCGGAAAACAAAACAAAAACAAAACTTAAACATCCCATCTCTGGTGTAGCGGGAAGGCAGGCGGGGGCCGGCGGGGGCCGGCGGGGGGGAGAATTCATTTTTTGACAGAAGATACGCGATGCGGTCGTGTGTGGGGAAAACGGAATGGCCTTTTATGGTTATGTGCCATGAGCGAGCATAATCACGAATTTAAAATATTATTATACCTAAATATAATATAATAATCAAAATATTTGATAATAAAATTATAATATAAAATCAAATATTTATAATTATTCTGTTTTTGACGTAAATGTTTACGCACTCTAAATTATAGTAACTTTAGGTCGTTCAATACAATGACGTTATTATATAATGTTATTGGTGCAATACCTAATCGATATTTGTCGGAAATCTTTCCTGAAAATGTCTGTGTTTTCTTCCTGGTGTAGCATCTTTTCCACATCGAGCGCATTTTAACATTTACGTAAACGATAAACGTCAAACGTCAAGTTTTTTGGTTATCAACTGCGCGGACCTAAAATTATTAGTTATGATTTTAAATAAACACACTGTCGTAATGGATGATTATTTCTTTCGTGAACTCACTTGTAAATAAAGTCTATTAATTTATAAATCGGTTTCAGAGACACGAAAGAAATTGACCAATTTAAATTTATTCTATTTTTGATGCTACGTAATTATTCACGCACTCTAAATTCAATAGTAATCGATATTAGTTGGAAATATTTCCTAATAAATAAATATCTATTAAAATATCTGTGCATCTCAAATTCAATAGTAACTTAGGACATGCAATAAACGCCAAACGTCAAGTATTGCGTACGCGTGGACGTCCGTATTCCAGACCAGTTGTCAAATTGTGTGAACTGCGCGAACTTCACCCTAATTAATTGTTTGAAAGTCCTCCAAGCGCCGAAATGACCTTCAAACGCCGAACACTGGAAACTCAAACACTACAAAAATTTATGACATTGAATGTGTGTTATGGGACTGTCAAAGCAAACGTCTGGCCATAGTCTGGAGTTTGCCCGCGCAATGGACCCGTCTTACCAGAGACCAAATGGGAAAATAATTCACCGACTCCAGATATTTTCATATCAGAGGGTTCGGCTCTTTGAAACTCCTAAATGGACCTATAAATCCTACTGATCCCTCGATATAAATATTTAAAAAATCTTTTGTAATCCTACATGCATTTAAAATGACTGATTTTTGCATTTTTATATATAAATCCTTTGACAAATCTAATATGCCTAAATTTTGAATGCGAGACCTAGGTATAATGCCAGTAGCCGAAATAACAAATGGTAATATTTTTATAGTCTGAGAATGCCAAATTCTTTTAACTCATTTCCTTAATCTGTATATTTTCTTATTTTTTCGGAAACAGATTTTTGAATATTACAGGAATTTGGAATAGCTACATCAGTGATATAAGTTATTTTTTTATAATTTTGTCATGTAAAACTATGTCAGGTCTATTATGACTAATTGTTCTATCTGTTAGTATAGTTTTATTATAATAAATTTTATGATAAAACAATAATAATAATTATTATTATATGCTGTATTAAGTAAATTACAGTGAGAAATTAAAAAAATGTATATATAAAGTCAAAGTTTGATATAATTATAAGTATTGTACTACCAGCAGTTATAACGTATCTAAAAGTACTGTAATTGGTAATTATTTAATTCATAATTAAACCAAATTTAACTTATGTGAAGAAGGGGATGTCACTAATTGAGATATAAAGGCTGGTCCACACGCTACGTTTTGCACAACCTTTTAAGTCTGCGCAGTCTTAAAACGTTGCAAATTTGAGCGTCCAGACGGTGCAGTCATATTTGTATTTTTCGCTCAGTCTTGTGTGATATCGTCATGGAGGAGGTTCTCCTGTGGTCAATTTTTGCATGCTCTCTCGTTAAAAAAATAGATTAGAACATCTCAGAAGAACCGGGCGTTCGAAGTGGTCGCGTTAGTGACTTTTAAAAATGCGGGACTTTTCCCATATTAGATTATTGCGTGAATTACGTGATGAACCTAATGATAAACTGAACTACTTGAGAATGGACATAGACACGTAAAGTGTAATAGTCGTAAAGTGCAATAAAATCGGTTAGAAACTCCCGAGAACATTGCCGAAGGTCAGCCATCGTCGAGTGATTAGGGAAAACTAAGGATCAACACGAATCGGAAAACGGAGCAAGCGTCCACATGCACCGACTTGTCCGCACAGGTCATGGATTTCAAAGCTCATTTGTTCAGTTATCGCTGCAACTGTACCGTCTTCCCGCCGAGCTCAAAACTGCGCAGTTTTCCGATCCACACGCAACGTTTTAACTGCAACGTGTTGAACTGCGCAAACAAAAGGTTGTGCAAAACGTAGCGTGTGGACCGGTCTTGATATAAGCCTTTCTTTAGATTAATTCGAGTGGAAGCAGTTTTCCTGGTAAGATTGTCTGTAAAATATTTTTTTACAGTGTTTATTATTTGTCATTTTCTATTTTCTTCTGGAACATGGTCGATCGAAAAAAAATCTTCCGTGGTACATCTTACATCGACTACGATTTTCGGTTAGAAATTAATACATGTCTTTTTCTTTTACGATTTGAATTAATGGATTTTTTGTGTACAGATATTTAAATGAAGGTACTTGAAATTCTTCGAATAATCGAACAGTAGGGTAGTCGGAACGATTTTTAATGTGATTTTAATTATTAACCTATGTACCTACAACTTCTATTGGGAAAAGGTTAGTTTTGTATGCGGATTCCGAACAAATGATAGATAGCATGTTGTAAAATTGATTGAACCAAGGCATAATACTTATATTAAATATGGGTTTTTTAACGTCAAAAATTTTCTGATTCTTAAAAATATATGTATAAATTTTTAATTTTTTTTTACAACTTGACATATTTGTTCCTACCATTTCAAATTTTTATGCTCCTAGAATTTGATTGTGTTTGTTGTTTTTAATATAGTTCAGTTTGGGATACAATAAGTTTTGTTGTATTTTGAAATTGTCATGTAAGATAATGTCAACGTTTTTGGGGGTATCATTTGTGTGAAATGCAAATGGAATTACAAATATTTTATCCTATTTAGTAGTAGTAAATTAATGTCGAAGGAATTCTAAAGAATATTTACGTCTTCAGTGGCTTAAAATGTGACGTTTTCTCGAGTTTTTTCGTTTATTATTAGTATTATCGTTAGCATATAAACAAAGTAATTTGGCCATGTAGTGATTGAAAAAAAAAGTCGTTAACATTTATGGTACAAGTAATTGGTCCACGCACTGTACCTTGCGGGATTCCAAAGTCTTCTTTATCGCTATTAAACTGATTTATTTTTACGACTTGCATATACTTTTTACATATAGAAATTTGAATTTTTTAAATTCTGTAAAACAATTGGCCCATTACGGTTTTCGTTCGAAAGGTAAACTTCAGATCGTCTTTGAAAATCCCAAAGCAAATATTTGTTTATACTTATCTACTTTTCACAAATTCTAGAACTGCAGTATCCCGTGATTTTAAAATAACATTATGGATGTGATAGATGCCTACCATTCAAACAACGGCAAACGGTAGATACCTACTCATCAATTCCAAAACAAGTAAAGAACATTATGCATATATAGAAATAAAACTTTGATAATTTAACATTAGATTTAGGTACTATACTAAATCTATTTCCAGTACCGGTATTTGGGTGGCTTTGTCTATTCATGGACGATGTTGCAATCTTGGCATTTCATTCTTTTATGCATCATCTCTTTTGTTTATTTCACCTTTTGGTTCTTTGCTAAGAGCGTTTTTTTAACGCTGAAGTATTATTTGCTTGCCACTGTTCCGCTACAAAGTCTATTAATCTTGTAACTGTTAAATGCATCGTCATGTTAGATAGATTTAGAATTATACTGTTATGGACAATTAATTAAGAGTCGGTCTAGAAAATGTAATTTATGGAACACAATGCCTGTACGAGATGCCGTTTTAATTCTCCATTTTACGAATGCATAGATAAAATCATGCATTCAATTCATGAAAGCATGTCAATCAAATGCATCGATCGCAAAAAAACTGCCGACCAGAAGTAGATAAATGGGTCAGTGGCAACTTCAATAAGAGATTAGCCGGTAGTGTAAGCTTGCATCAATAAATTTTATTCGGTTGCATTTCTAATTATTTAAACTTAATACTACTATTATGAAGACACAGGAGAAGGTTGCGATCAATGGACCAGCGCATGGCCCACTTCATTATTTCAGAAACTAACCGTTTATAAAATCCAAGGTCATGCAAAAAAGGAAGCTCCACCCTAGCTCGACTTGCTTCTTGCTTCTCTACTCTCAATACCTCCGCGACTTCCATCGGAAAGTGACGTATCAGAATGTTTTTTTTAATTTTTTTAATTTTTTTTTTTATTGAAAGAATAGATAATACATAATATAATCAACAAACAAGTCCTGCTAAGTCAATTGAATTGGCTTGTCAACAGGTGCTTATATTTTAGTTTCATATACATTTTTAAAATTTAAAATTTACATCTTATATCTACAGATTCAACATTTTTTTCATAAATATCAATATAAATATTTTTTTCCGATAGCCAATTTTTCACCATATTTTTAACCTTATTCATGGAATTACATTGCTTTATAGTGTCAGGTAATAAATTAAATATCTTCGGTATAATGTATTCAAATGTTCTCTGTCCGTACTTATTGTTAAATTTCGGAATTATTAACCCGTCGTTGCGCGTGAATCTAGTGCTGTATTTATGTTCTAATTTATCTTTATGCTGCGGGGTAAATATATGCTGAATTATAATTTTGTGCCATAGTATTGCCTTAATAGGTAAAATTTTGGCACTCTGAAACAGCAACGGTGTATCATGTCTGTGTTTGAAAATATTAGGGACGACTAATAATTTTGCAATTGCGTTTTGGACAACTTGGACTTGTTTCAGATTGGTTATAGTAGTATTTCCCCATATTGTTAATCCATATCTTATAATAGATTCTGCCAGTGACATATAAATTATTTTACGTGTTTCAATTGAAAGAAATTTTTTTAATGTGTACATTCTGCCAGCAATTGATCTGAGTCTTTTACAGGTTTTTTAATATGTTTGTCCCATTTAAAAAAAACAATCTACTGTAACACCAAGATACACGTATTCCGTAACTAATTCTAAGCTTTCACATTTACGATTAGTTGGAATATTTTTATGGATGCAATTAAAATCGTGAGAAATAATATTAGCATTAAATAGAAATTTGGCATTAGGTGATCTTATATGCATTACTTTGGTTTTTTTAGAATTTATTAATAGTCCTGCAACATGTGACCATTTACAAAGTCGATTAAAGTCAATTTGCATGAGTTCAATTGCAAATTTAAGATCTTTATGTGATATGACTAATGCCGTATCATCTGCGAATACAAAATGTTTAACAAAAGAGAAAAGTTTTTCATTATACAAACATAAATTATATAAAGTGTAGGGCCCAATATGGAACCTTGTGGAACTCCTGCAGATACATTTTTTGTTTTACTAAAAGTATTATTTATTTTGGTACATATTTTTCTATCTCTAAGATAATCTTTTAATATATTTAACACATTTCCTCTTATTCCTATTATAGTTAATTGTGTCAAAAGCTTTAGAGTTATCGATAAATAAAACAATAACATGTAATTTATTATTTAATTGATTATTTATATAATTGGAAAAATCTTGCAGTAGTTTTTCAGTATTTTTTTTCTTTGGAAGCCGTATTGATTGGGATCTCTGATAGTGAATTTTTCAATATAATTATTTAATTTATTTGATAAAAATTTTTCGAGAATTTTTTCTAATGCTGGTAGAATACTAATAGGCCTATAATTTCCCATCTCAATATGTTTTTCACCTTTAATTATTGGTCTAGTAATGCTACATTTAAATTCTTGTGGAATGTTTGCTTGCTTTATTATCATATTGATTAAATGAGTAATTATTTGCCCAAGAGTTTTTATATTTCTTTTTAAATCAAATATTCTTATATTGTCAATACCTGTGCTTTGAGAGTTTTTCAATTTTTTAACAATGTTTTCAATATCAGTTATAGTAGCTCTTGGTATATATAAACTGTGAGGTACTTCTTCTAGTACTATATTAGTAGCTTTGTGATTACATTTATGTAACATGTTGCTGATGCTATCCGAGAAGTAATTCACAAAATCATTTGACACAGAATCCTCAGTTCTATCTTTTAACATATATCGTGTTATAGTTTCATCACAATCGTTTTTGGGTTTACGTCCTAAAATATTATTTATCTCGTCCCAGGTTTGCCGAAGCTTCGGTTACAAAATTTACGCTGTGGACTTTCGCACGTATTTCAAAATTTTCGCACGTATAGTGTTATTATTTTTTTCTTATTAATTATTAATTATGTTTTACAATTGTAATTTTTAAAAGGTGCTAATTTTTAAAATGAGTTCATAGCAACCCGGTGGTCCAAACAAAGCAACAGTGGTTCAAATCAGGCAACAATTTCAAATTAAAATGATTTGCCCATTACTGACATAAGTTAGGATGTTCAATCATCGCAACCTTCCCCCATCACATTAAAAAATCACCTCATTTTCGCTGGGGCTGAATACCGAGTTTTAAGTTTAGTTTAGCCTTTTATATTGTGAACAGTAGACCTCGCATCCAAATAGTAATTTTTTTCTCTTATAAATCAAAACCAAAATTTCATCGTAAGTTTGTTCGTGGGGACTTAGATATTTACCAACTTATAATATTTATGTACCCAACATTTTTTATTTAAAATAAGTGATGATAAAATTTGTCAAAAGAAACGTCAATATCTCAAAGTCAAATATTTGTTCAAACTTTCTTCGCGCAAGTAGGTAGGTAGGTACCATAATATTGATTACTTCGATTTGACAGCTCTAGCGGGATGAAAAAGGAAGAACCTATCCAACAAAACACGGTCACCATCTTGAACCGGAAAACGAACACACAACAAATTTACAAGAGGAGGGAATGCCAAAGGGTTGAGATAAATCAGGCCTTCGCTACGCTCAAATATCTTTTGGGACATACTACATACTACATTCCCGACCCGACCAGATTCCACGTGGAAATACTAATGAATCACTGGAACGGCATCAACTAACGATATAGAACAGGTCAGATACCTTGGCCATATCCTCGAGGAAGACGGAAGATGTGACGACGATATTTAGTGGCAGAGGAGAGGAATGTTAAACATACCTACATGCAAACATGCTCTCTCGTCGTTTCGCTACCTCCTGAGACAAAAATTACTGGTCTCAAGGAATGGCTAATTGCTCGTTGCTGACAGCAATTTAATTGTGGCTAATGTTGATTTTGATTTTCGGTTGGTAAATTGTCGATAAAACCACTTAATAAAATAATTGATTTATCAATCGTCTTGGAAAATAAGTATCTTCCTGTATTACATTTACCAACCTCATAAAAATCTTCTTCTCTCTTCCTTTTCCATGCAGGTATTTTTTTCGCACGTAAGTACATAGTATCTTTCAGTACCATTCCTTTATTGATCGAAGTTCAGTACCAATCTAATAACAAAAATAAGCTTTCAATATAATATAAACCTTGTTCTTCATTAAGTTTAAATTCATGCAAAACTCTCCAGTTTAGGTTCAGGTACCGTAATTTGGGGTGACTTTTGAATCGTGGGGTGACTTTGAACATCGCGGATGCATATTTTTCGCTGCCGTTTATCAGAAATTATTCGATTTCTTATTTTTATTTTTCATTTCTCCCTTAAACATTTGAAGTTTTGAAGCTCTTAAAAAAATGTATGTTATTTTTGAAGATAATGACTAGATGCTGCCCACGCCGAAACGTAAATTATATGAAATTCCCTCGATAAAAAAAAACGCTAATTATGCTCCAAAAATTATTAAAAACAAGTCTGTTTCTATTATCTTATAAATTATATTTGTGACAAAATTCACAATGTTTCTTTAAATGATGCTTAAGAAGCCTCCCATGAGATTTTTGCTCTATTTTAAACGAGTCATGTTTTATTAAACATTTTCGCAATTTTCGCATCGATTTTGACGATTTAAATGTTAGCGCTCTCCTCTAACATTCCTAATTTCATATCTCTCCATCATCTTCTTTTCGAGCCCAGTTGCGGCTCCTTAAATGATTTTTTCGAGCAACTTCATACAATGACGCTTTGAAAATAAGTGTAAAATAAGTTGGTTTCTAGTTTTATTCAATTTGGGAGGCGAATATGGGTACCGCCGCCGCGGGAACCATTTGTCGGATAACCAACACCTTTGCCAAGTGGTTCGCTACGATTGGTGACTTTGGTGCAGGGGTGCCCGGGTTCACGGGGTGAGGTTTGTCCGAGCCTTGGCGTCGGATGCGTCTGCCACCAGCTGCATAGACTCTCTCAGAACATTCCCTTGCACCGCAGTGGAAAGGATGGATTCATTCGTCTGTCACTCCTGGACACACTGACCTCCAGATTCCTACCTAACCCTAAAACTTTTTTCCTTCCTAGAACTTCCTCTCTTTCCTTTCCTAAAAAGACCCTCCGCACAACATCCCCAAAGATGCATAGGACCTGAGCGTGGACTATTTTCCTTGGGGCCTCCAATGAAAAAACTATATTAGTGAGCAAAAATTACTGTTTGGTTGAATTGCGATGCTTTTATTTTGTTTTTTTTTAGATTTTTTTTAGATA
This sequence comes from Limnephilus rhombicus, assembly GCA_929108145.2. Taxonomy (NCBI): domain Eukaryota; kingdom Metazoa; phylum Arthropoda; class Insecta; order Trichoptera; family Limnephilidae; genus Limnephilus; species Limnephilus rhombicus. Next base: position 42,423,988 of record OV815274.1, on the reverse strand, counting down.
CATATTTTCGGAAAAAAATGTAAATACGTTTTAAGAATTCCTCAACGATTGTATTGATTTCGTGTCATTTATATAGTAAAACAAAACAGTGTTTATCGATAGTCATGGGTAGGTATGTATTGTAACTACTTGAATATTTGAACTCCTATATTTAATACTTTTTTTTGGGATTGGTTTTTTATTGTTGTAATAAGCATATCAGTAGATTGACTTTGATCACCCTGTTTTTTTTATCCTTCAAACACACACAGATTTTTTTTACACGTGGAAGTATTTCCGTAACAATAATAACGTAATATTTATACAGCGGAGTTTAGTGTTATTTCATTTCAAGTGCGATAGTTTAAACATTTCCAATAAATATCTACGAAATTCTCTTTTCCAACACAAATGATTGAACAAAAGGGGTTACTTAGTTCAGTTGGAAAGTTAAAAGTTGACAAAGTCACTCCATTTTACGCTACCGTTAATGCTGGTGACGGACACGGCCGGCGTTATTTGGCTTGGCCTATTTCAGCACATTGCTCGTCATAAAGCTGGCGCTTTTATAGCTAAGTCTGTCACTAGTGTAATACATACTCAATTGAATGCGGATGATACTGCACTAGTGATTTCTCACAGTGATTTAAAATTATGTATTTAACTCTTACAAAAAGATTACATTGAGCTTTTGAAATGGTCTCATGACTCTGGTTTAATCATAAATGCAAAAAAAAAACAAATTGATACATATTAGATCACCCAATGCCAAGGCAAATATTACTACACCAGAAATAAAAACACACGGTTCAGATTGCTTATATGTTGGTATCCCTGCATTGTGTACATGTGAAAATATTGAACTGGTTAAAGAAAAAATATATTTATTTAGGTGTAATTATTGACTGCTTTTTCAAATGGGATTTACAAATAAGTAAAGTCTGTGAACGTCTGAGATCTATTGTTAGTAGATTATATAAACTTAAATTCTATGTTCCAATATGCACACTTCGAATAATTTATTTATCATTAGCTAAGTCTATTATAAGGTACGGAATTACAGCTTGGATACTTTCCTGTAAGACAAATGTAAATAATGTTCAATGAGTTCAAAATTCATTAGTTAAATTATTAGATCATAAAAGTTTATACAAACAAAGGCACAATGTTCCGTACTTTTACCAGAATCTCAAAATTCTCTCAGTAAGAGCGATTCTGTGGCATAAAATTATTTTCAGCATATGAATAGCCCTATATAATAAATAGACTGCACCACACATACCATGGGCTTAGCCAGGGGGGGGGGGGGTTGGGGTTCAACCCCCCCCCCCCCCCGAAAATTTAAGATATCAACATCAATAATACTAAAATAAGGAGAGTAAAGAGATTTTTTTTTTAACACTGACCTCTCAAAATGATATTATGTATATAAAAAGGGGTACCTCTGAAAGAAAAAAAAAATTAACTTGCAAGTTGATTTTTATTTTGTAAAGTGATTTTTATTTGGAATTCCGTTTCTAATCAGTGGTAAGTGTATATATACGTACTGTAAAATTATTATTTCACTTAGCAAAAAGTGTTTAATAAACATCGGACAACAGACATAACATTAACAACAGACCGGTCAGTGGTTGAGTGGGCATAGCGCCTTGGTCTCACCCGGGCGTCGCGTGTTCGATTTCTCGGCTGGCTAAGTCCTCCATCACAACACAGGCAACATATTCGGTTTCTGTTGTGGTAGTAGGAGATTTTAAAACATTGTTGGGTTATTTGTAACCCGGGAATATTTGTCTTACTTTAAAAAAAATATATAAAATATAACAGGATTAGTGTTATAGGTTTCCGTCAGGTGAATACGTACTTGCATAAGTGATTATTTGAAAAATTTGACTGATTAAAATGTTATAACATATACAACTAACTTTTATTATGTATTTTGTTTTGAAATGTTTTTTTTTTCTATGTACCTACTATTGTTGCTTTAATTTTATTAAAAAAAAAGAAAAAAAAAAAAAAAAATAGGTAACCAATGTACATAAAAAATAAAAGTTTTCAACACAAATTGTTAGAAATATTAGGTCCTTACATATGAAATTGGCGTTTTGCCGTACTGGCAACTTTGATCTCAAATATCTTCTCTTTGGTTAGGAATTCCAAATTCAAATTTATATAGCTATTTACTCATGTGTTTGTGTTTTGAAAATTATAATCCCTTTGTATTTTCCTTAATTGTTTTTTTTTTCTTTGCGTCACTTAGTTTACAATATGGAAAACTTGAAATATCGAAACTATCGGGGCATGGTTTGGCTGGTTCGGAAGGGTTCAGCGCTTCCGATTATCGTACAGGATCCACTTTTCATCACAGGTAATGATTCGATTTAAAATCCCTTGAGTTGAGTAATGCAACGCAGCAGTTAACGCGCGTTTGTTGATTTGCTTCACTCAATTCGTGAGGTACCCACCTTTCAAGCTTTTTCACCTTCCCAATTTGCTTCAAGTGGATTAAAACAGTTTTATCACTAGCACCGCAGCCTGCAGCTAACTCGGACGTAGTTTGCGATGGATCAGCTTCCACAATAGCCTTCAATTCTTCATTATCAACTTTGGTCTCCGGCCGTCCACGGGGCTTGTTCTGCAGGTCGAAATTTCCAGAACGAAAACGTTGGAACCAAAAACGCACTGTGTTTTCTTTTGCGGCACCGTCGCCATACACATCAATAATCCTTCGAGCCGTTTCTGCAGCACTGGTGCCACGGTGGAACTCGTAATCGTAAATAACGCGATATTTCAAGTTTTCCATTTTGTAAACTAAGGATGGGTTTCTTCATTTACCGAGAATGCTAAATGCAATGCTAATTATAAAAAGTAAACGGTCAAATGCATAGAAATTTTTTAATTTCGAACGATTACTTTTACAATTAGCATTCAATTTAGCATTCGCGGTAAATGAAGAAACCCACCATAAGTGACGCAAAATAAATGAATTATAATTTTCGAAACACAAATACATGAGTAAATAGCTGTATTAATTATACCCCCCCCCCCCCCCCGACATGAGTTTTATTTTCTTGAACCCCCCCAAAACTAAAACCTGGCTACGCCCGTGACACATACAATACTCGATTTACGTTAAATGAAGGACTAATCGTACCTAAGCACTTAAACAAATATGGACAAAGAACGCTGGACTACATGATACCTACTTGCTTAAATATGTTACCTGCTAAAATTAAAAAATTTACAAATAATGTAAAAACAAATATTATATTGAAAAATTGGCTCGCCGAAAGAAATAGTTTGTATTAGACACTATTATTAACACAAAAAATGTCTAACTGCATAATAAGTTTTATTTTTTTGAACTTCAAAGTAAAATCACCCATTGACAAACTACTTAAAAGTAGTTTATTGGGACTTTTATTTTTTCTGTAATATTTTATTTTATTTGATTTCCTGTAATATTGTATAACTTTTTCTTTCTAATTAAAAAAATAAATTATTTGACGAATTCTTAAAAGACGTTTTAGGGGCCATAAAATTTAGGCGATGCAAAAACAAGCACTGGAATTCTCTCATGGCATTCTGGTCACTAACGTAAAATTATTTAGTTTGTACTTTAATAATGTAAAGTAATTTAAGGTTTGAGTATAGCGGTGGCTCGGGCCTTGGGAGAGCAAGAATAATGGATTAGCCGGAGCGATGGGCCATGAAGGCCGGCCGAGACGCGGCGTCTTGAACCGAGACGATTGGTTTCTTCGCGGGTTCCGAACCACCGAGCCATCGAGTCAACGAGCCAACACCGCACCACATCACTCTATCACAGGAAGCAAGCTCACGGTGCAGGTACAGTTCACCGCAGCAGCAAAAGAGCACGCCAGAAAGACTTGGATAGTTCTTTTTTAATGGTTGTTTTTGGAATACCACCTATCAATGTTCAAACTTTGAAATGCTACGTAGCTAATAAATGAGTTAAATGTTAGATATAAGACAACCCAATACTCTACAATTACTATCTGGATTTTGATACTATTTTAGATAATCCATAAGACAAGACGCCATTATATTCATAACCCAGACAGACGTTTAAAAAAAGATACGATTAACTTTTACAAAGGTTAGGAAGAATTTTTGAAATTCAGGCGCAAATTTGTCGGAAACCCAATTAAAAATCATCAGGCACTTTTCAAGCGAAAGTTGACCGGTCAGTCAGTATATAAAAATAAAAAAATTAAAATCTAAGTACCCATCTAATAAGATGTCTATTTAGCATATATTATTATTTCCTGTTATCATTTCAGTACAAACTCTAAAACAGTCGTCTTACCTTTTGAATTATGCACACATTTTAATTGAAACATATTAAATTCATTCAGCCTTGTCTTGTTAGTTTTGTAAACACTTTTATTATCTCGCATTGCCAAATCTCTGCGAATTTTATCGCTCTGTCCGTGAATTAATTCGAAGGTTATGTGGACGATAAACTTAATCTAGACAAAGTAAGACAAAAACGAATCCGGCATTAAAAAAGTGTTTCGAGTGTAGAGCTACATCCTTGGGGGAGAAGATTAACCAGGCAAATCGATTCCTCTTTCTAGATTTTCATTTTGCAGGTGGGATGTGGACAGGGCCGTATTTAGGATCCGTGCGGACCCCGAGGCTAAATCTGTCGTCACAGCGTGGCCTACCTGGGGCCTACCTAATTCATAATCCCCCAGTAAAACGTAATTTTTTGAAAATTAACCAATAAAACCCCCTTTTCAAAGCAGTTTTCTAACAAAAGAAGGAAATATTTAATTGATATTTAGTAGAAAATTTAACTAATTATACCTACCCTGTATATTTATACCTAGATACATTTGAGGCGCTCAGCGGAAGAGTAGCCCAAACCCACATCAGCGAAATATCATATATTTTTATATATTTATATATTTTTGTCATATCTGTGAAGCCACAGTGGCCAATTTTAGTTTACACTGATTTCAAAGCATCTTTGAAATAGTGAAAACTAAAATTGGGACACTGTGGCTTCACAGATATGACAAAAATATATAACAAATGATTTTTTCGCTGATTATTAGTGATTACGAATTGTGGGTTGGGCCACTCTTCCGCTGGCGCCTAATTTTTACTTACCTTAATAATAAAATGATGTTGGTGAGATAAAAAAATGTAAATGAAAAGAAAATATTGCTGTGAACAAGGACTTTAAAAAGGAACAAAAGGGTGAGAAAATCTCCTTTCCTGACTAATGAATAAAAAAATCTTCAACTGAATCAGAATTTTCTAACTGCCATGATCGTCTAAGTCACCCAGCCCAAATAGTTCAGTGGGCCAAAAAATTAATGAGTTTTGGTGAGCCACATGTATAACCTGGCATGGGGTCTGGGCCACATGTATAACCTGGAGGGTCATTCAACTTAAATGCTGACCATTAGATACAGGTAAATAATACATCCATGAATACAGGATTACTGTCATTAATTTGTACCGGTAATTCGGTGTCAAAAATGCGATTATTGTTCACAAGAATCGCAAATGGTTTCAACCGCGAGCAATATCTAATTTGGACGAGTTCATAACAAATTTTAAAATACCGGTAAATTAAGAAATTTTCAGTAAATTTGCAATTCCTACTTCAGTCCTTAAATTTATTTGATCAGGAACGTCGTGCTTATCGTAAAATAGTTGTCACAGTACTAATATTTACTTTATGAGGGACCATTTCGAGAGACGGGCATTATTAAACTGCAAATTCTGTTCATTTCAATAGAGCCAGGAAGAGCGTGATGGGTTTAACAATGTAACTGAAATGATTAGAAATTTTTTAAGGCATTTATAATAATATGTATGCTAGAAGACAAACTGATACGAGAACGATTTTTTTTTTGTATGAAACCAAAATCCAAAACATAGACAGCTAAAAACTTTACTTTAGGCCGCAAAATATCTTCAATTGGGCCGCATGCAGCCCGCGGGTTGCAGGTTGGGCATTTGGTCTGGATTACTTTTATACGTTTCTAACGTGTTTTGAGGTATTGCATCTCTTCATTTAGCACGGTGATCGAAAAATCCACAACTTATGTAACCCTTCAAAGCGATGAATAAAGAAAAATTAAAAAAAAAAATGAAGGTATATCCAACTTGTGGGACATTAGATTTTGCCCCTTTGTGTTGCGGATTGGCTACGGTCTACATAGCCTGCGCATAAATGCGGCCCTGGATGTGGGATGTATAATTCCTAGGATGTTGCGTTTACTTTGTGTATTGGGTTTATTTGGATTGACACGTTATTATTTAGTCCAGGATCATTTAGAAATTAATCTTTTTGACATGTTTTAAAATATTAACCGTTTACTAAATAAATCAGATTGTTTATTCACCACACATTTATATGCGTGTATATCATTCGAGTTGCGATATTAAAAGTCAACGGAATTAGTAAAATTACGATAAACAGTAATAAGTAACAGTAATAAATATTACGATAAACAGTGAATTACTATTCATAAAAATTTCACATTTGTTAACAGCGCAACAAATTCCGCATTTCTTTATCAAACCAAAAAACTACAAAGCTTACAAAAGCGTGGCGATAATAAAAGTATCTTCCTCGCGGGTACCGCCGCCCGGGGACCCTTTATTGGATAACCAACACCTCTGCAAGAGGTCACCACAAGTGGTTCGCTACGTTTGGTGATTTAGCGCGGGTGCCCGGGTTCATGGGACTAGGTTTGTGTAGGTCTTGGAGACGGATGACTAGGACACACTGAAACACAGATTTACACCCACCCCTTAAACCCTTCTCCTTTCCAGAACTCTCCTCTCCTTCCTTTCCTTAAAAAACCCTCCACACAGCATCCCCAAAGATGAAATAGGCCCTAAAAGAAATTATTTTCCTCAGAGCCCCCTGTGTGGAGCTCATGTAAAAAAAACAACAAAAAACTAGAATATGGATCATACAAAAATTATTAAAACGAAACATAACTCGAGAATCACAAAGATGACAATACGCCCTAAAATATATTCAGAATCTTAACGACGTAAGTAAAGAAGCCGTGTGTACAAATTGCGAGTCGCGACCCGTGTATTGCATGGAACTACTGTCGAATTTGCCTTATCAAAGAAAAAAAGAAGAAGAAAAATAATGTGGGAATCTTAACGACGTACGTGAAGAAATCGTGTAAACAAGTATACACCGCGGCACGGCGTATTGGACGAACGTACGGTCGAATTCACCCTAGCAGGCCTGGAAATTGGACCTTTCCACCGCGTTCATTTTAATTAATTCTGAAGAACGTGTTACAAATACTTAAAATGTGCCTCCATGTTGTCCTCCCGAAGTTATTAATTCATTGACTAGAAAAATAAAATCTGATGCTTATCGCTAACTTTATAGTTGAAAAACTGGTTATAAAGTTTTAAAATCATTGTACGTAAAATATATTGATGGTAAGATACTGTTTTTATTAATCTAAAATATAAATAACTCGCATCCCTTGTGCGACATGGAAATAAAAAGTTATTATAGTTACGAATTCGCCGGAAATTATTAAAATGTGAGTTTTGAGCAAACAAAAATGATTATGGTTGTGTATCGCCTTAAACATGAAAGCATTTTCCCATCAAGTTATCTGCTCTACCTAGTATAAGTACCTTTTTTCCTCCAAAATCAAATTTAAAAAAAAAAAACAAAAGTTAAAATCTCTTGATTTTTCTTTGGTTCCACATTATCTTGGGGTTCTCCCAAATAACGATAAAACTGAACCAAAATTACGTCAAAACGTCAAAATAAAACATTTTTTTGTAAAATGAATTTCCCAAATATGTTTTAGAATAGCCCATATTAATCACCATCATCTCATATCACAGATTACTCCCCTGCAGCACGTCGGGGTGGTTTGGGATGGGGGTGCGGTGCATATGGCAAAGAAGGGGGAGCGCGTGTCTGGGGGGAGGGGGTATAAACATGTTATTAACAGGGCGTTTGCTTAGATAGCATTCCGCGCCACGCTGATTAGGGGATGATCGGGGAAGAGATGCGCTTCTCAAAGTGACTATTAAACTTGATTGTTTTATTTTTTCACTTTCGAATTTTTTTTTCTTGGATAAAAAACGCATTGCCAACCATTTTAAGCGTCTGTATGAATGGTATAAATGTGTTTTTTTTAATGTTACACTAATCATATATCAGGTCATTTCCCGCAAGGGTGGAAAATAAAATAAACACTAAACCCCACGGATCCTGGTACACACTTCTTACTTCGTCTACATTAGGGAATTATTTGCGGGACTGAACAATCTTAGTCCCGCTGGATCCAGGTATTTGCGGGATCCAGCAGGGTGGACTTAGATATCTAATCAATCGTTTAATAAAGATCTAATACCTCGATCTACCAACCTTGTTTTGAGAGTTTTAAATTTATACCTAATCAAACAAGTCCTTTGGGACATTTTAAATGGTTTATTAATATACCTTTAATTAGATATAGGTAAAGTTTAAGTCATAAATTGGCAAAGAATAAGATAAGACATAAATTTACATAACAACTTAAATTTAAATAATAACGTTCACACGATAAATAATATTCTTGTACAATAAGCATCATAGTCGTAAATTTAAACATTATTCTGGAAATAGTTCCGTAAAAAACTTAAAGTATTGATTGTGTCATTTGGTAAACGGCTTATATATTGGACACAAGGTAGCCAGCGGCTGAAAAAGCTCGTTCAGCTTCCACGCTGGTTGGCACAATAGTCATTAGAGCATTGTAAGTGAATTGAAGGTATGTGCCTTTTAATCCACCGGACTCAAAGTAATTCATTTCCTTCTATATCAAAACCTCAAGGTTGCTCATATTGCCAGATCTAGGTTGTTGGGCTGTTGATCTCGAACTCTTCATACTACGCTTCTCCGTAATCCCGCCAGTCCAGCGGGATCCCGCAAAATTTTCGACCGAGATTAGTCCCGCAAAATGTCTGCGGGATCTCGGTATTTCGGGATCCCGGTATACCGGGATTGCATTCCCTAGTCTACATCCATACAACTTCTCATAAACACCTTCAAATCTGTTATTCCCGGTTTTTGATACGACCCGCCTCAACTAACAAGATGGTTCAGTGGATTATGACAGGTCTTCTGGGACATCCCCGACTTGTTTATCCACTTAAGCGCTGACCTAACTGAAAGTTCTAATCTGTCGACTCTAATTCAGCTGATGCATCAAAAGCCATAGATTGCTCCTTTGTGATTTTAGGAAATTTTACAGAAAATTGCATAAAATTTTTTTGATTAGCGGGTATTTGATAATAACAACGTGAATTTGTCTGAATCTAATCCTTCTTTGCAAAATGTAGGTAAATTAAGTAATAACTTCACACAAGGGGCCCTAAGAAGAAAAATTACCTCATGGCTTGTTTCATCTTTGGGGATGCTGTGTGGAGGGTCCTTTGCGGTAAAGGAAGGAGATGAAGCTCTGGGAATGAAAAGTGTTCAGGAGTGACGAATGAATCCATCCCTCCCACTGCGGTGCAAGGCGGTGGGTCGAGAGAGTATGGCTGGAGAGGTTTGGGTTAGGTCTCCCTCATTCATACCCTCCCGATCCGGCCTGCCACGCAGCAGGTGAACCCAACCTCGTGAACCCAAGCACCCCCGCTAAATCACCAAACGTAGCAGACCACTGAGGATGCCCCATGGCAGGAGTGTTGGTTATCCAATAAATGGTTTTCGGGGCGGCGGTACCCATACCTACTCTCCAAAATGTAACTATTGATTAGGTTTCTAAAAAATTTATTCATTGTAATATAATAATCAGAAACAAAAGAGATTAATAGATAATTTCCTCACAAGCATATTGAGAAACAATGAAACAAGAAGGATGCCAAAGGAAAACTTGAAGAGGAAGTGAGAGGGGAAAACCATCGCCGTGTAGGAGTTCTCGGAAAGCAGAAGGCACAAAATAGAAATGTTTTTCTACGTTCAATTCAAGCCCTATTTATGAAACCTACCTTTCCATCCTTATAATAAATTTGCCTTTTATGCTGGAAATCATCACTGCTTTGTCAGGATATATGATCAGGGTGGATTTAAAATATATCCGCCCCCTGGGGCACCGAAATAAAACCAAATTATGGGGCACTTATTTTCATGAAAATTTGCATTTTCGCGTGATGTCGTGTGTTGTTATGGAAGGTACCTAAATATTACGTATAATATAGAAAACTTGCAAAAAAGTAAATTTTTCGATAACCTTAAGATTACACATGATTATGATTTTTTTTGTTGCTTTGGAAAATGTAGGTAGGTACTTCCAGCTGCAAAACTCATAGGTACCTACTTCACCATGCAGGTAAAAATATTTTAAATTATGGTATGTAAAAGCCGAGGTGTGACATTAATGCTAGTGACGTAAATTTAGAAAAAAATATTTTTCTAAAATTTATAATATTATAACGCCGTTTTAGACCAAAATCACGACCACAAAAGTCACGTTTTTGACAATAATACTCTCGGTCGTGAAAATCGTGATTTTTAATAGTAGTGATTTATTTTTGATAATTTGATTTAATAAATTACAACAGTCGTAATATATCTACTGATTACAGAAGAAAAAAAAAACAATAAATTGTAATAATGTAGGTATGTTTTGAAAGTGGAAAAGTTTTTGTACTGACCTATTTTGTTGGGAAAAGTAATATTACATAGTAGAACAGCTATTTCATCAGATTTATTATTTCCTATTTTTATTTCACCATTTTTTTGTATTCATATTCCTCCGATTCTCCAGTTCTCAGAAAATTAGCCCTCGAGATACCGCAGACAACGCGACGCGCGACGTTGTGATGAAAGTCGCCAGAAATTTTGAGATAATAAAAGTGGTATGCAAAGATATCCGAATCGATGTATGCGATGGTTAGCATAGAAGAAATGATAGATAAAAAAAAAATTGGCATAACTTTTTTATAACTTTTGAATAACTTTTACCATCAAATAACACACAGGTAAATAAAAAGGTAACGGTCGCAACTGCAACTCGGACTCGAACCCAGGATCTCTTGTCTTTCCGAGACACAGAGCCTTAACTTTGGGACCTATATTTTTTCTCTAATTTTTGTCGAATTAATATTTATATATCTCATTCAAGAGATCCTTTGTTAGAGTTCCAGTTGCAACCGTTACCTTTTTAATTTTCAGTGTCTTTTTCATGTTTCGTTTCGTTTAGATTTATTAGTGTTATTTATTAATTTGTAACATTTAAAGAATTTGAGCTTTGATATAACATAACACAGCATAAGGCATAAGCTACATAATGAGAAATTAGAATATAGTTTTAGCCGTTTTACACCATCTCTTTTTCAGCCCGATTACCGGACGTATGGAGACCAAAGACCCAATTTTTCGCTTTACACGATCGCTAATTTCATCTCTATTTTCATATGTACGATTTCAGTTGGCATCACTGCAAACAACTTGGTTTATGTGCTGTTCGTAGTAGCTAAGAACGTGTGTAAATAACAAAGCAAAATTAAAGCATATTTATGTAATACAATATTAGAATGCCTAAGAAATATGCAAACATTTAATTAAGAAATATAATTAAATAAGTAAAATTTAATATAAGTAACTTTAGATGAAGATGAGGTACGCAGTAAGTGCAAGAATAGGCACATAGTGAGTAAAGTATATTTCATGTCAAAAAGATATCTAAATTAGAAAATTAGTACTGTGTGTAGTAAGTACCTAATTAAAAGACAGCTCTAATAAGCGTGTAAAACAGCAAAGAATAGAAAAAAGAAGTTGTTTATCTCCTCCTTCAATGTAAAGTTAATGTTTATTGGTGCTAAGAATATCAGAGATCAATAAGCTTGTTAATAATAGGCGTAATAAATTTATTTTTTGTTCTTGTTGGACACCATAAAATAATACCAATATGGAGTATTGGTCCATCTCCATTCAACGACGGCCCAGAATTCCTAAGGGAAGTGAGTTCGCTTATTCATTCCATGGATACCAAGGGGCAAGGCGGCGAGAGGGCGAGGGGGTGAGTTGCTACGTATATTTTAATTTTGAGATTATTCCGCCCGCCCGGAGGGTTATTAAATGCCTCGTGGGGTTGCGTTGGAGGGGAGATATGGTAAGTGGGGAAATTATTAGGAAATCATATTTTTGGCACTGCGAACCTCTTTATTGGAAGAGAACACTCGGAAAAGATTTTACAAATCTGGTAATCTTCATGGTAAGAACATTACGAACCCGTAAAAAAATGCGGGAAAATCTGAAATCTTCACACAATTAGTTCCAGTTTTGAAAATGACAAAAATAATATTGTTGTCAAAATATCACACCGTAGGTGAGTACTTTATCGCTTTTCTGAATTCTTCACACATTCAGTTCCAATTTTGAAAATGACAAATTCAAAGGAAATTTGAGTTCATTAAATTAAAGTATTACAGGACGCTCGGAAAACAGAAATTAGTGTTTTTTTATCGATTTTCAACCAAAGACGTTATATACTGTTTTCAACCACCAATATTGGTAGGTAGGCATCAAAATGCTTGGTGAAAACAAAAATGTGAATTGAAATACATATTAAATAAATAAAAAGAAAATACTTTGCTTTACGTAACTTTATTGTTATTTTTTTTCCATATAAAGAAATACATATTCATATTCATATCGCCTTACAATGAAACTGTACGGTGATATGAATATTCAATTTAATTTTTAAACTAGACAACCTCCGTAGTCCAGTGGGTAAGACTCTTGACTCTCAATCCGGAGGTCGCGGGTTCGAACCCGGCATGCGCAAATAAATTTTATTTGATTAATTTGTGTTATTTCACAATTAATTCATTTAAAATAATATATAGTATATTTGCGGCATGTTCCAGAGTGGAAGATACTATCAGTATCGCCCTGGTGTAAGACCACCATTCAGAATTGAAACGTTGCTTGAAAATGGCTTTAGCCGTGTTTGGTGACCAGATCTGAATAGCCAGGTACTTCCCAACCTTCCTCTTCCCCACCTCCTTCCCCTCCCCACTACCTTCTGCCTCACAACATACCCCAATTGGGGATGCCATAGTCTCACTGGCTCCAGACGGGAGCAGTTGAGATTCTTGTGCGATATTCACTGTAAAAAAAAAAATTTAAAAAAATCGAAAGATTTCTGAATTTTCACCATTGAAAGAAGAAGACGGCAACGCAGCTTGCACGTCATTTACATCATGAGATAAGAAGCTTAGTAACATAATTTTAACTGACCTAAATATTATCTACTCGTTTTACCGATTGCAAAAACATATCAGGTATTTAGTTTAAACGTTGCGATGGTCAATTATGAAGTAGACGAATGTCATTAGAGGTATTATGTTCACATTTGCCGAAATTCATCCGGTAAAATACTCATTGGCATATCCCGATAAAGAAAAACATAAGAAATACGATGAGTGTTAAGCGTGAGCTGTGTTTCATCATCATTATGAAATTTTCATTTCTTTAAAATGGAATGGCGAGATAAGGTGTCAGGCAGGTGTAAGAGAGTCAAAGCTCGTGCTGAATACCAAAAGATACATTCTAAGTCAGTGGCGACTCTGGTTTCCATTCAAATCTATATGGAATGCGTTTTAGTGTGTATTATCCAGGATGTTAAGGGACATATTCGACTAACTTTAACCAGTGATTCCTGATCTTATTTGAAGTAAAAAATGTGAATAAAATTTTTGTCTCCGTTGATTTTTTTAATGTCATTTTTTTCAACGAAAAACATTTTTTTTAAGTGGTTGGGCGTTTACTCGGTAGAGTAAACGCCCAACCAGCCATATCTTAGAAGATCCATATTTTTAGAAGTCTACCTACACACACCCATATCCGTACTAAATTCATGTAATATTTAGGTTTCTGTCAACAAACTACTGTAAAGCAGGTTTTGTGTTTTTATTTCGCAGAACATAAAAAAAAGTTTGCACCAAACCAGATTTCCAGAGAATGATTAATAATGCATTACAAAGAACAATTTTCCTCGTAAATTCTACACATTCCTGCAAATTGCTCACTTTTATTCACCTTCCGAACTAATTCGTATAGTTTTCCATTACGAAAGTAGTTGAGAAGTGTTTGACTCGGTGCCGACTATTAAATTAAACTTTACTTACTAAGATTGAAACAAATCTCGTTGCAAACTTCCGAGAGGGGTTAGAATCCACTACAAGCCTACAGGGTGGAACGGAAATGCTTTTAGGGTGAACTGGCGGTGGGTGGGGAGGAAAAAGTGGCGCCACGAGCAGTGATTCATCCCGCCGGCTTTTCGACCAAATTGTTTCAGCCCTGTAGCATATTACATGTAACCTGACTATACACAGACAATTATTTAATATGTATGTAAACATACATGTATATTACGCAGACGACACGATGACTGGAAAATTGTAAAGGAAATTGCAAATAATGACATCCAAATCCTAAAAAACTGGTTCGATACAAACCTACTTTATAAAAAACAGTTTATATTCCTTTCTCAATTAATAAGTTCAGAACTTACCCTGACTTTGAAATAATTATACACAACAAAAAATGTACCAAATGTCTGAATCAACTCAGAGGGTAGAGTGGGGACGATTGAAACAGGTCATGATTGAAACATTTCTATTTACTCGAAAACTATAATACCTGAGAGCGTGACACAACACTCGAAACTCCGTCAGGTCTGTTGGGATGTTTCTACAAAAGCGCACCAGCCGGCGAGTGACACAATCGTGCGTAGTATAAGGGACATTATTGGATTTCGCACCAAAATGTAAATTTTTACGACATTTTTGTTTATATTATAATTCATTTTACTCTCGCAACTTGACGAATTGTTTTATTACATTCTCTTCTTTATCTATTTTCGAGTATTTATAATGCATTTGCGTGGCGTTAATTTCTATTTGAAAGGCTTATATTTGACTTTGAAGCAGAAAATCCAGGGTGGGGATGTTTGAAACAACTCGTGTGGGGATGATTTCAACGTTTCAATCATAACCATGTTTCAATCGTCCACACTGAGAGAAAATTTAAAAGTTATAATGAAAAAAAGGCAGAAACTTCAAGAAGAAGATTTTACCAAAGTTCTGATTTATTTTCAAAGACACTACCAATTCGTCTTTATATCACAAAGTTCTTTTATCTATATCTCTACATATTATAAATTAAAGTCCTCCGCCGTGTGTGTCTGTTCGCAATAAATTTAAAAACTACTGAACGGATTTTCATGCGGTTTTCACCAATAGATAGAGTGATTCGTGAGGAAGGTTTAGAAATATAATTAGTCAAGGTTTTGTGTAAACTGGTTGATATATAAAGGAGAATGTTTGTATGTGGTGACGAGCGAGCTGGCAAGTGGGCGGTGTGGATTTGATTTGAATGCAAATTAACATATAGCGGTGGTTATAAAGGTTGGGTAACCATCCAGTAGATGGCGTTGTATTTCGTTAGCCACAACAACGCGTTGCCGGGTCAGATAGTAACTTGATAATCATTCATCGCGGTCGAATCCAACGAAATCCAAAAAAAAAAAAAAATTTGTAAAATCAATATTTAATCTTCAAACCTTTCCAAAATGAATAGGCAAAAGAAAACTACATCTAACGACTCCAAAGAAGAAACCACAAATACGAATAAGATGACCAATTAAATGTATAGGAAAAGGTGCACTGGAACCCGACGACAAAAATATGAAAAACAATCATCCTTCACATTGATGAAGAAAAGTGCCTCGTAGTCTCCACATTCCTGTCTACTTTAGTTTTCTGAAGGTTTCACTTCTACTGCATGTGAATTGCACATTCAGATTTTTCTTTTCTTTTAATAGATATAATTTCTTGTTTAATAGATTTTAATGCTTCTTATCCGTTTATTTAAAGTTTTTTGGTTCTAAAATATTGCGATATTTTGTATAATGATTAGTGATCGACCAAAGGTTCGGTTTCGGTTTCGGCAAGTTTCACCAAAAAATCTAGTTCAGAAAACTGAAACTTTTTTAGGCGTGTTAAAAATCGTTTGTTTACTGTTATTTGGCTAATTTTTTCACTTATTCGGACAGTTACGAGTAACACGTGTTAAATTAAATTTTAATAAAAGAAAACAGTAATTGAAGTATGCGAAAAATATTTTATTTAAATTTTACTTCTATAAAACAAACAAAATTTATAAAAAATAACAAAACATGATAACTATTCTTGGAACTTCTCGTTCGGCTGACTTCGGGTGAGTTATACTCAATTAATGACGCGTCCTTCCTTAAAGTGTTGATTATTGACAAATGTTTGTTCCAAGAAGTAGTTAACACGTTTGTTAATTTTGATTTGTTTTATAGCAGTAATATAATTTTTTTATAAATACTTCAAGTGTTGTTTTTGTGATTGTAAACGCAATAAAAATTAAAATACTCAATTAATGAGGCCCTTCCTTTACAATGTAAGTGTTGATTATTAACCAATTAAGTTCCAACAAGTAAATAAGTTTTGTTATTTTTTATAAACTTTGTTTGTTTTATAGAAGTAATATGAAAAAATATTATTTTTTCACATACTTCAATTATTGTTTTATTTTATTTAACACGTGTTAACTGTCTGAATAAGTGTAAAAAATAAGCCAAATAACAGTAAACAATCGATTTTGAACATGTCTAAAAACGTTTCGGTTTCGGTTTCGGCGGAAACTGAGACAGACACCGAAGATTCGGTTTCGGTGGAAAGTCCTGTTTCGGTCGGACGCTAATAATGATGTCGCATCGCAAGCCACAAATTCGATTAATTTCTATTTTTTCAACCTCTTAATTGTTGAATTTTACACATAAAAAATGCTCTCAAGTCAGGGGTTAATTAGACATTCTTATGATTGAAACAGTGTGATGGTTGAAACAAGCACTTTTGTATGAAAGCAAAAAACTTATTTTTAATACCGTTCTATTCTGCTCTAGGATAATATCGCAGTAAAACTATATTAATTATGCCAAATACACATAGCTGCTAAGAGCACTTAAACACAAATAATAAAAAAATATATTTAAAGTTGTTTCATTTACAAGACATTTACGTTTATAGTTTTTAAATACTTGCGATATGTTTAATCATTATTCATTATCTCATTGAGTACTGATATAATAATTAAAATGTTTAACATTGATTAAAATTACTCCAATTATTCCAAAGATATTTAGAGAGTTTCAATTATCACCACATACTGTTTCAATCGTTCACACTATGGGGATAATTGAAACAGATTTCCCCATCGTCTTTAAGTGGTTATTGTAGCATACCTGTACGAGTTGTGGCCATGCAATAAATTTAATTTGATAACTAGATAGATTATAATTCATCTAGTATAAACATCTTATCCGTAAATACGAAAGAAATATTACTACACACAGTTAAAGTAAAAGTGTGTAGTAATATTTAATAATAGTACATCCCTAGTAAAACAAAAAGTAAAAGGTCAATAATAAATCAAACTGCACATCCCTATTCAAGTTTTCCACAGAAATACATAAAAAGACCTATTCTGTCAGATACACGGTTGACACATATTTTACCCGCCAAATCGCCTACGGCTCGCTAGACATTGTTAATTTTTATTAAATATTCTTGTATGAAATGATAAAAAAGTGAGAGGAGGTTTGCGAGGACAAATCGGTTTTTTGGTGACTTGAGCTACCAGAAAGTAGACAATTCCAAAGGAAGTGCTGAACGATGTGGACTGAAGCTTTCTGGTGCCCTAGGGCGCCCGAGGCTGGCAGTTGCCCGTCATTCAGTTCGGCCGACGACAACACGAAAACTGCCTTTCTCAAGGCAAAGCAACTAATTCAATCTCTTTGATTTCAGATATGACTGACACGACGAAGACACGCCGGAACCCCATCGAGCTCGAGGGGCGAGATGGGCCAGAGTCAACAATAAGACCGGACTCATAGAGTTCATGTTTGACGACCCCATCGAGGCCCCCTCCCCTTATCCCGACACCCTTTCATCCCCCATCCCGGGGCCCAGCCCTGCACCGGAAATCCATTCCACCCCCATCCCGGGACCCAGCTCGACACCAATGGAGCCAGAATGGCAGAGAGCGCCAGCTGCCAAGCGGTGCCACTCCCCTCCTATCCAACCCACATCCAACTTGTGCCTGTCTCTCGAGAACAGGTTCGATGTTCTCCCCGAGGTTGGAGACGGGGACGCCTCCACACACGTCGCCCCATCGCCCAAGAGACGCCCGACAGAGCACCCACCTGCGACAGAGCGCCAAACTGCGACGAACAAGTCCTACCAGCGGGTTGCCGCAGCAAGACCAGGCCGCAAGAGCACGAGAATGCCTCCGGTGATCATGACTCTAGGGAGCATGACACATGGCAATGTCACGAAGGAAATCAGGAAGTACAACAGAGGCGGCACCATCAGCGTCAACGTGAGCTCTGTCGAGGCTCACAACCAACTCACCAGCTCCCTACGTCGGGAGTAGGGAATGCAAATCTCGCGAGATTGGGGCTTAAGCGAGATCTCGCGAGTTTAGAATAACAATACCGCGAGATCTCGCCAATTTCGAGGTCTCGCGAGATTGGCAGTTTTGTGTGTTTTTTTTTTCAAATAATCACAATATTTGAATAAATTAGGTAAAAAACAATAAACATTATCAGCCTTACTAAAAAAAAACCACAGCGCGACCAATTAACTGTGTTATTGCAATAACATAATTAATCCCCGTATACACTAAATCACGTTTTATTACCAATAACGTTTCTTGCGTGATCACGCTGTAATGCATTAAGATCTGACAACATTGTAAATGGTTTTAATTTCCTAGGAAACAATGTTGTTTTAATTCTTCTCCGCTAGGGGCATTATTGGTGCGCCGGTGCATATCGGCCCGCGATGACAAAACAGTTCGGTGTGTTTATGGCGGGATATGGAAAATTTTGTCAGTGCCTAAATGTTGTGATTTTACTAAATAATTTCTATTGTAGTGACGAATTTACTCTTCTGTTCACATAATTGATATATTTACCATATTATTTGTGTGTTTTACATCAGTTTAATCAAGTTATTGTACAAACGCCGTACTTTCAAAGTTGAACTGTCAGAATATTGTTTTTTATAGGTTACTTAGATAAAATTTTCATTTTAAGATCTTTATTTTAAAAGAATTTCTTAAAAGTGATAATTTTTTATAATATTAAAATCTAATACATGTGTTCGTAAACGTATCAAAAAAATTAACGTCTTTAGAGATGCAAGAAATCTGTTTTAAATTTCGGTATTATTTCTAAGTTATTTTTTTGGCAATAAAAAAACTTTGAAATTTTTTATTATTTTTTTATTGTATCCACGATAAAAAAGTGAGGTGATAGTTTCCTTCCAAATTTACTACATAAAAGGACTGTGTTTTTTAAATTTTGATTTTATTTAAATTTCTCTACATTTTGGTCAAAAATGTTGTCGGAGTAAATTTTTTTCCATGTTTTTCCGAGTTTGAATCATAAAATATGGCAGTTTTTGAAAGCTAAAGTGTATTTCAAATACTCAAATCTAAAAGGTAATTTTATCTAGTTTTCATAAATGGTATTTGTTTTTACGACACCTTCAAAAATAAGAAATATATAGAACATTCAAAATACTATGGAAAAATTACAAATATCGTTCGGACATCAATGGTTAAAACAGAGATAAACTACCCTCTCAGGCCGTGGAAACCATGTGTATTTCTTTCAAAGAACAAATTTTTAATTAGTAATGTTTTCACATCCGCGGCCGTTTGTCAATTGAATAAAATTTTCACTGGGTTTTTTAGTAAGGTTGTATAAGTATTATAAGATAAACATTTATTTTCACGAATTTTTCAATAGACTTTTATGCATCAAACCTTGTTTGACGTATTTGTCTATATTTTTTTAATAAACTTCGTAGTAAACTTTGACGTACGTATCTATCAAATAACAAATGAAACAAACAACCTTTCTCTTCTAATATCAAACAAAAATCCTTAAGTAATGAAACAGTTCTTTTATAACAAATAAAACAACGAGAAGTTAAAAAAAAATTAAACTTAACAACTTCACATTAGAAACTTTTTTTGCATAAATAACCAAAAAAAATACTCGAATGAAATCAAACTCAATCACGTAACACGTTAGGGAACGTACCCATGCTACGTAACCCGTTCAGGGGGGGGGGTCTTCGAAATACCACACTTGGTACAAATGAGCGGCGGGGGGCTTAGGTTTTTAGTCACCGGGGGGGGGGGTTAAAAATTGCGAAAAGTTGGTTACGTAGTATGGGTACGTTCCCTTAGCTAGCAACAACTATTAGTAAACAAAACAAATGCGCGCTGATGACGCTGCACGCCGGCTTAACTTTCGACCAATCGCACGCACAAACGAATCTGAGAGACACCTCGTCCCGCGACCGCTACCTCAGACCGCCGCCTCACGCGCACCGAACGAAATCAACAGATCTCAACTCCATCCGTGTCACGTGTCAGTCCGCGCTTCGAATAAGACGTTTTTATGCTCGAGTGCAATCTCGTTAAACTCGCGAGATCTCGCCCTTTTTTCGTCCGAGATCAATCTCGCTAAAAAGTGCCAAGAGCTCGCGAGAACGAGATTGCATTCCCTAGTCGGGGGGCCAAGTCCTTCCACACGTTCACCACCGAGGCCGAAAAAATCAAGACGACCGTCATCAGAGGTCTTCCCAAACTGACCGCAGAGGAGATCAGCAATGATCTGAGGGATCAGGGCTTCCCCGCGAAGGCCATCATTGAGATGAAGACCCCCGAGTCTGAATACCCCCTGTATCTGGCCCACTTCAGCCGTGAGACTAACATGGGACAGCTGAGAGCTACCGTGAGATTCATCTGCTACTGTAGAATCTCAATGAGAAAATACAGGAGCAACCACTTACAATACGGCACGCAGTGCCACAGGTGCCAGAAGTTCGGCCACGGCTCTCGAAACTGCGCCCACCCCGCCCGCTGCGTAAAGTGCGAGGGATCACACGCAACAGCTGACTGTGAAAAGGTCACACGTGAACTACCGGCCGCCTGCTGCAACTGCGGAGGCCCTCACCCCGCTAATTTCAGCGGATGCCCGAAGAGGATGGAGTGCGTAGCCGCCCTCCAGCTCAGAGCCAAAGAGAACGCCTCTCAGAGGGAGACAGGGCCGCGCCAGAATACCTAAACGCGCCAGCCATCAACATCGGGCAACGCAGGCGGCCGAAGGACCTACTCAGAAGCAGCGGGGGGGCAACCCTAGCACTTCCCAACAACAAGAAGGGCGTCGTGGGCCAGAAGCCGACACCCAGAGCTCCCAATCCAACACCTCTGATGACGAGGAAATCGTGACTCTTCTACGCGGCCTCATCAAAGTCCGTGGAAGGCTGGCAGCCTGCGCGTCCAGGGGGGGACAAACTAGTCATCCTCATGGAGCTCCTGACAAACACCATCAATGTCTAAACTCCATTCCAACCACCCTGACCTTCCGCAATTCCGGACCTACCCCACTCCCTACACTGGACAAGGTATTTCACCTGGCGCTAAAATTCCATGCATTCCATCTTGCAGAATTTTCAGGGGTGCCACAAAACAAAATACTTACATTCAGTAAAGTTAAATGTAAATTTCCAGAAAAAGGTCTGAGTTCCCACATTTTCTTTGAAAACTTGTGTGAGGTTTTTATCCAGTAAAGACTTTTTTCCTCACGATGACACTAATGTAAAGTAAATTCAGTCAAGTAAATAATCACCTTCAGAAGGTAATAGTTATAAGGCCGAATGAGCCGTAAAACTAGTCAGAACATGAAAGGGCATTGCAAAGCCCTAGCTAGTTAGAGGATTACGCAAGAATCCGTAGAATCAAATCAAAAAGATAAAAAAGTGAGGTGACTAAATTGTTTATTATGCATTTATACAATAGAATGAGTATTGTTTTTTTACATAGTCCGTGATTTTTGTACCGTTTTCACATAAAAACATCACGTGAGTTATTTTTACATTTTTTTATGTTTGCATTCTAAATTTTAATATTTACAAATGTTAATATTTATTTATATATAATATAACAATTTGAAAGCTTATTTCGTAACCTCCGTAGTTTTTAGTATTCGGCTACGTTCAGAAATGTTTCATTTATAGAGAATTGTGAAGCGGAAATAGCACAAAGTTTTCGTAAATCTGACATTTCGTTTAAGACGTAAAAAGTGCATATTCGCGATAGATCGGAGTGGTTGCGCATAAGGAAATGTGTCTATATATTTATTAGATTAAGAAATATTCTCAAGTTAAATAATCTTAAAAAAGTGAATTACACACTGGTCCAATCATTAATTCAATATGGAATCATTGGATGGGGAAGTGCATTTGAAAATAATGTAAGTCCTCTAAAGTGGGTTCAAAACTAATTTGTCTTCTATGTCCTTTTTAGCGTCTTCGCTGGGGTTTTCTCATTGACCTCTTTAAGCCATAGTTTTATTCTTGATTTGTATTCAATTAAATTTTTTATTAGTTTTATGTCTTGGGGAAGGATGTTATGGAGTTTTGTTGCAAAGTATGTATTATAGTTTCTTTTTCCAAATGTGGTTTTATAACTTGGAATATTTTTTATATCATTTGTATTCGATCTAGTGTTATGCATACACGGTCTAGTAGAGGATTCATTATTTTTGAAGAGCTACAATAATATATTTTTGGCATATATTTGTTGTACATTTGGTACATCAAAGTTATTGAAAATTTCAATTGAAGGCGTTCTAATTGGTACTTTCAATATGGTAAAGAGAGAGTCAATTTATATGTAAGATGTTTTTCAACGCACATTGAGGAAAATGGTTATGGGAAAAATACTTACTGTGAATTTACTAAAAAATGGTTTAACATATTTAAAGTAATTTTGAAAAAACAACCAACATTCTCTTCAGCATCATTGTAAAAAAAAAATTGTACCAAATTGAAGACCTCTATAAAACAGATTCAATATTAAAAAATATTTAAAGAAACTGTAATCTAAAAATTTAAACTTAACTCAGGCATAAATACAATATCCAAATTCCTATATTTTCAACACAACAAATGCACAATAATTATATTTACAGAGGCATACAATATTTTAATAGTCTTCCCGAAAAGTTAAAAAAAAATGACAGATTTGGTATCATTCAAGAAAACGGTCAAATTAAGTTAAAAAAATTAACAACCATAACATCACCAATCAAAATGCTGTAACTTCATTTCATGGCAAATTATAATTTTTAACTTTACAACATCCTAGTATTTAAGATTTTATTTATTGTACACTCTATTATATAATTTATGAAATAACTCCTACACCAAGCTCAAGCGCTAGCTCTCTTAATTGACGTAGAAATCCTTGAAAATGTGTATTTATCTATTTTTTGTCATAGTATTATGTTTATTAGGTACTGTAACAATGTTATAATTAAAACAAAACAAATGTGCATGCATATTAATTTTTATTTATTGTTTTTGTGTTTAATTCGTAGAACTCCATTTTAATTTTTAGAAATTTAATTAAAATTAAATTTGATAATGTTATTATCGAGTTCTGCAAGTTTTTTGGTTAGTGTTTTAGTTACAGCTGTTTCGACTTGTAAGGTCATTTTCAAACTGTGGTGAAGCCACGTACGGACGACTTATTTATAAGATTTTAAATGTCAATTTTTGAAAGTGTCTAAGTTGATTTATTACCGGTTAAACCAATTTGTAGAGACACTAATTGAGAGAGTGCTAATGTGGGATTCGGAGTATTTCCCTTTGGTTTGCCTTGCACTAAGTGTAAGGGTTTTCTTAAAAACCCTTGAGGCCTTGAGGAAAATAATTTCCATCGGCGCCTATATCATTTTTGAAGATGCTGTGTGGAGGGTTTTTTGAGGAGAGGAAGGAGTGAACATAGGTTTTGAAGAGAACATAGTTTTCTGGCGCACTATAAATAATATCAGCATTTACAAACTCTTGCAAGAAAACAATCTCGTACACTTTCGTTAAAATAAGTGCGAAGTCTCGAATCGCAGCACCGCGCAAGCCCTAATAATAATAATAGTATCAGGACAATTTGTCTAGCGCCGCGCCGTTTATGTGAAAAATTACCTAAAGGAACGTACTCATACTACGTGACCCGTTTAGGGGGGGGGGGATCTTCAAAATACCACGCTTGGTCACAATGGGGGGCGGGGGGGGGGGGGGGGGGGGGTTTCACGTAGTCAATCTAGAAATCTTTTTATATTTTTTCCACTAACTTTTTAATTTTTTCCACTTTTACTTATAGGTATGCATGCACTCTTGACGTCACACAGCAAGCGCCGTTTTAATAAAGATAAATATAAGTCAAATCATTTTTTTTTACTTTTTGTTAGCAAGAAATGGTTCAAAACCATATTTATGATTTACTACGTGAAAACTGTAGGGGGATAGGGGTTGGAATATACTACACGTGGTCACCGAAGGGGGAGGGGGGGGGGTTAAAAATTGCAAAAAATGGGTCACATAGTATGGGTATGACTGCCCTACCGTAACGTGTCAAAAGCAGGAACTAAGTACACAGAATGACGGCATAAAAAGCCATTTTCAAATGTTGACTGTATTCTACGAAGACTCATCCTTATTAGTATCGAAAAAGGCTGTGCTTTTCAGTACAAATCACAAATTTAGCAATCAGTCAATGCAACTATTAATTAGTACAACCTTACTAACGAAACGAAATAAATATCATAGTAATAAGTTGGTGGTGGTATTTTTTATTTTATTTTATTTTTTTTTTTTATTAGTAATAGAAGGTACATAAATTACAAATAAATTTTATACAGTAATTAATTACATAGTAGATATATTTGATGTACCCCCATAATTAAGCAAGGCTTGTGTGTATGGGGGGGTGTTATTGTATTGCTTTTTTTATATCATTCAGTTTATTTATATCACATTTAAATTACCATTTAAACGAAGTTTTCAGTATAATTTTTAAGGTGAGTTTTAAAATTTTTTATATTGGTATTCATGTTTCTAATTTTTTCTGGTAATGAATTAAAAAATTTTGCTCCGAGATATTTATGACTCAATTGTCCAATTTTTTTTTTACATTTTGGAGTGGGAAGTATTGATGTTTGTCTAAGACTTCTATTATTTTTAAATGGTGCAACTTGATTTTTAATATTATCTTTATAAATTTGTAATGTTGCATGATAAAAGTATAATGCACTTAATTTTCTGACTTTAAATTGTTTGAATAAAAGTTCTGATGAATATGAGTAGGGTTTTTTTTAAATTGTTTTTATTATTAGAAGAAGTATATTATTACGTTGGCTTTTTCGTGCAATTTCTGTGGTCAAAAAAATATGATTATTTTTGTATATTTAGTAATTGGCTTGTAAGAGTTATTTGGATAGTAAACTTGATATAGCGGTAATCGCAGATTCCAGCCAGCATTGCCTAAGGCCAGCAGCTAAGCCATTCGCAGAAAAAATGTCCTACATCAATTCATCAACTATTTTTTATATTGCCTGATTAAAAACTGTTTGCACGCCACTGGTGTGTGGTGTAGATGGAAACAATTTTGGACGGTCCAGTCTCCAGTCTCTCGTCTGCAGTCATAACACAATCGCAAAAACACTTAATTCCGTGAACCACTCACCACGAGCGCAGCGGCCGCAAATAAAACGAGGGTTCATTGATCTGATTCATGCACTGAGCCAACGAACAACAAGTTTACTAAAAACCTACTAAAACATTTATTCGTATTTCGGCATTCAGAAATTGGTTCATTTCTGAGCACTGAGGATTCGATAAGGCGTTAGGTACCCACAGAAACAATTATTTACCCACTACCTGATCTCACTGAACTTCCTGCGCAGCTTCTATTTAGTAACTACTTACATCAGAATATAGATGAACAAAGAAAATAACAAAATACACGCCATAATAAATTCTTTTATCCGGTGATAGGTAGAATTGCCGCGCTCAGAACCTTTTAAAGAGAATTAAATGCGATTATGCTATGAATCAGTGTAACTGCGTAAACCTAAAAGCAACCTTTAATTGCTCAATCCATTTGGAAAAATTAACATTTTCCCGTGCTCAATAAAGTTTGTTGTTATTCATTCATTCTTCGTGGGCAATATATTGGCTGATTTGAAGGTTCTGGAACAGAGAGGTTGCTGAAAGGAATGGGTCTAATGTTTAATGGATCTAATTACAATGTTTTAAAATAACTCTCATGATTTTAATTTTACTGGGTAGGTTGGTATCTAGATCAGGGTGTGTCAATTATTTCAACTTTTGAATTCAGAAACGCCCGGAGTCTCAAAAGTTGCGTCTTACAAAGAAAATGAGAACTGCATTCAATTTTTTTTTAATGTTTATTAGTCCGCTAAAATGCATTGAAAATCAGAAAACAAGCCTAAAAACTAATTTTTTTTCAGTAATTTAACCTTTTAACGTTTGTTTATTATTAAAAAATGCGTATAACTGACAAAAATTTGAAAAAAGTTCAAGTTTATAAATACAAGTATGTAGGTCAACAAGAATTCTGATTTTATCCAGAAAAGGTGTTATTTTCCCCTTTTATTTTCTTAACCAACACATCACAAATGTTTAAAAAAAAAAATTGGGTTCTTTGTAGTGCAGTTATGGAATGAAAAATAAGTTTGGCACAAAATATTAAATATGAACCCATTGTTTTATTTTTTTTCCAAATCACGAAATCAATTTTTTTTTCAAAACTTTCGGCCATTTTAGCGGGCTAATAGTGAAAAATAATTTCATTTATTTTTACGTTTTCAAATAGCTACAGATCATACGAAACTTTTGAGACGCCGGGCGTTTAAATATAAGGCCATTTTTTTTCTCTCTATGGAGAGCGACACAAGCTAATCTAGATCTACTATACCAGCACTTGTTGAGAGTTACTATTTTTTCTAGAAATGCCGGGTCGGCTTGTAACATGTGAGTTTCCGAATGAAATGGCAAAAATACAATGAGACGGATGTTGTAGGCCGGAAATGTGCAACTGATCCACAATCATTCTACAACACAGGCGAGATTCACTAAATGCACTTAGTTTCACTACATGCACTTATACACAGTAGGAAGGAATGTGCCATCATCACAAAATGGCGATGCCCACTTTCTTCCGGTCTTCCAGTCTAATGACGTAATCACGCCGCACAATTAGTACCGGAATAGGCACAAGGAGAAAAATTCTAACACTTTCGGAAATGGTTGAACTGTTGTGATTTTCAAAATGACGTGTTTTACAAATGTGTATGTGACCACTAACTTAGACATTTTTTTCTAAAGAAAGGCATATTCCCAGAATACCCACAATTGTTACGAATAGACGACTGACACATTTGAATTCCTCCTACTGACCGTCATAAAATGAGCGGAGTTTTTTAACATTAATTGCTTAAATAAAACGTTCTCTGTTATTATAACAAATTATAACAAATTGTTATTATTACAACATTCTATACCTCAAGAGTTCATATCCTCTATTTGTTTCATAATTGTATCCTGTACCTAAATATTAGCTTGTATCTGTTTAATATACATTCTTAATTTGTTATTATTATAACACTGATACCCTCCTGAGTATAATCTGATGTATCACACATTAGAAGTTTAAATTAATAAATATTTAAGGGACACAGGATGCCCCGAGGAAAATAATTTCCCTCGATGCCTTCTGTGATTGTGCAATTATAGAGGCCTTGGAACCAGGCAAAGGATTGAACCTGTCACGCCTTGAATCTGACGATTTGATTTGAACCTCTCCACAACAATATATTAAATGAACGCAATTAATAAACTAATATACTAGGTTCACTAGGCGATACGTGTATTATAATGCTTAGGTATATGTAAGTTTGGTGTACAGGTTGGCGTGTGAACAAGAAACAAGAATTTTTATTGTCAATTGTTCTGCAACCAAAGCGGAGTGATAAGAAATATTGTTTGCGGGTTCGTAGTCAGAAGTCAGAACGTTATGAACGGTTATCAAAATAAGCGCCTTGGTATTTGGGAGAGAAAGCAATCCTGAAAACGCAATCACTTTCGTGGGAACAATAGGAAAAGATAAAAGGATCTATAATCTTTAAAGTTTGTGTTTTTTTATTTATTTTTTTTTTTTACAAAAAGATACATAAATTATAATATATTTTTTACAATAATTAATTACATAATACATGTATTTGATGTACCCCCATAAATAAGCAGGGCTTGTGTGTATGGGGGGTGTTATAATATTGGTTCAATTTATTATTTTTTATTCAGTTCAAATTTTCAGTGTAATTTTTAAGCTGAGTTTTAAATTTTTTTATGTTTCTGTTGATGTTTCTGATTTTTTCAGGTAGCGAATTAAAAAATTTAACTCCGAGATAGCTCGCAACAATAACATTTGGCTGTCATCAGTTCTTTTGTTTTGCTCTTTCAAAAAATATTCTTAAACCAATCTTTTTATTGTGTTTTGGCTGTAAAAAGTTTAGTGTGTTGGAATCTTCTCCCCCCTGATCTTCCAGGAGTCACTTCTTGCTGCTCATTTTCAGATATTTATATAATTTTTTTACTTCTGTCACTTTTTATATTAGCTGTAATTTTTTGAACAATGGAGGAGGATTTCCCTCCTGTACCCCTTACAAAGCCCCCAGATCCCCCTCCTGACCCTCCAGATGGAGATATTTCAGATAAAATAGACTTTTCAGAACATTCAAACATTTCAGACAATGAATCTGTCATCCTAACCTCAATTAAAAAAAGAAAATTTAGTCCCCTTTCCCCAAAAAAACATGATTCGCCTTTGTCTTCTCAGTCCCCTCCAGCTCTTCCTCAACCTCCTCCAACAATCTTTTACTCTACTCATTCCCGTGGCCCCTACATTGTATATGCGCAAAAAACTGAACAAGGTAAAACCATCCATCCTCTTGAATTTGGTAAATTTCTTTCAAATAACAAGAACCTTTCGATTAAACCTGGAAGTGTTAAAGCCGAGGGTCGCTTCCGAATCTCTGTTGAATTCCTGTCAGGTTCAGCCGCCAACAACTTTATCAAAAATATATTTATTTCATCAAATTCTAAATTCAAGGCGTACATCCCAACTTTCAATGTCACTCGAATGGGCCTGGTCAGGGGTATCTCGACCGATCTGTCCATTCCAGAAATCCTGTCCTCACTTTCAACCCCCCAACATATCGGCAATCCCATAAAAGCCAGGAGGCTAAATTATAAGGACACCTCTGAGGGCATCGTTTCCTGGAAGCCCTCCCAATCTGTCGTCATCACATTCGAAGGACAATCTCTTCCCTCCCATATTTATTTATTTTTCAACTCCTTACCAGTTGAAATGTACACTTATCCCACCACTCAATGTTACAACTGCTGCCGTTTTGGTCATACCAAAGCTGCATGCAGATCCCCTCCCAGATGTTTCAAATGTGGAGAAAACCACTCGGCTGACCAATGTTCTTCTCTCTCTTCACCTAAATGTTTTAACTGCTTAGGCGCTCATTCCGCCATTAACTCTTCTTGCCCCGAACAATCTCGCCAAAAAAATATAAAAATTTCTATGGCCTCTGAGAACTTGTCTTTTCTGCAGGCTTCTAAATTATTCCCGCCTGTCAAAAAATCATTTTCCGAGGTTTTATCCAGTAACTCTTCATCCAACCCTCTCGCCTCCTCCTCAACATCTTCCCGTTCAACAAAATTCACATACAAAAACCCTATCTCTAAACAGACTCGTGGATACGATCAGCAACAACACAACTCACTTCTCTTAAATCCCAATGGTTCTCCTCTTTCACACGCCACAAATGGGTGCGCAAACAATTATAATTCATCCTCAACAAACTATCAAAAGCTTTCTGAACAACTCTCCCAAGATAATTCTTCATTTATTCAAACTCTTATTATGCTTCTAATTGACCTAATTTCTTCTCAAACTAATCTACCGTCCAACGCTGCTTCTATTATTTCCACATTAAAATCATTTATTCAAAATGGCTCTTCAAGATGTCAGAATTCTTCAGTGGAATAGCCGCAGTGCTATTTCTAACAAATCAAACCTTCTTAACCTATTAAATTCAAACCTTGTTTCTGTGGCTGCTGTCTCGGAGACATGGTTTACTCCATCCACCCACTTTAATGTGGGAGGGTACTCCTGTCTCCGCGATGATCGCCCGGAAGGTACGGGCGGTGGTGCTGCCCTATTTATTAAAAAATCCCTTCCATTTTTCCCAATAAATAATATCAAACCCCCCAATGCTGACTTTCAAATGGTTGCAGCTAAAATAAAGGACACTTCCTTTGTTTCTATCTATCTTCCCCCAACATCGCACTTCAATAAACAAGCGTGGTTGCAAATTGTCCGTCAACTAAGCCCTCCTTTCTTTTTATTGGGTGATTTTAATGCCCATTCCCCCGTCTGGGGTTCTGCTTTCTGTGATCGAGACGGTCGAAGTGTGATGGATTTCCTAGATGAATCCAACCTTTTTCTTTTGAATGACGGATCTCCTACTAGAATCTCTCGCCCCAACACAAACCCCAGTGCAGTGGATCTCTCCATATGCTCTATTAATCTGGCACCTCTCTCCTCGTGGGTGGTATCCCCCGACCCTTGCTCCAGTGATCATTTCCCGATCACCATCACTTATCAAACTTCTTTCCATTCAGACAAGTCCCATATTTCGACAAAGATTAAAACAAAACACACCAAATGGGACGAATTTAACTCACATATGGATAAGTTTATACAAAATTTATCCTATACCAATACATTATCTGTCAAAGATGACTACGATAACTTCAAATCAATGCTCGTAACTGCAATCAATAAATCAAATCCTCCCCCTAAAACCAAATCTCTCAAAAAACTCCCTCCAACTCCCTGGTGGGATGAGGAATGTTCCAAAGTAGTGAGAATTCGGAAAGCTAAATCTCTTTCCTATCGTCACAATATGACTATGGAGAACTATCTCATATACAAAAATGCCGAAGCCAATGCCAAAAGGGTATTGAGGTCAAAAAAAAAATCCGGGTGGTACAACTTCTGCAGTTCAGTATCTCCGAACACTCCAATTTCGGAAGTTTGGTCTATGATTCGAAGATTTCGATCCTCCTTCAGTCCAACATCTCCTCGAGCTTCTCATTCTAAATGGATAGACGAGTTCTTGGACAAAATTGCCCCCCCTTCTGTACCTAACTTAGATGAAATAACTCCAATCCACAACACTCCTATGTCTGATCATTGGCTTGACTCTCCATTCACTTTAATTGAATTAAAAAATTGTTTATCAACAGTCAAGGACTCATCTCCAGGAAGAGATGGTATACCTTATAGCATTATCAAAAATAGTAATGATAATGTTCTAAATCACTTTTTATGCATCTTAAATAAAATCTTCCAGACTGGCATAATACCTGATGACTGGAGTTCTCAAATAATCATCCCAATTCTAAAATTAAACAAATCACCCAATTCTGGATCCAACTATAGGCCAATTGCTCTTTCATCCACCCTTAGTAAAATTTATGAAAAATTAATTAAAAACCGCTTAGAATTTTTTGTCGAGAGTAATCATCTTCTCTCTCCATCCCAATTTGGATTTAGGAAAAAGAAATCTACACAAGATAACCTTGCCATCATCAGCACTGATATTAATTTATCCATTTCTAACAAAGAAGTATGTCTTGCAGTCTTTATAGACATAGAAGGCGCCTTTGACAATGTTTCCATCCCAATTCTTAAAAAAAAACTTTTAGGCCTTGGCTTACCCCTCATGTTTGTCCAATCTATTATTAATCTTTTTCTCGATAGGAAAATTTTCATTGAGCTACCAGATGTTACTCCTCAGAGTAGGTCAATTTGGAAGGGTTTACCCCAAGGCGATGTATTATCCCCCTTACTGTATAATATATACACACACGATATGCATGTCACCATTCCCCCTCAAGTAAAAGTTGTTGAGTTCGCAGATGACATAGCTTTCTTCTTATCATCCAAAATCATTCCATCCGCCGTCAAATATCTTAATGAAGCCATGGATGCCCTTTGCACATGGCTTACTTTAAATGGTCTTGAACTTTCAGTACAAAAGAGTCAGTGTGTTACCTTCTCAAATCGTCATAATAACCCCCCTGTTCAAATTTTATTTAAAAACTCTCCAATCCCCAATGCTTCCGAAGTTAAATTTTTGGGAGTAACATTTGATAGGAAACTTAAATGGTCTTCCCACATTAATAATATAGTTACTAAATGTGAAAAAAATTTAAATATTATCAGATCATTGACTGGCGTTTGGTGGGGTGCTCATCCTATCTGCATTAAGTTGCTCTACAATGCACTTATTCGAAGTCATCTCGACTATGCCTGCCCACTTTTTAGTACTGCATCCAAAAATGCACTCAGTAAATTAGACAAAATTCAATCTAAGTCATTGCGAATAATAACTGGCGCGATGCAATCGTCGCCCATCAATTCCCTTCAAGTAGAATGTTCTGATCCTCCTCTTTATTTAAGGCGTCAATTATTTGCTGACAAATTTGTTCTTAAATGTTTAAATTCTAAAAGTCATCAGATTATTCCCAGAGTCTCGTTGTTCAACGACTCAACACATTCATCTACAGTCAGAGCTCGAACTAAACCTCTCCCTGCCATCTGTAAAAATTTTCGCTCTCTCTCAGAGCTTCAAATTATCAAAAATGATCTTCTTCCTTTGTACAAATTAAAATATAGTCACGTCACCCTATCCCCAAAGATATTAGAAGGGATCGGCATCCTTAAAAGTCATTCCAATCTCCCAGCCCGTACTGTCAATAATATGTTCAATGACATTATTTCTTCTAAATGGCCCAACTCTTCTCTTTTATTTACTGATGGCTCCAAATCTCCAGACTCTCCTAACTGTGGTATTGGTATTAACGTTTACCACAATAATTCTAATGAAAGAATATTTTATTCAATTTCAAACCAATTTTCAATATTTTCTGCCGAGTGCATTGCGATTATTGAATCTCTCAAATATATAATAAAAAATAACTTTGAACATTCTCTTGTCCTCTCTGACTCTCTCAGTTCCCTCCAAAAACTTAAAACAAGTCCTCTTCTTCATCCTGATGATCACTTTGTATGTCTTATTCGAGTATTGATAACCTCCATTCAAAGCTCTGGAAAAACTGTCACTCTGATTTGGATTCCTGGACATGTTGGCATAGTGGGTAACGATATTGCTGATTCCTTGGCAAAACAAGGAGCGTCTAACCCTACCGTTACCCTCGTAAATCATATTCCCCTGTCTGATATTTTTTCCATCATCAAAGATAGATCCCACAATGTTTGGACAGAGTATTGGAACATTGCTAGTCAATCCAAGGGTGCCCGCTACGCCTCAATACAAAGGACTATCCCATCAAAACCGTGGTTTCAAAAATTCCCCCATTTTTCCAAAAAAGAAATTTCCTTACTTATTCGTATGAGAATCGGACATTGTTCCGTTCCTTCTCACCTTTATAAAATTCATGTGCTTGACTCCCCAGATTGTACGTTCTGTGGTCTAGATGTGGGAACTTTAGATCACATATTTTTTGATTGTCCCTCTCTAAATAAATATCCTCTCTTCTATCAAGCGTTATCAAAAATTGCCTCTCCTCCATTCAACATCTCATCTCTTCTAAGTCTGAACTCTACTCCAATCTTCCATAAAATTCTGAAATTTGCACATTTAAATAAAATTAATATATAAATTCTCCTTTCCTTTTTCTGTAATTATAAATGATGGCCTAGAACACCCTTGAAGGGTGAAAGCCAGAAATAATGGAAAAAAAAAAAAACTCCGAGATATTTATGATTTAACTGTCCAATTGCTTTTTTACATTTTGGAATAGGAAGTATTAATTTTTGTCTAAGATTTCTGTTATTTTTGAAGGGTGCAACTTTATTTTGAATATTATCTTTATAAATTTGTAATGTTGCGTGATAAAAGTATAATGCACTTAATTTTCTGACCTTAAATTGTTTGAATAACAGTTCTGATGAATATGAGTAGGGTTTTTTTTAAATTGTTTTTATTATTAGCTTTTGTGATATGTAAATTGTTTGTGTTTGATTTGTATATGTACCGCCCAAAGATATTCAAATACAGAAGAGATATGCTATGGTGTCCGCGCAACTGTCGCCGGACTACGCGCTAATTAGCGTAGTTTTCATACAAAAAGAAATTGTTCATTTCGTTGATTTTTTGAAAATGTGCATTAATATTAGTTAAAAATATATTTTGAATAAGGAAAGAATTCGTTCATTTAGTTTAACGTTCGTTTGGTTTATTCGTTAATAATTTGTTCTTTTAGTTTATTTGTTAATTGGTAAACAATATCGGCGACACCCGGAAGCGCAGACCCACATAGTAAAAACAGCAGATAGCACATCTACATATATTTCAATATCTTTGATACCGCTCCATCCTATAATGCCGTATTGTATAATTGATTGACAGAAAGCGAAGTATGTGGTTCTAAGTAATTTTTCGTTTAAAATATCTCTTAAGCATCTAAATATATATGTTAGTTTCCTGATTCTGTTGTTCAGAATATTTATGTATGGGGACCATTTTAAACGCTGGTCTATTATTATGCCCAGGTACTTAATATCGGTCTTGCTTTCTATGTTTGTACATAATATATTGCATTTGTAGTCCAGTCAAGGAAGGAGTTGTAGAGTGCGTGAGCAGGAACCTAAGCTATTCCTTCAGGACTTGTTTAGGGTGCTTAGGGTGTGAACATACTAAAAGTCCTGACGTCTAGGTGGTGAGCTAGGGGGGGGGGGGGGGGGGGGGGGGGGAGGGGGCGGGGGGAAAGTCCCGATTTTCGGGTTTCTGTTTATATCTCAAAAACGGTGCATCGCAGAGGAAAACTTTTTGAGAATAAGCAAAAGCTCATAAAATTATCTACAACTTTTATTCTATACGTAATTTTGGAAATCCCAGCCGTTTTTGAGTTAGTCGCTCCACAAATGTCAATATTTTCGAAAAAAAACATTTTACCTCACATTTTTCATAAAACATTCCTTCATATCATCTAAAATATTCATCAAAGAAAGAAATTTATTTGAAATAGTCCTGGGTCGGTCGTGAATGACCCGCTCATTGAAACCCGCTCACGGACCACCAAAGAACGAGCGGGTCATTTTTCGTCAGCACCCGGGTCTCGCGACCCACTTCTCGCAACCGCTCTACTACTGCAACCTGGGTTTCAGGTGCGGATGTGGCGGGGCAAGCGACGATAGATAGATGTATTAGAGAGCGAGCGGGTTGTAAACATCGGGTTTCGCCACCCGCCCGCGCCCTCTCGACTCAGATAGTAGAAAGTTGCTGTGTGAAGCGTAAGTGCGAACTGCGACACATTCGGTTAACATACACTTGCGTGACGTTAATTAATAACAATACATATTAAAACAATTTGAGAAATTTCTCCACAATATATTTTTTACCGTTACCGGTCTATGCTCAGCCTATTATGGTCATCCTTAGACAATTATTCAATATTCATTAGGTTTAATAATATAACATTAAACAAAAATCTATGTACATACACGGATCAGAATTTTTATATTATTATTAAAATTCTAATAAAAATCGTGCAAACATTGCAAATATTATTTATTTTGTACACCCTCTCCTCTTGTAACTTGTACTCCTAACCTAACTATCCCATTATTAAAAAGTATCATAGCAAACATAATAATTCATGGGCACGTTTATTTTATTTTTTGTCCTATTACACAAAGAAAAAATATAAAATAATAGTTTATAATAAAGCATTACAGCTTACTTGACTTATTTAGATTCTCAATAAAAGCGTCATAACAACATGTTTTTTACTTGGTTTTTATATCCTTGAAAACATGATAAAACATTGTTTTTTTACCCCTGAAGAATGTATTTGAAAAAAATATATTTCTGGGACATGACATTACTAGTTACAGGTGTGAGCTGTGAGCGCGAACGTTCACACAATTATAACCTGGGTTTCGTGTCGCATATGACTTGACCGATCTGGGCGGCGACCGGCGCGAGAAACTCGATTACCGAGTTTCGTATTTTGTGTCCCGAAAAGAACGGGTCTTCGCGACCCGCTCGTGACGCCAGTGGGTCGTGAGCGACCCGGGTCGTGTAAAACGATCGATCGACCCAGGACTAATTTGAAAGAAGTGTAAATAATTTAATTACCTTTTAGAATATATATACATATGCAAATAAATCTCCAACCAGTAAATATTTACAGCAATTTTAAGTTTTTTCGTAAAATGTCATTTTTAAAAAAGCTCTTTTCAAGTAATATGTTTTCATCTTATTTCTGACACACAACTTTTGTTTGTTCGCCTAATAATATGTGTGACCACACTTTAAAGCCAGTTATTAAATAAAGTATACAAAAATCATATAAATTGAATTTTTTTAATTTTATAACGATTTTAAAAATTATAATGATAATGATGATAATGATAATCTCATTATCATTTTATTCTACTTCGTTACATTAAGCACATAAAATTATAAACCTCAATGTTATCACTGTTCTCAATAACATCATGTTACACTCTCAACTTTATATGGATTCACGTTTTCATCCTCTTTGGACGTGAGGGTCCTGGCAAGCGTTGTTCATCCATGGCATCGTCATTCTCAGTGGTGGATGGTTCTTGCTGAATGGGCTCTACGTCGTCTTCATCGTCGTCCTCGGCAACAGGCACGCAGGCGAGCCACTGCTGAACTTGGTGGTCCGCCGGGAATGCTGTTTAGCTGCACTCTCTGTTGGAGGGAGGGAGCCGATGTCAGGCTTCATATTTGCCACGGACCTTGTGAACGACTGGAAGCGGTACTGGTTAAGGGAGGTCTGTCTTTTTGGTGCCGCATGCCATTTCAGGAAGCATTTATTTCCAGCTTCTTCAACCTCGTCGTGAGTAGAGGAGGGGTTGTAAAAGATCATTGCCGCTTACTTGATCATTTCCGACTCCAAGTACAATTTTGAAAAGCCCACCTTGCTTCTCCTGAAAGTTGCAGACGTTGTATCGCATCCGGTAAATGAATGTAAAAATAGGATGTGTTCAAATCCACGATGCTGCATCTCTTGGGTGGACAGTACCATTGTTTTGGTTTTCCCTCATCCGGGTTTCAGCAGCAGAATATCTTAGGTGGGAGGAGTGGAAGCAATCAAAAGGACAATGAGGTCCACATCCTCACCAAAGACAGCCACAGAGTTGTGAAAGGATAGTTCCACAGCAGTCTTCACGATAAAGACGTCAGCATCATCGGTGGCCTGAAGAGTCTGTATCCCATTCTCCCGAAACTTTGTCTGTCGTAAGGAGATGAAGTTACTTTTGTTGGTAGGATTGGATAAAAAATCTTCCTGTTTAACGGGTTTTGATTAGTTCCATGTCAAATTGATGTCGGCTGACCTTCTCAGTCTGTATCGTCGCATCTGTTCTTGTGATTTCGTACTATTGGCTGGGTTTGCGTACCCATCAAATACCACAGTGCGAGTCATTCCAGGATAGTGGTGGTTGACATAGGTGATATAACGATCACAAATTGCGGCAATGGAGGCATCTTTTTTGCAAATTACTATATGTAGTAGAAATCCTGGGTCCACAACTATGTTCATCTGAGATGTTGTTTTGATAGGCTCGAATAAGCTATACAGAATAGATTTAGTTGTCTTTCGCATCCCACTTTCATTGAACAGTGCCAAGGGAAATGGGGCCAACTCATACTCAAAGAATTTCATCAAATCCTCATCTGATCGTTTGCTTATACACATCCGCTGAAACAGCAATGTCGGGTCAACTGCAATCTTTTCATCATGAATTTTTATCGACAAGCTGGCAGAAGACATTGGGAATGCCCAATCTTCGGGGGACAACTTGATGTCTGAGAATGTCAAGGCCACTATCGCATTCATTGCCTTTTCACCAACTCGAACAGCATCGTAGCACGTTATTGTAGCATCTCCGACGACTAACCTAATCACCCATCACAATAATAATGATTATAAAATGAATTCCACTAATCATCTGTTCGAAAACAACTTACCTGCTTTCTTGCGTGCAAAAATTAATAAGGAATTTCCCATGAAGAAAAATCCCGTCTTAATAATTTGGTAAGAAAAAACAGCTTTTTCTGAAAATGACGACATTTTACGAAAAAACTTAAAATTGCTGTAAATATTTACTGGTTGGTGATTTATTTACATAGGTATATATACATATATATAAATACTAAAAGGTAATTAAATTATTTACAACTTCTTTCAAATGAATTTCTCTCTTGGATGAATATTTTAGACGATATGAAGGAATGTTTGATGAAAAATGTGAGGTAAAATGATTTTTTTCGAAAATATTGACATTTGTGGAGCGTATTACTCAAAAACGGCTGGGATTTCCAAAATTACGTAAAGAATAAAAGTTTTAGATAATTTAATGAGCTTTTACTTATTCTAAAAAAGTTTTCCTCTGCGACCCACCGTTTTTGAGATATAAACGGAAACTTGAAAATCGGGACCTTCCCCCCCCCTGTATAATTTATTTTTTAATTTTATATCTATTTTTAGACAATTTAAGTGTTGTATATAAATTTCTTCAATGTTAGTAATTTCACACTCGTCATGAACAAATATAATTATAACACTATTTTTGTTAATTGGTGTTGTTGTTGCGATGCCTTTGTAGTTCGGTAGCGCATTAATGTGTTGATCGTTATTACAGTGCGTTTTTGTTAACACTATGCAGGCGGGAGATAAAATTAGATCATTAATATTTATCAAAAATTCATTGAGGTTTTTTGCAATGCTTCGAATGTTCGTATGTAATAGCAAAAAGGGGGAACTGTTAGTAATGCACCATTTATTGACTTCTGTAATATTTTGACATATTTCTTGGTTTATTTTGTATTTTTCGTCAATTTGTTTTACTATGAAATCGGTCATTTGAATTATAATTAATTTTTTCTTTAGCAAAGTTAAGCATTTTCATTCTGGGCTTGCATTTTTCACTATTCGATTTGTGGTCTGTTGGAGTCGTAGTTTTA
Organism: Limnephilus rhombicus; assembly: GCA_929108145.2. Classification (NCBI taxonomy): domain Eukaryota; kingdom Metazoa; phylum Arthropoda; class Insecta; order Trichoptera; family Limnephilidae; genus Limnephilus; species Limnephilus rhombicus. The sequence continues at coordinate 42,384,914 of OV815274.1, read as the reverse complement.
AATTTTAAATTAAGTTCTGTGCAATTAATGCATTTTGGTATTTCGTTCTTATTATTGCAGTTTTTTAAGTTATGTTCACCCGCACAATGAAGGCATATTGGTTTGTTCGGTGGTTGGAGGCAACGCATTGCTTTGTGACCATATTTTTGGCAATGGTAACACTGCATTAGGGGGTTACAGTCCTCTTTAATTTGGTAAAAACCAAGATTTACGCTTTTTTCATAATTAGAAGGTTTCTGAGATCTCCACTGGTTTCCAGGATTATATTTTTTTGGTGATATTTTTTAATTGGTATGGTTCCTTTATATTTTATTTTGTTTGGCTCCATTTCGTATATTATTTTTATATCTTCATTTTGCAGTATAAGATCTGATATAAATTCTTCTTGTGTATATTTTTCGTCGATTCCTTTAACGATCATGCATGGTCTTTTTTTATCAATGTTTTCAACGTGTATTCCTTCAAGTTTTAACTTTGTTATTTCATTTTTGATGTTGGCCATATCATCCGCTTTTCGTAAATTTATTATCAATTCATTTTTTGATGTCTTCCTGATGCTACTTACTCTGATTCCTAGTTTAGATATTTTAACGTTCTTCGTGATGGTTTCTTTTATGTCTTCGTTATCATTTTTAGTTTTAATTATAATGGGGTATACTGGAATATTGGGTGTTGTGTTTTTTCCACTGGTGATGCGAGCGTAACTTCTTGTAGTAGCATTGTTTTCCAGATTTTGATATTTTTCTAAGTTACTGATATATTTTCTATCACTGTTGATAATGTTTTCTTGTAGTTCAATTATTTTGTCTTGTAATGACAGACTCTCTTTGTTAATAGCATCTTCCAACCTCGTTATTATGAGTTCAATCGTATCTATGTATTAATTTAGTATCTACGCCTTTTTAATAAAAAAAGAATAGGTACCTACCTACCTATACACGATGTTAGTAAACTAGTGTTACAAGAAGGTAATCTAAATCACAACATGAAGAACCCTAAATATATTTTCTTCCATATTAATGAACATTTTGATTTTTTTAAACTGTTCCTGTTTATATCATTTCGGATGAATTCTCTTGTTAAGAGATTACTGAAAAATGTTCAACATAAATATGTGTTTTATTAGTGCTTCGCGTCGCGTAGCTTCTACGTCGCGTCGCGTAGCTTTTATCGTTTAGCAGGAATTTTCAATTCTCGTAATGTTTTAAACCCATAAAATTTGGAAAGTAAAACTAATGAACAAAAACCGCCAAGTTCCCGATTTTATACACGGACCCTCAAGTGTCAAGTGTAATTAGTTTTAAATTTACAGGATATCTTCAACCAAAGGATAGTTTGAAGGATACTTACCTGTAAAATAGATAAGCCATATTTTGTTCCTTATTTAATTTTTGCATAATATAACAAAGAGAATATAATCTTTTTTTTGTTGTTGGTTGAATAATTTTTTGATCATGTTATCCTGCAATACTCAAGCTATCTAGGTCTGGGACAGAGGTCTGCTCAATCGTTGGACCACGAGACACTGTACGTAGTGCCACGGTGCCTTATTTCAAAGTAATTTATTTAATATTATAAGTAAACGTTTTATAAGGAATAGTACAAAAATAAGTTAAATTCATCAAACGATCGCTTCCAAAAACTCACGAAAAATTAAAAATAGAGAACGAAACAAATCTACCACTTCTTGTAACGTTTCTCCCCAAAGAAAGCGTCCTACTGAACTGCTCTTAGTCATATACATTTATTTTTTATTAGTCTCAAAAAGATACATAAAATACAAATAAATTTTATAAAGTAAATCATTACATAATAAATGTATTTGATGTAGATATATATATATATAAGCCCATAAATACGCTGGGCTTGTGGGTATGAGGTGGGATGAACGAATGAATAACAAAAGCCAATGACTGAAAAATAGCACATAATATGAAAGCTGAAAAGGCAACACATATATTTAAAATATGGCTTGACGAAAACACTGTCACACTAAAAATACTAAAATACTGAATGCTGCTGTTGTAAAGAAATTGAAAAGACAGAATATATAAAATACCTAGGAATATAAATTTAAACCTATGTAATTTTAACGTAGGAATGTATTATAAAATCTTCTATAAAAAAATTATAAATTATCCCAAAATAATCAATAATAATCAAAACCATAAAAAACAATACAAACAGATACCAACAACGTATTTGCGAAATTTGAATACCCAACGTAAAACAACTGGTTCCATAACAACTCAACAAAGAGGCATTTCAACAACCTAAGTTAAAAAAAAAAGCGATGATTTTTTTTGAAATTGCAGCAACCAAAAACCCAACCTAATGTAACCTTCAACCAAAATATAACCTATCATCACTTTTATTGACTTTTGAGAGGGGTAATGAAGTTGTCCAACGTTGAGTTGTCCAGTCGCGTATATTCAAAACCTATACCGATTCATTCGCGGTAGCGACAATATACATTTTCAATATCAAAATTTAAATATTTAGAAATAAAAAAAAAAGTTTTTTAATATACATATTGGAAAGGATTATTTTATCCAGATTTTAGAACAATTTTTGTTTTTGAAAAGTGATAAAAAATAACGAATACACAGGTATAATTTACAATATATGGGGATAAAATCCAAATTTAAATATTAAGAAATAAAATTATTGATTTCTAATATACACATTGGAAAGATTATTTTATCTAGATTTTATAACAATTTTTGTTTTTGCGTGATGAAAAATGACCAATATGGAAGTGTATTTAAAGTGTAAATTATCGCTACCGCGACTGAACCGGTATAGGTTTTGGAAATACGCTGTCCGGTCACCAAAACAACTTTATGCGAGTGCATTATTAAATCACACATAAAAAAACCAAAATAAGTCCGCTCAAAAATATGGAACAATCAGAACTATGACCTCGCCCAAAATATATTTACTCCAAATTGATACTGCTTTTGGACAAATGACACAGTGCTTCGTCGGACCAAAATTATGTAATATTATTACGGTTGTAATTAAAACCCAAAATAAAAATCTAGCTTTCAAAAACATTTTTTTTTAAAACTGGATCAACTCAACAAAAGGAGGTTTCGTAAAAAACAAACTGGAAAATAAAAAAAATAACGTGTAGGTACACGAACCATAAACACAACACAATTAATAGAAGCAAGACACTTTTTAGTTACTTTTTAAGAGGATCAAATCACCCTAGAAGAACAATGTAAAACAATAATAATTACGAAATATGTAGACCTCTGAACAGGGACCTAGTTGATGTCTAGGCATACAACAATTTTTTTTTTTAATAATATTCAATAAAACAAAAAACAAATATTTTATTTTAGTTCTACTCCAGCGAAACGATAGGAAAACCTTTAATTTATAAAAAAAGCATATTTTTTTGGTATTTCATAAACCGATTCGCAGAAGATAAAGATTAATCGAAAATACTGATTTCACGGAAAGCTTCGCCTTAACTTTACTCTAAAGGTCGATAGCGGTGTTTGTTTATTTTTACGAAATGCCCGTTTTATATAACCCAAACTAAGAACCTAAAACAGGTTGGTAGGTTCTAAGTTTTGGGTATATTAAACAAAAAATTATGAAATTAGTTTCTAAAACCTATTTTTATATTATTAATTACTGACCCGGCCACGTATTGCTTTGGCTAAGAAAACAAAACGCCATCTAGTGGATGGTTACCCAACCTGGATAACCAAGTGTTGTGTCGATAAATTAACTCACACCGCCATTTGTTAGAAACTTATGGAACTTACAAATAATGATTACAAAGCATTGTCCTATAACAAACATTTAATGAACATTAATTTAATTCGCACTAATAAATATTGAGGTCAATAATCGAGATTATCTATTAAGTTGGACCAAATTACACAAATCAAGTCAAATTTTATCAAAATCGGTTACGTAGTTTCGGAGTTTATCTCGAACAAACATCGCGCCACGAGATTTTTATACATGTATAAAGATGTCAAAACATGTCGTGAATAAAAGACGTCAAATTATCCGTAATTTGAATGAAATTTGTAGCTGTTAAATGTGTATCATCCATCTCCGATATTTTCAAAACAATAGTGTGTATTTTTGAAATTTTACCAAAAAAAATAATGTCTGTATTTTGGTATCATTTGATTCGATGTACAATAAATAAATATTATGATTCGTTCCCCTAATATAGGTACCAAGCAATCAACCGACCCGCGCAGTTACCTAATACATAAAAAAGGTGTTAATTAAAATATTGAATCGTGGAATTAATTGGTTCCGTCATTCTTGTAGATCGTGTATCGTGTGTCCATTACCCCATCAATATTCATAGAGTTGTAATTCAGCGGTGCCGTCTGTTTGCCTGCCGCCGCCACCGTTACCAAACCGACCCGATCATTCCGCCCCCTGCCGGCAACATCGACATAACAATTAGCCAGATTCCACTCACAAAGGTGATGTACACAACCACCGAAGCGATAAACCGGTAGAAATGTCTTGTGGGCGTGTCCGTGTTCCCGAAGTAAGCTCATTTTTCCCCTTTTTTAAGAGAAAGCTTTTTTTTTATTATTATAAAGGATGATAATATGACAGGAAGAACATACATATACCTACATACACATACACACTTAAGTTTGATGGCAGAAACAAACCGTCAGCAAATAGTGGCAAAAACAAGAACATCTAAAGGAGGCTGGATAATAGTGCATGATATTTATACATACATACGCCTGTGTTATAAAGTTATAATATACGCATGCTTTGTTTGCACGTCTCGGTTTTAAATAAAATAAAAAAGAATAAAGAATAAATAAAACATTTATATCACTATCTAAGTATGTGAAACAAGTTGAAAACACTATCATAGTCACTCATCAGAAGGTCAGCAAGCGCCTTTCTGAAAGTGAGATATTTGGCTTTAGACTTTATTTCAATGGATAAGTTATTAAAAATTTTAGGTGCAAGAAAGTTAAACTTGGACTGTGCCATTGAAGTTTTTGTTGTTGGAATGATATAATTGGATTGGTTGGAATATCTTGTGTTATATTTTGAATCTATAATTTTTTTTTTGTAAATTTGAATTTAAAATAAGAGGTAATATTTTTTAATTAGTCCTTCATTTAGCGTAAAACGGGTATTGTAAATGTGGTCCAGTTTATGTATGTATATAGGGATATGCTGAGAAATTATTTTATACCACAGAATTGCTCTTACTGAGAGAATTTTGAGATTCTGGTAAAAGTACGGAACATTATCTGTCTTTGTTCGAATAAACTTTTATGCGCTAATATTTTAACTAATGATTTTTGAACCGATTGAACATGATTTACATTTGTGTTGCAGGAAAGTCCCCAAGCTGTAATTCCATACCTTATAATAGATTCAGCTAATGATAAATAAATTATTCGAAGTGTGCATATTTGAAACTCGATGAAGCGGAAGCGAGCGACACATACATCTACAGAAATTAGCCGGCGAAAGAAATGAGATAGCAATAAAATATTTAATATTTCACGGGTACTCGGTTCCAATATAATACTATAAATCCACGGTCCCACGCAAGTCTCCTTAGGTCTAGTCCAGGAATTTGCAGCTCGCGAGCCGCGTGCGGCTCTTTGCATAGGAATCTACGGTTCTTCAGTCATCAATTGCAATTTCACCAGCCTTATGAGACGCCGAACGAACTTGACACACTGACCCCCGGATACCTACCCTCCTCTCCTACTCATCTCCATCTCATTTTTCCTTCCCACAACTTCCGCTCTTTCCTTTCCTTAAAAAAACCCTTCACACGGCATCCCCAAAGATAACATATGCTTCTATATAGGAGGCCCCGAAAAAAATAATTTCCCTCAGGGTCTCTTGTGTAGGGTTTAACGCAAAAAAAGCACTTCTGGAGATTATACGTTCAGCACAAACACTCACCAGTCCAATATGGAATGTACACTTTTCATTCCAGAGTAGTAGTGTATGCTGAATGGATAAAAAAGTAATTAAATTGAATAATAATTTTTATTTTTGTTAGGAAATTGAAGAATGAAACAATTAAAAATAAAGAATATAGTCAAATTGAATCGCTAGTCTAACCTTTAAGCGGAATTGATGACTTCTCTAAGCACCCAGTAACTTTTTGGGATTTTCTAGGTTAGAGGGGACTGCGGGCGGGTACTTCAATTTTTTTTGTAACTTTTGATACTATCAGTGTGCATATATAGGTACATTCAATAATGTCCTATAAAAAAGTTTTTTTTTTAAATATATCAGAAGAAGAAGTTAACAATAATAATCTGGGCGAAAATATGAAAGAGAACAAGACACAGAAAAACAAAAAAAGATAATGGTCGCAACTGGGACTCGAACCCAGAAGCTCTCGTCTATCCGGGACGTGCGTTTGCCAATTTCGCAATTGCCACCTACTTTTTTATTGTTTATTTTTACTAGCTGGTACCCGGCATGCGTTGCTATTCCATTAAATAAAGAAATTGTTTCTCCCTGCGTGACCTTTCCCATTCTTCCCGTTCCCCTTCCGCCTCCCCTTCCACTCCAGCGTCCCCTTCCCCCTCCCGCATTCCATAGATTCAGTCCCGGTATTTCAAACAGTTCGCGTGCAACTTATTGCAAATTTCATAATGCCAGAGCTCACCAGTAGTTTTATACAAACCTTGTCTTGACTCCTGACAATAACGAACACAAAGAAGAAAAAAAATCCAATTTGATACAGTCTTTCGGAAGTTGTGAGCGTACATACATTTCGGCGATTCATTTAACTTCGCCTGAGATAAAATTTCCCGCAAAAAAAACATTGTTCAATGCATTTTGCACTAGTCCAGGGATGGCGAACCAATGGCACGCAACACAATATTTTGGGCACGTCACTGATCAGTGATCACAAAATTTATTATGCACTACGAAAACAAGTGTTTTCTCAATTCAAAGAATTATCGGAAATACTTAAGGGGAACGTATGCGCGGCCCATTTCTGTCCTTTTCATACAAATCTTAGATTTGGATTTGAGATAAAAATACCCAACCAAACTGAAAAATTATTTTTGTAATCAAAGGGTATATCAAATATCTAGTCAGGATGTGAGCTACTTTATTTATTTTTGAATCCATATTTAACTAAACTGGAAATCAATCAGCTGCATTTTAAATTCATCAATTTCCAAACAATCGGATGGGGACAAATTCAGTTTATCAAATGACGTCACATCAGGGTAAGTAATAAACGGGGAACGTATGCGCGGCCCATTTCAACGGAGAGAATTAGAATCAATTGAAACAGAAAGATTGACAGGTAATAATATTACCTGCTTATACTAAAGCTAATAAAAAAATTTTGGAAACATGGAATGCGTTACCAGGCACATTTAATTGTTTGAAGAAGCTGGCTCATGCTATTTTAACAATATTTATTATTATTTTCAGAGATGAATAACATTAAAGACTCGGTTAGAAACCGTTTGACAGATGACTCCGGTTCAGCATGTATTCTGCTAAAAGTAACATCTTACAACCCTAACATATGTTATTTATCATCTAACCTACAACTAGAGAAGTCACACTAATTTTACTTTAATTTAAATTACGCGTAAAGAGTTTTTAATTGTTAGTAAGAATTTATTATTATTATTTTCCCAATAATCACAAAGTCACAATTATTTGATGGCACGTTTGTGACCTCATGAAACATTTCTTTAGAAAAATGGCACGTTGATAGGTAAAGGTTCGCCACCCCTGCACTAGTCTATACTCTATACACGTGTGAAACATGGTGTCACTACCGAACCACCTTGATGGAACGACTCCGGATCCAATAAAATCAGGGGTGGCCAACTTGATTAGACCCAAGATCTACCGTTTACTGACGAAACCCCTTATTTGAGTACTTCAACCACAGATTTTCACGCGCCGCCCCCCCCCCTTACTCTTTACTTTGAAATGCTGTTTTTTATTACCACCTCATTTTGTGCCGATTTTTATAATCACGAGTATTCTTCCAAAAAAAATCGTGTTTATTTTTATTACATTAACTCCATACAGGAGGCCCTGAGGAAAAAAAATACACTGAGTTGAGAGCACAAGGAAGATTGTTTCTGCGTCCCCCAAATAATAGTTACACACGGAACAGTCAATTTCTCAGAATTTTTCAGCATTTGGTATGCAATTCAAATGTAAAGCTTCTCTCGGTACACGATAAATATGATACTTGTTATTTTAATTTATCGTTATATTCAGAACATAAACCTGGTTTAATTAAAATCTGTACGCGGCGAAAACACTCAAATGAAAATGGTTTTTCTTTATTCTGGTAGCACATACATATTCTGCCACTAGAATTTTATAACTGCACTTCGAATAAGAAAATGTTTTCCATCAAAGGCCCCGGGCGGCACTTTTAAGGGGCGGCAAAATTCCACAATCTATTTAAATATACATAAATGAATTGCCGAAATGTTTAATTATTATTGTTAAATTATTCTTATTTGTGTTCGTGGGCGATGCTTTGACAATTCTAAGAAATTTTCAAGGATCATCATCTGGGTGTATTATCAATTAAAGCGGAAGACTCGCATGCAGATTAACGCTTAGTTTAAAACCAGTTTCATGTTCCAAATGATCTGTCAAAACGCCAGTAGCAGATTAATCTACTGACGCATTTTTGACGAAAATCGTTCTAATATTTCGACTGGAGTTCAAAATTTTGTTTCAAACCATTCTTCGAAATTCCTAATTCGTAGGAAAACCATACGCACATTATGAGAGTAATACTAATTTAAGCTGGGGACTCGCTAGCAGATTCACGCTCAATTTAAAACCAGTTTTGTATTCAGAATGTAAAATTCATGTTGTGGATTGATCTGATGACACATTTCAAAGGAAAACATTATCTTATTCGAAGTGCATTGGACAACCCACCACTTACCCACCCTGGTGTGGGTACCAGATGGTTACCCCTTCAAGGCTCTTGCAAGGACTCTATTTTTTTTGTATATAAACGACTCTACATTTAATTAAACGATACTAAACCTCCATATATTAAAAAGTTCTAGTTGCAGACTATGTATGTGCTAACAGAATCAAAGAAATACCATTTTCATGTTCTGAGTGTAGTTTTAATTCGCCACATACAGATTTAATTTAAACCAGTTTTGTGTTCAGAATGTTCAATTCCAGTTGGATTCATCTGTTGACACATTTTGAAGGAAAATATTCTCTTATTCGAAGTACAATTATACAATTCTAGTTGCAGACTACGTATGTGCTGCAAGAATCAAAGAAAAGTCATTTTCATGTTCTAAGTTTAGTTTAAATTCACCCCAAACAAATTTAGTTTAAACCAGTTTTGAGGTCGGAATATGACGATAAATTAAACAACAACTTGCAGATTTATCGTGCACCGAGTGAAGCTTTACATTTGAGGTGCATGTTATGTGCTGCAAAATTTTGAGAAATTGACTGTTCGGTGTGTAACTATTATTTTGGGACTCTTACGCAGAATCAATCTTAAGTTAAAACCTGCCTTGGGAAAATTTTCCTCCGCCCCGGGCGGCTGATACCCACACTACGCCACTGAATATCATATGGTGCATTTAAAATGCATCTGCAATTTTTTTTAGCCATTTCATAAACATCACTTTGACCAATGGAGGTCTAGAGTCGTTCAAATAAATGTAGCTTCGTTCAATTTAAAAAAAAATAGGGTTTTGACTCTTGACGTGTGCGGTGAAGGAGTAAACCATATGTTTCCTTATAACGCCGTTGGGAAAGTGATGGGCTCGTCTCCAATGACCAATGGAATTATTAAACGGATAACTGGTGAATTCCACCAACTTCCCAATTTTCTCGAAATCACTAAAGCGATTTTAGAAGTCTGATACCACTGCCTTAATTTCTGCAGTGTACTTGTTAGAAATTAAATTGGTAATACTTTTATCCATATTTTTTTACCAAATTGTTGATTTTTTTTCTTTTCGATGTTGACTATCATAGACGCTGTTTGACTTATGGAAAGCTGCAATAGTATTCATTATTTCTGTTAATGATTTATTCTTGCCTTGTAATTCCAGATTTAATGTGCAAAGTTTGGCGGTAAAATCTGCTAAAAATACTTAATCACATTGCCAGTCTAAATCACAAAGTTGCTGATAATCATCACCCCTCTCTTCAAGAAAATTTATTATTTCGTCCAATAACATGATTTATTTTTTATTTTATTTATGTATTTATTACATAAGATACATTTATACAGTAAAATAACATAATAATAATATTTCAAAATAACTGTAAATATTAAAATGGGTACAAGTGTTATTATGTCTTGTTTGTCTATATTAGTTCCTAGCTAGGCAGGTTGCCCGTTCTAAGGAACCAAATGCTGGTGAAAAATGCAAAAAATGTATTCTGAACAAAAAAAAAGAAAAAGTGTTTTTTTTATGTAGATTAAATATATACTAAGTTCTTACTGATTGAGGCATTTAATAGTTAAGCATTTAAAATTTTAAGTTTTAAGTGACGTTATTTAACAATTTTTCAGATTCAACCCTACCTAAGCCAATCAACCATTTATTTATTATTGAACCGATGCATGTCATTTTGCATGTTTTAATATTTAATTCTGGGGGGATTTTATTATATAATTTCGGTCCCAGATATGTCTTTTGGAACTTCGAAGTATTGCTCCCTGGGACCACAAGATCCTTTCTGGTGTGACTACTTGCGATGTATTTATGATCAATTTTATCAAGTTTTTCTAGATTTTTGTGTACGTGGATAGTAACCTTTTTTATATAGTTTTGACGAACATCAAGTACATAAAAATTTTTGTAGAACTGATCGCTTGAAAACCTATAGGGTGTACGCATAATAACTCTAATTATGGATTTCTGGGCCTTCACTAGTGGATCTAAAATTGTTCTACCTGACGCTCCCCAATCAATACAACCATACGTTAAGATGGAGTTGCATAATCCGAAATATATTTTTCTTAGATCTTGCTCTTGTGAGGTTGTCAATGTGATATTTCCACTTAAGGTGACTCTCTATAATAACGCCTAGATATTTAATATTTTTCACACTTTCCAAAACTTCACAATTGCAGATAGAATTAATATTATCGGAATTACAGTTACGCTTATGATGGATCGGCATTTGAAAATCACACAAGATGATACGCGCAGCTCTTGTGTGGGTTCCCTGTCCGGCTACGGGTCCGAGTTCTTGTATTTGCGGGTTCTATTGGGTTCGAGTCCTTGGCCGGACCCGTGCCTCCGATCAACTGGACAAATAGCCGCGATCGACCGGTTGGCCATCCCTGCAATATAACAATGCAAGCAGAATTATATTTTTATTCAGAAGATTTTGAAGGATTCGCCGGTCTGATGAGACACCGGGTCACTGGAGCCAGGATGCGGCTAATGGCCTCCGACAACACATTGCTGACCGCAGCCTTCCAGCACCAAGCGCCACTCCTGAGTGAGCGATGGGCCCGAGCGCACTCAAGACCACGCCCTGCATAATAATGGATTATTTATTTTTGTTATTATCATTTTTTTTTTCTTTTTTTTTTTTTTTTACAGTGAATGCCGCGCAAAAATCTCAACTGCTCCCGTCTGGAGCCAGTGAGACTACATCCCCAATTGGGGTATGTTGTGAGGCTGAAGGTAGTGGGGAGGGGAAGGAGTTGGGGAAGAGGAAGGTTGGGAAGTACCTGGCTATTCAGATCTGGTCACCAAACACGGCTAAAGCCATTTTCAAGCAACGTTTCAATTCTGAATGGTGGTCTTACACCAGGGCGATACTGATAGTATCTTCCACTCTGGAACATGCCGCAAATATACTATATATTATTTTAAATGAATTAATTGTGAAATAACACAAATTAATCAAAGAAAATTTATTTGCGCATGCCGGGTTCGAACCCGCGACCTCCGGATTGTGAGTCAAGAATCTTACCCACTGGACTACGGAGGTCGTCAGTTTATGTTCTTGTTTCTTTACGGTGTAAATATATAAATATGTATAACAATATGGAACGTGTGGGATTGCACTATTCTCCCCACATCCTGGAATAAAGAATTATTATTATTATTATAAATATATCAATATCGTTTCCAAGACAACGACTTGTTTTGCTTTTCGTCTGACGTTAGCAATAACTCGCTTTTGTTAGGAGACACAAAACGTATAATAAATATAATATTTATAATTTTATAACGCCAGAGCTTACCATTATATACAGCCTATTTTACTCGCATATAATGCAGCTTTCTATTGTTGAAATAATTTTTAAAATCGGTTTAGTGGGTTATGCGTGAAAGCGTAACAAACAAACACACGCAGTTTCGCATTTATAATATTAGTATTGATATAAAAATGAGATAGGTATGCACTTAACTTAAATTACGTACTGATAGCAATATGGTGGTTAGGTTAATAATGGTGGATAATACAACCATGAGCCTTGTATGGCAAGTAGGCCCCAAAGTGGTGTTTGGGGCTGAAGGCTATAAAAGAGCATGATTTTGATACTGTTAAATTATATTATGCAACAAATAATTGTAAGCTTTATAACTGAGGACCATTTTAACGAATCTTGGACTATGACTGTGGTGTGATGGGTTCATGGATCGATCCGGAAGTCTGTAGTCCAAGGGAGCCTCCGGAATCCTTCCTCAGCTACGGCGTAGTCAAGGATCGTAGACCCATCCACCTCTCCAAAGTATGTGGTCGGGATACGGCTCCCGTTTGAAACCTTATACCTCAAAGGTTTAAACACTGTTGGTATTTAACATTATAAAGAGGAAACCGGATTCAAACGTATTCCCCAATTTCCTCTCTGGATTTTGAAACTACTGCAAATATTTGATAATGTAGGCACCTACTCGTAATATAGATATCGACCACCAGCGCCAGCGTGTCGATATCCATATTACGCGTGCGTACGGTTTTTCATTTTTTTATGAGTTACTTCTTATATGAGTTAGGACCCTCCAAAAATTATTAAAATTGTTTGGTCAAAAGTCATCTACAGACGTTCAGTATTTATTTATTTGTGTATTAAAAAAATAATCAAAACGTACAGACATAGATTGTTTTCTTCTAACACAGTTGGTAAAATAATTCTTAATATGAAGCCATCTTACGAATTATCGGAATCACGTGTTAAACCCCGCGAAGTAATTCGTTTTAATTAATAAATTGGGAGATTCAGTGAAAATCCCAACATAAGTAATGGCGGTTCTGGGTGAGACATTTTCGATTTTAATCGAAGTTTAAGTTTAAGTGTAATTACAGAGTGAAGTTGAAACCCGGTCGCTGAGAAAATTTAATAATAGTAAATCGAGGTTCTGTATTCCCCATTTTTCTCCTCCAAAACCAGAAGATTTTTAAGGCGATCCACTAGTTCAGGAAAAAATCTAAATCGGAATTCACGCCCTTTATGGGAGGAGTTTAAAAATACTTGAGAAAAAGCTTTTGGAAAGGTTGGAAAAGGTATTTGAGATTTTTTTTACTTAACTTAACGTGGTGCCTGGTGACTTAACGGGGGTGCCCGGGTTCATGGGATGAGGTTTGTCTAGGTCTTGGTGGCGGATACGTTTGCCCAACCACTGCGTGGCGGGCAGGTTCGGAGGAGACTGATTGAGGGAGGCCTTTTGACCTGTCCAGCCGGATTCTCCCGACCCTTCGCCTTGCACCGCAGTGTGAGGTACAGATTCATACGTCCGTCACTCTTGGCCACACTGACCCCCAGATTCCTACCCACCCCTCATACCTTTTCCTTCCCATATCTTCTACTCCTTCCTTTCCCTTAAAAAACCCTCCACACAGCATCCTCAAAGATGACATAGGCCTTTAGGGAAATTGTTTTCCTCAGTGCCTCCTGTGTGGAGCTAATGTGAAAAAAAAATCAATATCCTTATCAGCCTTTCCAGCTCTCGTTAAAAAACTTTCCAGGTGTACAAATTCATCCACTTGCTCTAAGTAATCATATTTACCTACACTTAGCGTCCTGTGACTGAAGTCGTTTGGTGTTCTATTTTTATCCACAACTAGCTGGTACCCGGCACGCGTTGCGATGCCATGTTCAAAGAAATAAATTGTTTCTACCTGTATGTCCTTTCCCGTGCGTCCCTGGTCTCCCGGGTCTCGTTCCCCTCCCGCGATCCCCTTCCATCTTCCCCGCCTTTTCTCTCCCCTCTCCCGCTCCCCCCTCCCGCCAACCCCTTCTCCCGCGTTCCATACATTCAGTTTTACAACAGCCCTCGTGCCACCTATTACAATTTTTTTATTCAAATTTTCATTTTTCATATATTACAAATATTCATTTTTGTGGGTAGATATATTATAAGATCAATCAATCAATTTTGGAAACTAATATAGGTACCTATTTTAAAAATCTACTATTCTTTATTCGATTCAAAGTATGAGGCGAGTAGGTAATTCAAATATATCCTTTAATTTTAAAGACGTTCGAAAATAGAATTTTGATTTCACAATCATTGTTTTGCAAAATGTCATCCTCGAGTTTTGACATTGTTGACAGGTGTTCCAAGAGTTTTTGTAATGATTAAAAAACTTCTTAGATGTATTGTCATGTAGTTGTAATAATCCAGAAACCTTCGCGGGGGTTTAAAGAAGGTATTTTGAAAGTTTCAAACATTTCCTATGCTTAATATAGCAACGCATGGCGGACATACATACATACAAACATTTTTAGATTTTTATATATAGAATATAGATAGATATATATATAGATATATTAGCTGATGCGGCGTTACTCTGAATGGTTTTCAGTTTTCAGTCTTCCTCGGGCGTCCTCGATTTCATCTGCTTTCAAACCACTCTAAACCCAAAACACTCCTGGCATGAACGAACTTTGAAATTTTCGGCGAAATCTTTTTGAGGCAAACAAATTAGAAGATTTCCTTTTATTCATACAGAAGACTAGGTACCTACCTAGTTTTAGTTTTTAAATATATTTTCTACATTTTGCAGCCTCCGGTGACATCAAAAGCTGAAGTATTTACCACGTTGTTACTATTGTAAATAATAATTATGCATCAAATGCTTCACCAATTACTCGGCCAATCAGACCGCATACTACCTACGAAACGGTGACCGGCCAACTCCAGGGGCGGATTTAGGGGGGGGACGGGGGCATGTGCCCCCCCAGACGATATTTTTGTGTACTGTGGAGATTCCATCACAGTACAGAAAACTGTATTTATTAAACATTTAAATTTTCTAATGTTTTGACACTTTCATAAACCTTCCTATACCAGTGGCGGCCCCTTCCTTAGTGCATTTGTGCACTGCACTGCCGAACGTCAATATAAGTCAGAAGTGTAAATTAGTACATCCTCTCACGAATAATTCCCGCCAATTCGTTACGAAATCTTTACCAATTGACTAAACTCACTCCCATGGGAGAAAGAATTCGTGCACATTTTGTTATGCCCAGGCGTGACGTCACATAAAGTTATATTTCTATTGGGATCATCTCCAGATACTGGAGATGATCAGCAGAGAAGATATATGGTGCCTGCGTGCATTAGCGGTGCAAATGACAAAACGTTAAACTTGCGTAACGTGGTCCCGAACCTTTGGAATGAAATAGTTATGTTCAACGAATTTAAGACTAATTATCAATGATATGTGTTAACGCCATCGGTCGCCGGCGCGGCGCATCAAGATCAACTTCAGTATTGTTTCGCATTTGAACGCTTTTCGCAAGTTTTGTTATGTAAAAAAACTAATTTAAAAATGAGTGCTATTGAAAACATTGCGATTAACGTCGATTTTATCAAATGAAACTTAGTGGAGCGTTTTAGTGAAACGGTTAACTAACTAACCATCACACCGTTTCCCCGCAGGGGTAGGCAGAGAGGACGGACCACCAAACAACTCGGTCTTGGCACACACTCCTTGCCTCAATCACATTCATATATCGTCTCATACATGCTCTTCTATTATTCTGACTCTTGACGAGTCTTAACATGGCCCGGCTCAAGAATCTAAGGCTTAATGCTTTGTCAATGATGATCATCGAAAAAGGTTTGATATCTTCTATATCAGACTTTAACAATCGTGTCATTGAAATATTTTCATAAGTGAAAGACCGACGAATGGATTTTCTCTACACGTGAACGTTTTTACTAGGTATGTCACTCCCTTTAAATCACTTTATTTTCCCATGTTAATGTTACCTTTTTTTGTGAAATGCACTGCTCGCAAATTTCGTCACGGGCCGCCTCTGTCCTATACATACTTGAACTTGTAGAAATAAACTTGAAGTATGATACTTCAAGTTTATTTCTAACACTAATTGTTGATTTTTATGCCCACCCGCCCCTTGTGCCCGCCCAGAAAAAATCCTAACAGTACCTAATTGTTGATTTTTTTGCCCGTTGTGCCCCCCCCCAGAAAAAAATCCTGGATCCGTCCTTGACCAACTCAGAATGAAACCAATTCAGAACCACCTCAGAAAGGTGATGATAAAAAAATGATCAAATAGGTTACGTTAGGTTAGGGTTAACAGCTGTTCTAAAATTATTTTTTTCATAGCTTTCAATGACTTTTCAAAGAGATGTTGAGTTGACTTGATTCTGAGTTGGCGTGGAACCCTACGAAACATTAGGGGGCATACATTAATTACGTGAGCTCAAAAAGGGGGGGGGGGTCCAGTAAAATCTCACGTTACTTGAAAAGAACATACGAAGTGGCCCAAATTTTTTTCACCCTGGGGGGGAGTCCAGATTGGAAGAAAAACTGCTCACGCAATTAATGTATGCCCCTTACTCCACTAACATACAAAACTAATTTATTCAATTTATTAGCCTGATATAAATTCTAAATTTTCATTAAACTTTTATTAACAGTCAAATACAATTATTGAGGATGGTGTAAGAAGATTATATGACGCAAATGTGAATAGTAGAAGAAGTCGGGGACGCCCGAGGAAGACATGGCACGATCAAGTGAATCAGATATTTACTTGAGTCGGGCCATTTCAAAAGTCAGAATAATAGAAGAGTATGTATGAGACGATGTATGAATGTGAATGAGGCAAAGAGGGTGACCTAAGACATATTTGTTTGGCGGTCCGTCCTCTGCCTATCCCTGCGGGGAAACGGCGTGATGGTTGGTGAGTATATTTAAAAATATAATTTTAATAAAAATAAAAGTGTGCAGTTCATTCGTGGTAGAAGTGAAACCTTCAGAAAACTAAAGTAGACAAGAGTGGGAAGGGTATGAAGCACCGCACAAAGAGGATGCCGATTATTCTATCTTATTCTCTCGCAGGCTAAATCCTATAGATCAATCGTTTTCAACCTGTGGTACGCGTACCACTTGGGGGTGCGCAATATCGTGACACGCATGTAGAATCACTGGGTAAAAATGTCCGTAGTCGTGTTAGACTGTGTATAAATACGCATTAATTGTATTTTGTGTGACTAGATTGTTAAATTCGTGTACTTAATAATGAGAGCATTGAAAAATTACAAATAAAACACGTCTTTCATTACACGTGTACAAAAGATAGATTGGGGGTACGAGTCAAGGGGTACGCAGACTCAAAAAAGTTGTGTGGCTTTTTCGTTTCATCGAGTTTTAAATCGCAACGGCGCTAAAGAAGTTTCACTGTAATAACTGTGATGATCTGGACGTCCAATTGGTGTTGGATCCAGTTTCCTTTGATGGTGATCTCAGTACTTGAGGTGGAGATATATCATGGGCGTAGCCAGGGGGGGGGGGGGGTTTGGGGGTTCAAACCCCCCCCCCCCCCCAAAAGTTAAGATATGAACATCAATAATATTAAAATAAGGAGATGCGAGCGGCATAACATATTTTATTACTAATTATTACACTCATAATGTATTTTGGATTCACCCTCTCTACCACTCGCCGCTGGCCGTCGTCGATTATCCGATCGCATTCGGTAACCTTTGTATATTTTCGTGCCGTATCGGTATGGTTTTGTTATGTATCCCCACACTAGTGATGTTATGCCCAGGGAAATTTGACTAGATCTAGGGGAGAATAATATTTTTTAGGGAAAAGGGAAATCTGCACTAAATCTACGGAAATTTCGACCTGGTAAATTTTTTAATTGCATATGAGAATATTACTGGTATTATATACCCATATGTTTTTTGGAATTCCCATGAATCTTAAATATTGTTGATGTACTTACATGCAATTTTGTCAAGCAATGTTATTTTTAACACTGACAACTCAAAATGATATTATGTATCTAAAAAGATAAATGGGGACCTCTGAAAGAAAAAAAATAATTTAACTTTCAAGTTCCGTTTTTTCGGTGATTGTGGTTGATTTTTATTTTTCAAAGTGATTTTTATTTGGAATTCCGTTTCTAATCAGTGGTAAGTGTATACGTACTTTGAAATTATTATTTCACTTAGCACAAAGTGTTTAATAAACATATAACAGGATTAGTGTACTTGCATAAATGTGAATATTCGAATAATTTGAGTGCTTAAAATGTTATAACATGTACAACTAACGTTTATTATGAAAAGATTTATTTTATATATACATTTGTTACTTTAATTTTATTAAAAAAAAAAAAAAATTAAGTAAACAATGTACATAGAAAATAAAAGTTTTCAACACAAAATGTCCACAAACTGTTATGGTTAATGCTCAATAAATACAAAGTCGTCGTTGTCCCCCCCTCCACCCCCCCCCCCTCATTCCAGTGCTGAAATAATTCGCTATAATGAAACATATATACATACGTGTACATACGAGTACATAAGATTTCCGACTCTCAGCAGTGATTATCATCCGAAATCCTTGTGGAGCGGAAAGGAAAAGTTGCAAAGAGAAGACGACGAAGGTTCTGGTGCATGTATTTATTATGAGATACATGTAGAAATTTTGCAAATCTATATATATAAAAATCAATGGGGTATTTCCACAAACGAGGAATTCTGTTGAAAATGTACGGAATATTTAAAGATTATTTTTCTGATTTTAATAATTATACTAAAAATGTTTGATTTTTATGTTTCCATTCAATATTATTGATTTTAAAAACGATCTAAAACTGATCAAATCAAAACGGCCCATGGTTGGGAAATGGGTTTGTGACGTCACAAGTGTCGCTAAGCTGAACTAGCATAAAGAAACACCGTCAGTGAGCGTCCTCACTCATGACGTCACACGATAGCCACGCCCCAAAATATCGTTTTTGCGGTAATTCCAAAATGGGAAACTTTAACTCGCTGTAGAAAATTTATTCGTCAACATAAAAATAAAATAAAAATGCTGTAATCATCGTAATTTTTTGCTTAATTTTTTGAAGCAATAAAAAAAACACATGGAAATACCCCATTGCTGTTCGTTTGTCTCGCTAAAACTCGAGAACGGCTGGGCCGATTTAGCTGATTTTGGTTTTGAAATGTTTGTCATAGTACAGGGAAGGTTTAAACGCATACATATATGGAAAAAATTGCGAGGAAGATAGTACAAACAACAATTTCATTTTCCCATATAAACTGTTCTACTTTCTTTCCTATCAAAACGTATGTGCGCGCATAACTTCCGAACGACTTTATCTATTTCATTCAAACTTTGGGGATTTTATATGTTCATGCCCGTGATGGTTTCTATGTATACTGGTAAGCTCTGGCATTATTAAATTTGTATAAAAAAATTGCAATACGTGGCATGCGAGCTGTTTGAAAACTGGATGTACCGGGACCGAATGAATGGAATACGGGAGGGGAACTTGGAAGAGAGGAGGGGAACTCGGGAGGGAGGTTCGCGGGACGGGGCAAGGAGGGAAGGAGGAGTGGGAACGCGAGAGGGGAAGGGGACGCGGGAGAAGAAGGGGAGGTGGAAAGGAAATGGGAACAATGGGAAAGAACACGCAAGGAGAAACAATGTATTCATTAAGTGGCATAGCAACGCATACCGGGAACTCGCTATAATAATATAAATGAGCGATCGATTGATTTGATTTATACGCAATTTAGCATACGGCGGCGTAAATTAAAAGGTTGGGTCACCATCGTTAGCCACAGCAACGCGTGGCCGGGTAGTCCAGGGAAGGTTTAAACGGTGGAGAGGATTGGGGGAGGGAGAGGGGGAAGGAAGGAAGGTGGGGGAAGGAGGGTTTGTGAAGGTGGAGGGGGGAGGGGTAGGGTTGGGGGGAGTAATGGGGGAGGGATGGGGGAGGGAGAGGGCGGGGAACTCGGAGGGGGGGTTCGCGGGACGGGTGAAGGGGGGGAGTAGAGTGAGAAGAGGGAAGGTGGAGGAGGAGGAGTGGCAACGCGAGAGGGGAGGGGACGCGGGGGAGGAAGGGGAGGAGGAAGGTGAACGGGACGAATGGAAAAGGACGCGCAGGGAGAAACAATTTCTTTATTAAATGGCACAGCAACGCATGCCGGGTACCAGCTAGTATTTAATCTAATTATACTCTGGTGAGAGTCGCCCAGGCATAAATAAACCATTTTTGTATTTCTTGGGCATTAAATAGGTAACAATTTCTAGATATTTAGTTTTGAAGAGCTTTACTTTCTAAGTAATATAAAACTCTTCAAAATAAAATAAATAAACCAACCTCTAGATTGATAACTTAGTGCTTTTTGTATGGACAAAGTTCCGGCACTATTTAACCATAGATAAAAATAAAGACCGGACAACTCGCGGAATGAAATCGACTCAATACCTCCTTTGAAAAGTCATTGAAAGTGATGAAAAAAATGTATAAAAAATTAATTAAAAATTAAATAGGTGTCAGGTCAAGTTGCTTATAAACACGGGTCGTATTTTGTGTCCCAGGAAAATTTTCCAATGTAAAGAATGAGCTTTGGCAACAAGTAATTTCTTAACGAACCACCGGTTGCCTAGCAGCTAGCAACCTTATCTGAAGTATATTTTTCTTCAACGCCCCCCCCCCCCCCCCCCCCCCCCCCCCCCCCTCTACACAGAAAACACGGAAAAAGCGCCGCGATAAAAAATGAAGTGAAAATTAGTAGAGTTTGAAATATCATCACGAAAGACCGGATTATATGCATATTTTAGCAAAAAAATTAAGATCTTGCATATTTACGCTCGATCTTGTTCATCGTTCAGATGCCTCACATAGTGACACTATAAACGTCAAATGGCTAAGTGCGCGGCAAGCTGCGATGTTTTACCATGAACATTTTGAGGCCATCAAGGGTGTTATCAATGACTTCGATAGTGCAGAGGCTCTAGCAGTTTTCCAGTGCAAATAAGTGTTTGACGATGCTAGTATTAAAAAAACCTAGCTATGATTAGCACTCATTTCGTCTACATACCTGCAAGTATAAAAACGCTTGAAATTCATGGATTGGCGTTGAATGAATCTATTCAGGTTATGAAGAAAATTCGATAGCTTCATCAACGGGGCAGGAGAAATTTTGCCCGGCACAATAAGTTCAAAAATCGCACCCAAATTTAAATTCTGTCCAGTCACATCAGTAGACGTAGAACGCTCCTTTTCCAATTACAAAAATATATTAAGCGATCGTAGACACAATTTGTCTACAGAACATTTAGAACAGTACTTATAGACTGGGAGGCGAGATAGGTAAACCCTACGTCATCGAGTACACGGATGAAACTATTTGTAGTGGTAATG
This sequence comes from Limnephilus rhombicus, assembly GCA_929108145.2. Classification (NCBI taxonomy): domain Eukaryota; kingdom Metazoa; phylum Arthropoda; class Insecta; order Trichoptera; family Limnephilidae; genus Limnephilus; species Limnephilus rhombicus. The sequence continues at coordinate 42,363,265 of OV815274.1, read as the reverse complement.
GACATTTAGAAAACCTTAAAAAAGCTAGTCTGCCGGTGCGCCTCTTGGTAGGAGCCGCGCAGTCATGGAAATAGTGAGCGATTTTTTTCGAAAAAAATACGTCATCGCGTACACGAACGGGAATGGTCTCATATGATAAAGGTCAATTAGAAAATGAGAAAAAAGCAGGTCTGCCAACCGGCAGTCTGGCACGTTTGGAGGCAGCCGGCGTCAAAGTGGGGTAAAAAACAGTAAATTTTACGTCATCGAGTACATGAATGAAACCAACGAATAACTATAGTCCAGATCATTCCATTTAAGAATTTCTTGGTATGCCGAGCAGCAGCCTGGCAGATTTTTGTGAACGATTTGCTAAAGTTTTTGGTTTTTTTTTCGTTTATCTTTATTATTATTTTTATTTCACTATATTTTTAAAAACTTTGAATGCTATTTTTCAAAAAAATAAGCGAAAATGATAAAAAATAAATTTTGAGAGTTCCGAGTGTAGGTACCCATCCGTCAGGCGAGCCTTTCGACACCAAACCACTTACGAAACCTGCCGCGGTGCCCCTCACCGCTGTCTGTAGCAGCCTGGCAGTTTTTTGTGTACGATCTTTTAAAGTTTTAAATTTTTTTTTATGTAAAAAAAATAATTTCAATATCTTTATTATTTTTTTTATGTCAATATTGTTTTAAAAAACTTAGAATGCCAAATTTTAAATAAAATAAGTTGTAATCATAAAAAAATAAATTTCGAGTGTTCCGATTGTACCCATCGGACGGGAGAGCCTTTCGACGCGAAACAACTTACTGGAAACTGGCCGCGGAGCCCTTCGCCGCCAACGCGTGCTCGTACGTTTTTAAAGGTAAAAATTGTAAATGTCATTGTTAAAAACATTTTTTAATTCATATTTTCGAAAATACGATTGTTATCCTTGAGAACTAATAGCTTACTAAAAAAAATGTTTAAAAATACGGCTTCCTGTTGCATATTTTGGCCCTTTTATGGATTTTCGTGCATATTTGAGCTATTTTTATTGCATGTTTGCTTGCATATTTTGGGCTGTTTTTGTTGCATATAATCCGGTCTTTAATCATCACCAACCGATAGAGTGGTAGTTAGTTATCTATCTATTTATCTATCTTCTTCTGTATAAATAAAAATGAATCGCCGAAATGTTACACGTATAACTTCCGAACGACTGCACCAATTTGGATAATACTTTTTTTTGTGTTCCTTATTGTCAGGACAATGTTTGTATATAACTACTGGTAAGCCTCTGGCATTATGAAATTTGTATAAAAAAAATTGCAATAGGTACGCGAGTTGTTTGCAAACAGAATGTGTGGAATGCGGTAGGAGGGAGGGGTTCTCGGGTAGGGGGTGCCCGGAGGGGGGAAGGGGGGAGTGGAGTAGGGTGAGGGAAGGTGGAGGAGGGGGAGGGGGAAATCAAGAGGAGAATGGGACGCGGGAGAGGAAGGGGAGGCAGAAGGGGAACGGGACGAATGGGAAACTACACGCACGGGGAAACAATTTCTTTACTAAAAACTAGCTGGTTCCCGGCATGCGTTGCTAGGCAATTTTATTATGTGCCAAGTATGGTAGGAAGGAATAACCATCCGTTCGCATAATCATTAATCGTATTATTCCCTTTGCTTATAATAACCATCCGTTCGAATACGCAAAGGGAATAATACTTCGCGGGCCAAAACTGGCCCGCGGGCCGCCAATTGCCGATCGCTGGCCTGGATTGTAATGAGAACCACTAACTGATGGATATCTCGCAAATATCAGATAAACAATATCCCGTCTGCTTGTTTAGGAACAAATACATCCCAAGACACGTAATTGCGTTATACTTTCATAAGACCAAAAACGTCCCGAGCGACCTTACGTTTTAAAAGCTATATATCTCTCTTCCTCTCATGCAAACATATGTATTTTTCTTTTTACCAGAAAGAGAACGAAATAATGCTTCTTATTGTCTTCGAAATATGAAAGCTATCTTGCATAGATATTTTGCAATCTTGATCCAAAGTGACGGTTTCAGAATTTACGCGTTAAACTGAGGCTTCCGGATTGTGAGGTGCGAATATATTGAACCAAGCAGACGGGATATATTCAAATCGGACGGATCTCCGGATTCGGATCACCTGCATCTCCTAAATAAATATACCAAACCATTGGATGACAGTCGAAATAGCGTGCCCAGCGAGGCGTTGATGTCGTAGATATTATATCTACTACTCAACTGTCAACAGTTTTTCCATAGTATTCAAATTTTTCTACTGGTGGATGTGGTAGCTGAATTTGTGACTTCACACAACCGTGGATATTTAGAGTATTTTTATTCGGTTACAATTTTGGATTGGAGTCAAACCCCCTCCCCACCACCCACGACCGGTAAAACAGAAAAAAATATCAGAGTTTGTCTTTAAAGCTGGATGCCATCGGGCTTTCGAGGACTACTAGCTAAATTAATACAAACTAATTAGAAACTAGCCAAATTTAATAATAAAACAACACCAACCATTAAACGGTGTTTTAGTTACGCAATGAATAAAGACTTTACAAACTCTGTTTTGTATTCTTGATTCTTACTAATACAAAGTGTCTTGAATTGTGCCGCAAAAGAGCTGACAAAGTCACATTTGGCATACTGCGGCTTGAGATTCCCGCCTTGAAAAAGTGAGATTATTTCCATGAAAGTGATGTTTTTAATAACATAAATGCCTAATGCATTTGTAGGTAAATCCAAGTAATCAACGTTCATATTGTGTAAACAGTTAATCGAAAATGACAATTTTTTGTTTATTCTCTGGGAATTATTATAATTTTTTTAGTGTACCTATAATCGACATCAAAGCCATAGCAGGTGGTACATGGACAAGAGTTGCTAACGATAGAGAAAAATGGCGTGAGTTGGAGTAGGCCTTTGTCAACTAGTGACGTAGGTACAGACAGGGAGTCGATGCATGATAAATGTTATAAATGTGAAAAGTATATTATAATGTACCTAATGTAATTTACTGTCTGAATAAATGCTATTATTATTATTATTATTATATAAGCAAGATAAAAGGGGAATTCTTGCAGATTCCCTAAATAAAAGGAATGTGTTTTCTAAGTTTCATCTTATCCATAATTTTTCGACGTTTCTAAAATGGTTTTTGTTTTCACCTCACCATTAAAATACTTTGGAAATATTTCGAAATCCGATGAGAAATTTCAAGTTCATACAACTGGTAAACAAACAACCCTCTTTGGTCATAAAAATAATTTATATGTTACCATGAAATATTTCATAGCTGTTAAATATTAGTTTATTTTTTACTTTTCTCCTTGTAAGGTTTTTACGTACACGGTTATTTTTATCGATCGTATAAAATTTACACCAAGTTTGTTAGTAAGGCTATAACAGTTTTATTTTCCACAAATTATCTCACTTTTTCGCTTCTCCTCTACTTTCCCATGTCAAAATATCCATTCAGGCTGGTATTATTTTTAATGTCCTTTAACCCTCGTTTTGATAATAGTATTATTGATAATGGGGAAAGACGGTCACCAGTCACCAGTTGGGACTAATCCAATATTCAACTGTCTATAAATAAATCATGATCGATCGTTCATGTTGTCATGCGCAATGAAGAATAATGAACCAGGATCACGACATACCATTATGATTAGGTAACAACGATTATTCACGTTCATATCCATGTAGGTATATTTTATGTCATTGTAATATATTTTTTATGTCATTGATAATGCGGCGATATGTTATCAGTAGCACATTTCGTTTCAACGATCCATTATGTTTATTTATTCTTTTTGACACCTACAAACTTTTGAAAACACACTTATATTGATATGAACCATCTTTATTCTATGATATGAGCTATCTATCATACATAATTTAGTTTGAGAGGCTATTTAATTATTTATTTATTTATTATTTATTTATCTTAAAAATGGAACATATTATAATATTACTTATCTTCCATTAAAAGCATTCTGGTTACGCATTGCAATATGTTTTGTTTGTTCGAAAATTTAAATAAATATATATCACAAATATGGTACTTACTCACTCCTTGGATTTAACAGAGACACCTAAATGGATTGTTTTTAAAAATAGAATCTAAAACAAGAAAATAACTGACACTGTCTGTTTCTTGGAAAATTTTCATCATTGTGAAAACTTATGAGTTTGTGTATTGATTGACAAATTTCATCTCTTGTGCAAATTATCAAGTCACCTAAGGATTGCATTGACTGAATTTAATTATTGATTGGATGACATTACGGAGGCCTCCAAGCATCAAGATCTACAAAATAAGGTTGGTGTATCTGTTACCTTCCCTGGAGTTTTGCTTTGTGCCATTTTTGTGATATATTTGTCCGCGCAAGTAGAGTTTTTCATAATCATAATTCTTGGGTATTAAGCCCAGAGGGTCTGGGGTTATTTACACACCTCAGGCTCGCATATTATAATGCACATTCGCTTGTGGATGGAAGAAGAGTTTACATTTCAAATATGTAAGTACAATTAATACAGTCACGTGTTTCACATATATAGGTGGGCGTTTTCCAAAAAAGTTGTCGGTGACGTAATAGGAATTCCACTTATATGAGATGCTGCATTTCGATTAAAAATATACGTCAATTTATTAAAGAAAGTATAAACTTCATGACTTCAGTATTTAAAATAGAAAATATCAATAAACTTCTAAAATAATTGAAATTTAAGTTTAATACTGTTGGTACGAAATTCTTTTACGTCACTTATATCATAAAGTTTATAAAGAAAATTAAAAGAAATTCATTACTTAAGAATTTTATTTACGAATTGAAAACACAATCAGTGTTCTAAAAAATATTAATAATCACGCTTATTGAATTAAATATAAAGTTTTTACATAAAAACATTCTTTTACGCTACTTTTCGATCATTTGTACTATATATTATTCGTTCTAGAATGACGAATGTGGGTTTTTGTTTTACGAATTTTTAATTATAACAAATTTAAAATTAACCATAAACTATATCTATAAAAAATATAACAAATTTCTTTGAGATATAATAATTAATCTTAGCAAATAAATCACAGCAATAACAGGACAGTGACGTAAAAAGAAATACTTGGTAACATTTAGGAACTCTAAGGTAGCGTTCAGATGTATTTAAAATTGTTAAAAGTTTTCTGTGTCTAATTTTTAACGAATGATAAGTATCGGATACTTTATTTCGTGATTGTCGCGGTTGAGAATCCACTTGTTATTTTTTCTTTTCTTTTTGTTTTCGTTTCTGTTCTCTCCAGCGTCTTCTTTTTTCTATCTTATCTTCTTCGGTTAGCTCTTTGATTTTCTTTTGGTGTTTTTTTTTTTGTCTTTGTAACTCTTTTTTTTTAATGTTTCGCATTTTTCAGGATCGTTTTTAATTTTGTCTCTCTACCTTTTTGATTTTTCTGCAGCTGTCTACGGCATATTTGAACCAATTAAAATGCATTTTCAAAATGGATAAATAATTAGATATGTAAAAATGGGCTACACGTGCACACCATAGCCTGAATTAGGGCACTAAGCTGAAAGGGTATTAAAGTACTCGTTAATATACACAACTTTAATTACAGGAACATCTAAAAACACACAGGAACAAAAATCAACTGTTCCACACTACATTTTATACTAACTCGATCAAAATTGTATGAACCAGCTGGTTTTATTTTTATTTATTTATTGTTATTTGTACAGTTTGGCAATTAAGTGTAGAAAATAAATTATGGCGCTGCGATCGTTTTCTAGTTTTAAATGACACCAAGAAAACACCAAGATGGCTCATAAGACAATGAATGTATGTTTTAAAAAACACTTCTGCCAAATTGCATATTTCATAGCGTATTTGTATTTTAAAAAATTTTGCACAAAAAACTGTAATTTAATACAAGTAAAATAAAACAAAACAAGTTTTAAGTGGGCGTTTATTTCGATATAAAAACGTAGGTACTTAAAAATTTAAGTTATTAATTCAATACCCGACATGTAATTATTGTCTTCGTCCTCGTGTGATTCTTCTTCTTCCGTATCTTCATCTTCATCTAAACGCAGTTCATCGATATCGTCATGTACATATAGTACCTACTGCCTCGTGCATAATATTCTGCCTCAATTTTCATCACATGTTTGCAACAATTTTTCCAATCATCAGCACTTATGCTATTACTTATTATTATTATTATGCCCATTTTCCGTTTTCCCGGTGTTTCAAATTTTCCATCTGCCTTTTCCCCATCCTTGACGATTCGTCTTACCGTTGATTCAGATTTTCCTGTGTGTGAAAAACGTCATTAAAATTATTATTATAGAAGGTAGTTTTAAAAACACACACTAGATAATATTCACTCAGAAAGAAAGAAAGAGAAAACGAGAAAAAAGTAACTTTTCTACGAGTTTAAAGAAGTTGCATATTATTATTTTTTATTGAGTTATTCCCTTTTTCCTGTGGCCGCATATTAACTGTCAAATGGAAGTGTCAAATACGGATTATTTAACATAACCTCAAATCAGATTGTAATGCTTATTATCGCTCGAAAATTGGCGTAAATCTTGTAATTCTAATGAAATTTATTAAACAAACTATACTACGTACCAGTCATTTCTGCAGTTTGTTTGTAAACATCTTCTAAATTGGACAGAAGCTTCTTCGCATGATACTCGGCTAGGCAGCGTTGAAAAACGCAGAATATAACCCCTCTTGCATCACCATGTAATGGTTTATTCATTTTAATTAAATTCAGGCCAACAATGAATAAAAATATTATCAAATCAGCGATCTTCTACTCAGATTTAAGACAATAAATCAACCGTAACATGCGATAACATGACAGCCATAGGAAACGTCATATAATTCGGTGCTGCCATAGTAATGAAAACGTTTAGTTCCAATTTATTTAATTTCTACACTTAATTGCCAAACTATATATGTCGTAAAAGATTTTTTTGCTCTTTTGTTCAATGCTTTATCACTCAACCCACATACCTACAGGCAATAAGTTACATTATGTAGATACATACAAAATATAAATTATTAAAAAAATTGTACCGCTCTTAAAAATACACTAAAATACAGGTAGAGAGCCATCAGGTGAACCGACCTTTAGAATTCCTTTACGTTTCTTTTATGTTCCATTCATGAGACAGTAGCGTAATAGAAGTAATGTAATCTCGTCAATATTTTTTCAAAATGTATTTATCAATAAATTATGAAACTTCTGTTTATTCTAACTGAACATTTTGTAAAATAATAAAAGAATAAATTTAATAAAAAATAGAGTGTATTACATGTTGTTAACTTACCTGGAGAAATATGGAATCGTTGGTGGAATACTTTTTTAGCACAGCTGAGAGCTTGGCAAACTGGCTGTCGAAAATCAAACATGATCGCCCTCATATACTAAATAATGTGTCTATGTTCGAAAATATGCATCGATTTGGCAAAATTTTGTCTGGAAGAAATCTATAATGTGGTCATGTAGGTGGAAATTCCACCATACGCTATATCGCAGGACAACTTAAAATCTGGTATTTAAATTATTTTTCAAGATAATAAATCTATATTACCTATGGTCTCAAATTGAAAATACAATCATATGGTATTAGTATAATTAGAAATAAATACTAGGATAACATAAAATAACGTTAGATTTTTGAACTCTAACTTATTTTAAAATAATATTGAATTTTAATAATTTCATTAATTATTTTTAGTCCATAAAGGTTTTTATTTGTTATTATATTAGAAAAAATATGTGGGTGGTTATTAAAACCGACACAATATAAGTTATTGATCCTGAAAGTGATCGGACACTGACTTTTACCTATGTACAAATTTTTCGAAAAACGCCCAGGTACAGTTAATACACAGCTAATATACAATTAAATCACATCGCAATCAAGACCCTTTAACTAAAAGACAAACAATCATGTATTCGGTAAGAAATAAAACAGGTATAATTTTATTACATATAATCATTATATTTTTTTTTATTATATATTATGTATTATTATATTTATAGAACCAGGATAGGTAGTACCTACCTTGCTACCTTAGTGAACGTACCCATACTACGTGACACGTTTAGGGGGGAGGTCTTCAAAATGTCACGCTCCATGCAAATGAGCGGCGGGTTGCTTAGGTTTTTGGTCACCGGAGGGGGGGGGGGTTAAAAATTGCAAAAAATTGGTCACGTAGTATGGGTACGTTCCCTTACCTACTCAGATTCATTTTATATGGTACAAAGTACAAATCTCGCGCGTCCCGTTTCGGCCCGTTTCATACATTCATACAGAGTGGCGCAAAACTACCGATATGGTTTGAATGTTTAATAACTTTTTAATTTTAGAATTTGAGATTTCAAATATAGGCTATGTTCGCCTATAAAAAGACCTAGCGACACAAAATTCGGGGCACTCCACGGGGAACACATGAAATAAAATAACAGACCGTGTTCATGTATACAATACTTTGGTGACAACATCCTTCGTAATTTTTTTCCACGGTCGAGTGTCACCCCCCTATAGGGTGGCACCCGAGGCGGACCGCCTCCCCCTTCGCTACGCCACTGCTTCCACCTCTTCTAAAATAAGCATAGAATAAGCTTTAAAATGCGCCGCGGCCTGTTCATCTTCCAATGCGCTAATGCGCAAGTATACTCGCTACTTGACTTACCTACTACTCGTTCAATGCGAACAAGCCATGAGAGTTCCATTAAACTTGGTTTGGAAAGCGTATAAAATAACGATAAACATTAAAATGAGATTGTTTTAACCCTTCTTTTTTATCGTTAGGATTTCCAGACAAAGATAGATATTTATAAAATCGAAATAAAATATTACAATTTTTTATCGTATTCGTTACCATCGTTCATTGATATAATATTAATACCTACTAGAAAAAATTGTAAGGTGTCATTCGTAGGTAAGGGAGAGAGGGGCTTGTTGTAACGGGGTTAAGGGCCCGCAACCCGGATTTGTACCGATTTATTACATATTTCCCTTAATCACGGTAAGTTTTAAAGCTCTTAAAAAAATATATATATATGTTATTCTTGAAGATAATATCTAGACTTTGCCCGCGCCGAAACGCAAATTGTATAAAATTACCTCGATAGAAAAAAATCGCAAAGTATGCTCCAAAAAGTATTATTAACACGTTTGTTTCAGTTATTTTACAAGTTATATGTATGAAAAAATGCACAGTGTTTCTTTAAATGCTGTTTAAGATAATTCCCGCGATATTTTGCTCTACTTTAAACGAGTCGTGTTTTATTAAACATTATCGCAATTTTCGCATCGATTTTGTCGCTGTAAATATTAGCGCTCTCCTCTAACATTCGTAATTTTGTATCTCTCCATCTTATTCTTTTCGGGCCCGGTGGCAGAGCCTTAAGTAGTAACAGCTTAATAACTCAGCCGGTGTCAAATATTTTGTTTCGATTTTGAACTCAACGTGCTCTTAGGGCCTACGACGTTAGCGCAGCCAATACAGCGCGGAAGGGCGCCGTGACCCTTTGTCAGCAAGAGTACTGTTTTTTGCCAGGTAACTATGGTTGATTTCAAGGTCGTACTGTGTCTAATTGAAAAATGTTTCTATTAATTTTTGTTATGTATTTATTAAACTGTCGTATGATAGTGGGTACTTTCACATAACCTACGCCCATCGATTTTTTTCATAAATTAAAATGTGTAATTTCGGTTGGGGGCTAGTTGTAACAAAATTTTGGGGTAAGCAGTAACCAGTTACAACTTTTCCCAAGCCTGCACATTAATGTTTTTTTTTTGCATTCGCTATTACTTTATTGGTTTATATATTATTTGTCAAGTTTATTGTTGTATTTTAGGATGCGGAATTATAAAAGGAAGCCAAAACGGGCGTCAAAATAAGAGGTCTGTGAACAGGCTGCAAAGGAAGTATTAGACAAGTGCAAAAAAATCGTGAGGCACCACCAAGAAAAAAAAAACAAACAGGGCTGTACGTAAGCGAAAGTCAACTGTTTGGACTGACACTCCAGTTAACGAATCTGTAAAAAAATGGTAAAAAAACGGAAGCTAAAGCAAAAAACAAAGGAACGGGAAAGGGCAAAGGTGAAGCAAAAAGTCGAATAGACCTGAAAATACCAAAATTGATAAAGTAAAGAAAAAAGTTTTCAATGAAGACTCAGATTCTGAACAAGAAGAGTGGTTATGTTTGATTTGCGGAGAAGAATATGGCAAATCAGACAAAGAAGATTGGTTCGAGTGTATGATCTGTAAACTGTGGTCACACGTTAAGATGAAGCCATACTAAATAATGCAAAATCATACATAATCATGTTTTTATAACTTTAATATCTTAGCCCTTAAAAATATCGGTCATTTTTTTTAGCCTGTAAGTCTTTTAATAAGCCTATAAAAAAATATAGTACCTATAAAGTCTATGAAAACATTTTCAAGGCCAAACTCTCCTATTTATAAACCCCTTTTCGGATATGGTTTTATTGTATAATGTGGCAAATTCTGTTTATTTTTGAGGGCCAAGGTATGTTCTACACGCAGTAATTAATTGAAGCATCTATAATACTTCTAAGCGATCAAATTTTCAAAACAAAAATACATGGTTTTGTATGATTTTGCATTATTTACTATGGCTTCATCTTAAATAATGAAACCTGTTGTTTTAATATATGACGTTACTTCTTGCCCCACACTAGTTACAACATACCCCAAAAACGGGATAAGTTGTAACAAGCGACTCTTTTCACAAAAAGTGCTATAAATACAAATCAATTATAGATTCAGGAAAAATATTTTGGGAATATATTTTCAAATGTATAAAAGCCCTTTTCAATGAAAATACTCAATAGTTTAGTTACTCCATCGAAAGAAGGAAAATATGTTACAACTAGCCCCTCTCTCCCCTACCGACTTCCGCCGAAGTAGGGAGGCTGTGGAACATTTTGTTCCGGACTCCGGACGTTGTGTTACAAATTAACCCCGCCCTCACGAGGGATGAAAGGTATTCTGGGAATCTCTGACTTGTTCATAGACGAATTAGGCATTTCAAAATCGTTAGACCGTCGATGTTTTTCCAGAATCCAAATAACTTATTTAAGGCAGATAGGTACCTACCTATCTATATACGACCTTTTTGTACGATTATTTTTTTTAAAGATTTACCACTAATAGCTCCATTGTAAACTCTACAGATAACCAATTAACAGAATTATAACTAAGCTGTCGATAATTGTCTTATTAGGTAATGTTGTTGTTAACCACATAGGTACCTGATAGATCACATCTAGGAGGTTTTGACAAAACCCACCTAGATCGTACTCATGGTTAGATTGGGCGAGATTAAGAAAAGTAGGTACGCTTAACGGAGAAAGGGTCCAGAAGAACTGTGCGCAAGGGGGTGGAAGAAGTCGAAGATGCTTCAGGAAAACTTGAACGTACGTTCAAGTCAATCGAACATCGGTAAACCGGGTCATACAAGAGTCGGTATATTTATAAAAACCATAAATCTGTAACTCACTTGTAAAAGGGTTTTTGAAATTTCACGAGGCCTATACAGAATAGGCTCGTTTTGGCAAGTTTTAATTGCAAGAAAACGATTTTCTAGCATAGAACCCCCGAACCTCCGAAAATCGAAAAATCCTTTCTCAGAATCGAAAGGTTCTTTTCGAATTAGGAAAAATAACCCAATTTTGGGGCGAAATCGCAAAAAATATAATACATTATATCAAACAATTGACATTGGCCTTTCGAAAGCAACCAACGAAAGAAGCAATTTTCACCAATTCATTGTTACGCGGATGACAGTACAGTTCACGATAGCTTTTTGTTTGACAAGCCCCCAAAGGGCTCACAAACTCCAACAGCTCGTAGTGCTTTGAAGCAAAGAATGGTCGGTTACCTCGAGAGTGTTTTCTCTTGGGGTAAAAATAATCTCGTTGAATTTAATGTTTCAAAGACCCAATCTTGTCTGATTACGTCTAAAAGGGATCGAAATGAAAATATAGTATCTTTCAACGGAAGCAATTTTCCGAACAGGCCCTCCATTGATATGCTTGGTGTAACCCTAAGTGACCAGCTCAGGTATGGGGGCTCCATCGAAGCCAGAGTAAAGTTAGCCTCCCAAAAACTGGGCGTACTGTACAGGGCCCGCAGATACTTTAATAGTACACAACTGCTAACCCTGTACAAATCACAAGTGCGCCCCACGGTTGAATTTGGCAGCCACCTCTGGTCTGGAGCTCCAGAATACCTGAAAAATACCCTCGACTCTGTGCAGAAACGGGCGGTCCGTTTGATAGATTCTCCCATCTTCCCATTCATTCATTCATCCCATCACAGGCGTCGGGTGGGAATGCTATCCTTGTTCTACCGGTATTACAATGGAAGATGCTCCGAGGAACTCATCAAGCATCATTGATCCCTTCGGCACCGGTGCATAGTCGGGAAACACGCCAAACGCGTGCCCAACATTTGTACACAGTTGACATTTGTCGCATGAGAACAGGTCGTTTCTTCGACTCGTTCTTGTGTTCAACAGCTCGGCTGTGGAATGATTTGCCGGCCTCTGTGTTTCCTCCTTCCTACAACATTCTTCAAGACCTATGTTCATTCCTTCCTCTCCTCAAAAAAACCCTCCACACAGCATCCCAAATGACATAGGCCCTGAGGGAAATTATTTTCCTCAGGGCCTCCTGTGTGGAGTTAATGTAAAAAAAAAAACGAGTCAGATATTGATACAAGTTGACAAAAGCCTGTAAATGAAACAAGAAGTGTTCCAGAAGATAGTGTTGTGGCATTACATACAATCAACGTACCTATCCCTACAATTCCCTGATATTTTCCTATACAACATACGTAGCTCGCTGATAGAGGTATGTTGGACGTCCAACACACCCTTATTACAGCTTGAGTGGGGATCACCATTTGGAGTCAGATGTGATATTTCTAGGCAATTCTGGCAAACCTGTACCTTCATCGTTATTGACCATTATTTGATAGGAAAATGAAGCATAGGCAGTTTTTGCAACTCTGAGAGAACCGATGAAATAAATGTCTGTTCCGATGAAATAAATGTCTATAGAACTTTCCAAAAGCGAAGCATTGGCCACGGATGATACCGAATTAGATGTTGACAAAAAACCACGGCGATTTTTGGTCTCTAAATACAACGGATTTTTTGTCTCTTTGCGTCACACCGAATATCTTTGGTATTATCTTCGATATTTGTTAACACGTTTCGTCAATCGATTATTATTAAGTGTTTAACTAACTAACTAACTAACCATCACGCCGTTTCCCCGCAGGGGTAGGCAGAGAGGACGGACCGCCAAACAACTCGGTCTTTGCACACACTCTTGTGTTTAATAAGTGTTTAATAATGTTGGTATTTTGGTAAATAATTCATTAGAATGCGTTTATTTTGGAGAAATCTAAAATCGACGACAAACTAAAGAAAGTAAAACAACTGAAAGACGATTGTTCAAATATTCGAAACTGTCTTGTTTATTAGGGGCGTCATGAAAATTTTATATCGTCGTAGTTATCAACTACATTACCAATTTGCACGGTTCTCAATTGTTTGGCACTTAGGGTCATGTTGAATGTTGGCATCGAAAGAGTAATTGGGCTTTTTTTGTAGGTACACTGAGTTTGCCTATGCATATCTGCCGCTTTATAGCTCCATTATAGCATGTACCATGCATTTCCATCTTTCTCAAAAAACAACGCACTTAACAGTAAGAGAGTAAAAGTACCACGGATAAAAAATAGATAACAGTGGTATTCATGTACTTTGGAGTATGACTTATGATGCAGTTCCTTTGAAAACAGAGATTTGATATAAGAAATGCAAGCGATGTTTATTGAAGCCAGGAGCGGATCCAGGATAATTTTCTGGGGGGGGGCACAAAGGGCGGACGGGCAAAAAAATCAACAATTACTGTTAGAGATAAACTTGAAGTATCATACTTCAAGTTTATTTCTACAAGTTCAAGTATGTATAGGAAGTTTTATGAAAGTGTGAAAAAAAAAGAAAAATTAAATGTTTAATAAATACAGTTTTCTGTACTGTGATGGAATCTCCACAGTATAAAAATACCGTCTGGGGGGGGGGGGGGGGGGGGGCACGTGCCCACGTGCCCCCCCCCCCCCCCCGTTAAATCCGCCCTTGATTGAAGCAACGGATATTGATGGATAATAAACAACAGTTGACACTTCACAAATCTCAAATTCAACCTCTAATCTGAAACCACTAGAAAAAGAGCCATGGCTTTTGTAAAAATGGGAAAATGTTTTACAGATTCCTCAGTCTTATCGGTTGAGTTGCAAAATTTAGAATAAGTATGGGTGGGAACAAAGATATTTTAATATAAGAGATATGCTATGATGGCCGCCCGACTTTCGGCGGAAAGCGGTTTAATGGTCCTAGTTTGAATACGGAATTTAGTAGATTTTTCGAAGGCATGCAGTAGTATTAGTTAACAATATAGTTTGAATTAGGAAAGAATTCGTTCATTTAGATAATTTTTTTAAGGTAAGCAGTAGTATTGGTTAACAATATCGGCGACACCACGAAGCATATTCCCACCCAGTAAAAACTGCCGATAGCACATCTCTTATATTTCAATATGTTTGGGTGGGAATGATAATGAATTAATTTATTCTTAGGTTTTTGTTCAGCAGATAGATACTAATATATTTGATTCCTTCGACAACAGTGTACACAAATGCTTACCCAATACGGATGACTTTTGGGCGTTTTCTGCTTAACAGAATTTCTTCCGCTCAACAGTCCGCATGTTTGATTATTTAAAGTCTTCAGTATTTCCTCCGTCCTACAACTTAGGTATCTTCAACAACTTCAACACGCATAGATTCTCTGCTTCAATTTTAAGACCCTCCACACAACGTCCCCAAATGAGACAAAGTTCATACTCATTGAGGGTTACCTCAGGGTCTCCTATGTGGACCTAACATAAAAAAATAAAATTTTAATCAAACGTAGGTGCAATAAACAAACCGCAAGTCGAGCAGATAGCAACTCATCCAAAATAAACATCGCCCACTCGACACCGTACTCCCAACGCTTACTAATTACTTGTTAGTACGAGGTAGGTACTGGGTACACAATAATAGCGTTATCTCGACTCGTATTGACATTTAGCCGGCTTCGCTTTATCACAGCGGAGCTCTGCTTGCTGCTTGCCGCTTGTATTGTGGGCTCCCCCTCCCCACCCCCTCCCACACCCCGGGCCAGGAACCGACACAACCAATTGGAGAAGAGCTATATATATTTTTATTGCCTGGTAACAGCTGCCGTGAGATAACATCAATGGTTGTTTTAACACTTCACACACCGGATAGGTTTGGTTTGGTTTATATTTAGTGTTAGTTCTCTAATTCTACACAACAGGTGTGCAATGTGCATTGTCTCCGGCGATGCATCTTTGCTATAACTAATTGTGGTTTTTGTATTTCTATATCTTGAAAGAAATAAATATTTTGCTTTCCGTTCTTCGCAAGTCTTTATAGTTAGTTACCTAACTTGGTATTCGGTCTAACTTAAAACAAGTGCCTAAGGACGGGTTACATCACAGAATTTGAACAATTCATCAAATTTAATATTTAAGCACTTATTAGCATAGTGCTGTGAAATAACCGGCCCGTGATGAAATAATAACAGAACTTGAAAAAAACTTTTACAGAACCTGAAAATTAACTTTGAAATTTGACGAATTGATCAAATTCTATGAATCAACTGGCCCCAAGAATGGATCAATCATGATGGATGAATCAACTGGCTCCGTGTTTAATGCAGCGGCACGGCTCATAACCGAAGTCTCTAAATATTCACACATTTCAAAACACCTTCGTAACCTTCACTGATTCAAGTGTCCTGAAAAAATCCAGTTCAAGTTGTGCTGGATGGTGTTCAAATCAATCAATGAAATGGCCCCACCTTACATCTCTGAACTATTTATCCCGAAAAACACTGGTCCGAGGCAGTCAACACTTAGATCAGCAACATAATCAGCTGTAGGCAGACTAAGTCTGTCAGTCTGGGCCTAAGGCTTGGAATAAACTATCTCCGGAACTTAGATGCATAACAAGCCCAACAGAATTTAGGTCCAAATTAAAAACCTACCTTTTTGGGCTCTCATACCCTTAAATAAAAATACCTAACTGAGAGTATCATTCTTGTTTTGCCTATGATATACCTTAATCACACTTTTGGATTAACATTATTCGATCCCTTATACATCAATCTTTATTATATATTATCGTTCCCAATTATGTCCTCTCCGAGCGAACTCTACCTAAATTTCTCTAAATAAACAATAACAGTGTTAATCTCTAGTGACCTTCCAGGTAGGTACGGTCCTGTATATATTTTCTGCCTGTACAGTACATTTTCACAGCAGCATCGCGTTCATTGGTCAAATAATTGCACATGTAGTTTCGTATCGGTGATCGATAAACCGGTGGATACAATTTTTAGCTATAAGTTGTTGTAGTGGTTTGTCTAGTTTGTAGTTAGAAGTAAGATTATATAAATGTATTATAAGTTTGTACAGCGCCCTTGAGGTGATTTTTCACAAAAACGGCGCTATACAAGTCATCTAAATATTATTTTTATTATTATTAAGACTTCCAAATTTAATGACTTGGGTTGCTTACTATAAGGAATTGATATTTCATTTTATCATACCTGATCTCATAGGTCTTATAAAAACAGTGGGACAAAAGACGTATTTCTGGTAAGGTATTAAGTTTTGTTTATAAAATTATACATAGGTACCTATTTATACGTGTGTATTACAAAATGTTTATTCTGTTAGGATCATTGCGAATCGGGTGTGCTGATAATCATAATAGGTGGGTACCTACCATTAGTCAAATAACCTTGACTTTATTCAGACGAACCAGCACTGAAAGTGTTGAGGCCGCATTTTTTAAATACGAATTTGAACGTTGCCTGACCGCAGTTATGTGTGTGTGAGTATTTGCTCCGTCGTATGTGGGCGCCAGACGGTTCTGCTTGTATGGGAACGTACACAACTGACCAAGCAACGCACATCACTTTCAGACCAGACGCAAAAAGAAGCCAACCATTCGCATTTACAATATCAGCTAAAGCTGCACGGATTTAAACGTTTTGTTGAAAGGAACCAGCTTCTTGGAAGCTGAGACTTTGTAGACGGGTTTGAAAACTTCTTGAAATGCGGACATGTAATTAGTAGACTTGACTACTAAGCTAAAAGAGAACAAATTAGAAGCTGTTGGTGGTTCAGGTTTCTCTGAAGTGTTACATTACTTTTAATGTAGTGGTTTAATTTGATCACCTGCTTGTTATCTTCTTGACTGTTTGCCAGAGCTGTTATGATAAATAATGTACCCGTGCCACGTTCAGCTATTTTGAATAGACTCGCTGTTTATCTTCTCCATATTTTTTTACGAAGAGTGCGGGAAACATGTCACACGGCTGTTATCTGGGTAGGTACGTATTTGCCATATTGTAGAATAACTTATTGAGCGCTTATTTTTAAATGCATGACCTCACCGATTTAAACGCGGATGTTGGCTTTTGCATTTGTAATGCAAAATCTGTCTACAACAGCATTAAATTAAGTTGGCGTGTTTTCGCTTTAAGAAAAATTAGGATTCGAGTGTTATGAATGCAACTGCTGCTTGGATATTTCATGTGACCTTCAAGCAAAGAATCTGTCTTCGAATAGATAAATATGTGTGTATAGAAAAAGAGTCATAAAAAATAAAGTATTTTTTGCATGTGCCTTGTGGTAGGCCTTTAGTCCTGGAAGCTACTACACAAATCAACCAATCTATTGCTTATTCAAAATAATGTAGGTGCCTATTATTAAGTCCTGATCTATTTGTATTTTTTCGAACTAATGCATCGGCACTACACGAAGCATTTTTATTAAAGCAAATAATAATAATTTGGAAAAAAGTATTAATCTTATTTTTGTCAACAATACATTCAGCAGTATTGTTTTCAATGGACCTTTCAACGCTCCGGTAATTATTTGATGCCGTGCCAGAAGAAATTCTGTAGATAATGTAGAATGAAGGTAGAGACGTCAACGCACAATGGATATTGAGAATTTAGGTTTTTGGAGAGAAATATATGAAAATCTGGACCAAAAGGACCAAAGGACGGGTGGTTGATGCAGAAATTTCTCAAAACACAAAATGATATGTCGGAAATAATCGTCGTTGTTGTAGGTACTTGATACCGATCTTTCTATGATACAAACTAAAAAAGTCAAGACATTCAGTAAAATAAATCCTTGACAATGGTGACAATGATACCTATTATAGGTAGTATAATTATATTACCTATGCAATAAATCTTTCTGAAGCGCTCGCCCCTTGGAAACCTAAAGTATTAAGTAAGTATGCATCACCCTTTAGATTAGCCATTAGTTACATTATTTTCAGCCACCTGGTGATATCTAATCTATCGCTTGTTAAATAAAAATACATGCCTTAGCGGAATACCTACGTTATGATGTTATGAAGCAACAAATGCCAATCAATCATTTGCATTTGGCGTGGTATACGAATATACGGATACCTAGTATGTATTTGAACAGTGCCCTTGAGGTGATTTTTAACAAAAATGGTGCTACATAAATCATCAAAATATTTTTAGGTATTTTTTTTATGCAGACATGTCGGCAAAAGTTCGATCATCACTTCCAGTAACAACTCAAGAACGCTAGTTACGAATGCTTATGAGGGTTTCTATCTCAAAAGATAAACATTCTGTTTGGACCATCCTAGTAGATAAGCCAGTTCTGTCAAAGAGTTGGACATATCTAAGACGCCAAAGCACAACCCTAAAATACGCTGAACTCAAGAAAAAACCAGTTTTGCGAGAATTTTGCTTATTACTGAGAAGCTGTGTAAGGATAAAGACAGATGGATTTTATAAAAGTTATGCGGGTCGGGAAAACTATTGACAATTCCACACGTAGGTACTATTTGGTAGGTGACGCTAAAAGGAAAAAGGTTATTCGTGCAGCATCCTGCTAAACCAGAGACCAGAATAAAAAAAAATGCAGGAAGACGGCAGCAGATGTGGAGAAATCGTTTAAAAATGTGATGGCTAAAACTCTAAACAGGAAACACTGAAAACTATCAAACCGTCTTCTTTTTTTACATCTAATCTAACTAGGTACAAAAACAAAAACGGAACATATTTCTTTTATTTAGACATTAAATTCCTCAAGATTTAGCCAGAAAGACGGTGTCGAATAGTTCTCACTAGTTATGTGGATTACACAAGTAGGCTCCTGGGAAGAGTTAAATAATTTCAGAATGAATACAATGGAGTTTTCACAAAAGCCACAAAAAGGGACCGATGGAGATAATATAGGTATAAAGATTACAAGTAATTTTTAGAAGGTATACCTAATCATGCATTCATGCGTGGTGTCTGGTTAATGGCGCATATAGATGGCATTTGTCTAAAATGAGAAACAGGGATATTTGATTTAATGTAACACAAAAAATTTCCATCGACAAAATAGTTTTATTTGATGTTTGGTTTATTTGATGTAAGCGGCTAACTTCAAAATGGATTTCTTGCTCGTCATTTAAGTAGGTACCCACGTGGGTAAGTGCCTGTCAATAATGCGATAATCATTCTGAACCACTTAAGTAAACAGTTAAATTAATGTCACTTAACACTTCAAAGCAAAATGTTACTAAGCGACAAATTTGGTAGATACTAATCAATAAAAAAAGCAATAAATCAATCATTCGTATTTTGCATTTTTTTTATAAAAACCTACCCACACTTCTCCCGGTGACAGGTGATAAAATGCAGGCCAAATGTATGCCCTATACACGATTTGAGGTGGTGTCTACACCAAAAATTTTACGAGAATTCGCAAAGGTTTCCATGTTACATCGTCACAAAGTTTGTTTGTGTTTTAACCTACGCCTTGTCGCCTTTCCCTCTTCTGATACCTGCCTTCATGACATGACCACCATCTTTTGATATGACTTTGATCTGTTCTTTGATATGACCACCATCACGCCTTTCTTTTTTCTTTTTACTGGTACTACTGACCTCATCAAAGGTTCTTCATCCAGGATCCAAGGCATTGCCTTCTTTGGATGGTGGTGATTCTTGTGCTACAGGCCACTTTTAACCGGTCCGTATTAGGAAAATTATTTTTATTCACCTCTTACTTCAGATATTTACGTAAATCACAAATGTTTTTCTGGTGGAGGAATCAGGTCTGGGACCTTTGGCGCCAACGACGCACATTGCCACATTGTGTTTTTTAGAACACTTCTTACGCGGCACGTAATTTAGTTTTTTTAAAATTGCATATTTAGGAAATACGGGCAGTTTCTATGTTTTGTTAACTTTGGGTATTTATATTCCTAGCACGGCAGTATTTTTTCCACCTCTCTAACAGGCAAAAACTGGGCGTACTGTACAGGTCCCGCAGATACTTTAATAGTACACAGCCGCTAACCCTGTACAAATCACAAGTGCGCCCAACGGTTGAATTTGGCAGCCACCTCTGGTCTGGAGCTCCAAAATACCTGAAAAATACCCTCGACTCTGTGCAGAAACTGGCGGTCCGTTTAATAGTTTCTCCCATCTTAACAGGCGGATTGCGATCTTTAGAGCACAGGCGTCGGGTGGGAATGCTATCCTTGTTCTACCGGTATTACAATGGAAGATGCTCCGAGGAACTAGCATCATTGATCCCTTCGGCACCGGTGCGTAGTCGGGAAACACGCCAAACGCGTGCCCAACATTTGTACACGGTTGACATTTGTCACATGAGAACGGGTCGTTTCTTCGACTCGGCTGTGGAACGATTTGCCGGCCTCTGTGTTTCCTCCTTCCTACAACATGGGTCTCTTCAAGACCAATGTTCATTCCTTCATCTCCTCAAAAAGACCCTCCACACAGCATCCCAGATGACATAGACCCTGAGGAAAATTATTTTCCTCGGGGCCTCCTGTGTGGAGTTAATGTAAAAAAAAGGCACATGGGTACACCTACCTACATTGCATAACTGGTATGTTACTACGTTGAGTAGGTAGGAACTTTTGAAAAATCGTGACCTTAAATCATTTATTGTTTGGGATGAGTAGGTAGGTACCTGTCTGAGATAGAAATATTATTTCGCCAATCTTTTGAAACACACTTCAAAATTAAGATAAATTATTTGCTAATGTCTCGTTCAGCTCTTACGGTGAAGCAACATTTTTTAGCTCTTGGGTTTCCGTAGTGGAACCCAAAGCAACATAACTAATTGGCAGTTTTTTGTAAACACTTCCACCTGCTGTTTCTTGCCTACTTCTTAATTGCCCTTATTAGGGTTTTACTTCGATACATTCTAGGCACGAGTGCGCCTTAATCAGTTGCAAGAGCAGAGTGCAATGTAGTTTAGAGATAATGATAATCAATGGACTCCCCGGGCAATTAATTATGGACTAATTACGTCCAACGCCTTACGTGAATTGTTGCCTTTTATAACTGATTCAGACAGTCCATAAAGAGGCAATGGGGAAAAGACAGCAAGATAACTAGGAAGAAGGTGTTAAACTTACGCCTTTATAAGTTATACCAAGTAATCTGAAGACGTTCGGTTTCAGTAACAAACTTGTTTTAATTCGCTTGGTAACGTCAACTTTATTTTATAAGTGTATTAAAATTATTTGTTTCCGAGATACTTTTCTGTTTTCAATATTTGAATTACTACCTTTGTTACATTAATTAATATCTTCTTATCTATAATTTAGCTATTAAACCGTCGTACGATTTTCTAAAACACGAATAAAAACACTCTTTGCTCTACTTTCTTGCATTTTATCTTCTGTCGTAATATCAAACAATAGTGCAACTTGAACCATTTTATCAATTGTATTTCTATACATTTTTACAAAATATTTTTATATATTCAACCTGGTGAATTCAACTAAAATCTAGCCCTTCAAACAAATTTGTGCGATAGCGAAGACATCCATGAAAAAGGAAATTAAAACTTACGATCACGGTCTTCTAGACTCAAGAAAAGTGGTCCTTCGAGCCGGATTCCTTTTTCTGATGGTAGGGATAATAACTATTGTTTTTGCTTAACTGGAAAAAATACTTTTACCTAGTTTCTTATAATTATCGAGTCACTTACCTTTTCTTCAACGTGTCCTCGGAGTGTTCCATTTACGGCATCATCGTGTGCTGAATAAACTGCGCGAATCGTAAATGGATTTTTTTACATTAGCTCTACACAGTAGGCCACGAAATAAATAATTTCACACAAGGCATATGTCACCTTAGGGGAATGCTGGGTGGAGGGTCTTTTAAGGAAAGAAAGGATATGAAATTCTGGGAAATAAAAGGAATGAGGGGTGGGTAGGAATTTGGGCGTCAGTGTATCTAGGAATGACGGACGTATGAATCCATCGCTCCAACTGCGGTGCAAGGCGAAGGGTATAGAGTCTAGACTCTAGAGAGTCCGGCCGGAGAGGTCTACCTCAACCAGTCTTTCTCGGTCTGGCTCACCACGCAATAGGTGGGCAGGCACATCCACCGCCAAGCCCTAGATAAACCTCACTCTCATGAACCCGGGCACCCAAACGTAAACCTACTTCGAAACATAAAATGTATCTAACTATATGTCGACATGTGAATTTTTATTTATTAATTGAAGTATTAACAAGTGGATTCCGTAAAAATATAATTTTTAACAAAGAGTTCCCGGAAACCCTTGTAGAAACAGGTTAGACCCCTCGCATCTCTCCCTCTTCCTCCGACAAGAGTTGACATCCGCCAGAAGAGTTTACCCGTTCTGCTAACGAGCGTGTTGCATATTTATTAAGGGGGATGTCCACTGTTAATCCCAAACCCAAATAGAGTTCGATCATCACCCCAGTTTTGTGTTGTCTGATGGTTAAAATCCTGGTTCTTGAGTTATAATATGCCTTGACCTACTCTATCAAACGCTCCGATCCATTTTTTCGTACCTGATCTATTTTCAAATGTACAGAATTCCATTTGTTGTAAGTGCTAAAATCTGATTGTTTCATGCATTCTATTTTGTTGTCCTTTTTTTCATTAGCTTCATACATACATACAGGACGCCCGAGTAAAATAATTTTCCTCGGAGCCAATGTCATCTGAGATGCTGTGCGGAGGGTCTTTTTGAAGAGAGGAAGGAATGAACATTGGTCTTGAAGAGACTTGAACATTGGTCTTGAGTTGTAGGAAGGAGAAAACACGGAGGCCAGCAAATCGTTCCTCGGCCGAGCTGTTGAACTCAAGAATGAATCGGAGAAGCAAATGTGACAAATGTGACAAATGTCAACCGTGTACATATGTTTGACAAGTTTCCTTGACTATACTCCGGTGGCGAGGTAATCCAGAGCCAATGACGCTAGTTCCATTGAAATAACGGTAGAACAAGAATAGCATTCCCTCTAAGGCTTGCAATCCATTTGTTAAGATAGGAGACCGCCGCAAACGGACCGCCCGTTTCTGCACAAAGTCGAGGGTTTTTCCAGGTATTTTGGGGCTCAGACCACAGATGGCTGCCGAATTCAACCGTGGGGCGCACTTGCGATTTAGTGACACAGGGGTGCCCGTGTCCGGATCTCGGTGGCAAATGCGTCTGCCCACGACTGGTTGAGGGAGACCTTTTGATCTTTCCAGCAGGACTCATTCAGAACATCGTCTTGGACAGAGGAAGGGAGAGACTCATACGTCCGTCACTCCTGAACACCCTGACCCCTAGATTCCTACCCACCCTTCGTACCTTTTTTAAATTTTATATTTTAAAAGAAAGACAAACTTTCCCGGCTTACGAATAACCTTACAATATTTGAAAATCTCTTACTACCATCACAGAAAGCTGAATATGATGCTTGTATCGTGTAGAGGACTTAGCCAGCAGACGCCTGGGTGGGACCCGAACGCGATGTCAAGTCGAACTTCCTCTCCTTCCATTCCATAAAAAGGCCTTACTCGTAGCATCCCCAACGACCCCAACGATGACATATATAGGCTGTGAGAAGAATTATTTTCCTCAAGGTGTTCTATGTGGAGCTAATGTAAAAAAAGTACATTTATGGAAGAGATCAAACTCCACCTTGTGATGCAGCTCCTCGATGCTAATGACGTATTTTTGTTAAAAGCTTCGCACGTCGATAATAATGAATTTGATTTATTGAATTTTTTAGGCTTTCAACCTGTGTCGCTAATTGTTTTAAATTTTTTAATCATCTGCATCAAAAACAATGTGGGCTTTAGCTCAAAAATAGTACAGTGGATTAGCTCAGGTATACATAGAGATTAATTGATCGCTTTAATGCCATAATAGGGCCTGAAAATAAAACGAGAAATTTCAGAAATTCTTGTGGTATATTAGGTACATATATAGATAGAGCCGCGTTTCTTGCCACTTGATTTTTTTATCTTTTACTTGATATAAAAAAGATTAAAAACGGAAAATGCATTACGGCGCAAACAACTGATAGCGATACCTAAGTATAGGTACTGATAATTTTGCAGTTGACCCGTTGATTTCATTGTTTAATTTATAAAAAATGTAGAAAGTAAAAGATGTTCGTTCACGATAAACTGCAGCATTATTACTAAAACCAATCATCAGAATATGAAGATAAATGTAAGCGGGTTCATAGAATACGACGATAGCCAAAGCACCCAATAATATCTTCAGTAAAATCAGCATAAACAGAGCGTTGTTGATTTTGCATCGAAAACTTAAAAAATACTTTAAATCGAATACTATTGTATCGAAGGAAGTCTTTGATAATGATGTGTTGCATTTGCAAGAAGTATGACTTATCGCGAGCTTAATTCATGTCTTGGATATGTAGGAACTGTACGACAGCGAACAGGACAGTGTTGTAATTCAAATTAAAACCATAAAAAATAATTTATTTTTATTTTTAACTTTATGAGTAAAATCACAAATTATAATATTTAATTAAATGAAGACAATATTAGCGAAATTCAATCGAAAATCTGAAAACAGAAAAATCTGAAAAAGATATTGACACCTCTGGGACACGAACACAGAACTCTTTGCTTACATGGCGAGTGTTCTACCAACCGAGTTAAGGTGTCGATATTCAATTCGGTCACTTTTTAACTGTATCATACTTCGACTAAGAACTACCAACATTATCTTCATTTTATTAACGCACATATTATAATATACTATAAAGATAGCAGCCAATAATATGTGCGTTAAGAAAATGAACATAATGTTGGTAGTTCTTAGTCGAAGTATGACAAAGTTAAAAAGAGCAAAGGGGTCGTCCATTAATCACGTGAGGCTCGAAAAGGGGGGGAGTCGGAAAAAATCACGAAATATCACGAGGGGGGGGGGGTAAAATGAGATATCACGTGTATTTATTTTTCGTGATAATATTCTGAAAATTTCAAAATACTTTGTAGGTACTAAAAAAATACACGTGATTTTGGGAAGGGGGGGGGGGTTGTCTAAAACCTCACCACATATCACCAGGGGGGGGGGGGGGGTTAAAAATTTGCTAAAAAAACATCACGTGATTAATGGAAAGGGTCCTGAGTTCGTGTCCCAGAGGTGCCAATATATTTTTCTGATTTTTCTGTTTTCAGATTTTCGATAGAGTTTCGCTAATATTGTCTTCAATTAATTAAAAACATAAAAAATAACTTCCAAGCTTAAACCCCATATCTAACGTACGAATCACGTGTAATTTTTATATCAATCAATCTCGCATTACGAGGTACACTTATTGAAAAGAAAAAAGCAGGTACCTATTATTTAACATAACACTACAAGGTGAAAAATAACAGCAAATTTTTTTTTTTTTTTTTTTTTTTTTTTTAAATTTATTTATTTTAGTACATACAATAATGACATTACATTTTTCAGATACATTTTTTATATAACGTGATTCACCTTTTTTTAGAGCATGCTCGTGTAAAAAAGGTGGAGCAGCGTGTGTGAAAAACTATTTAACATATTTTTTCAGAATTATAATATATATTTTTATATATATATACATATATGTACATATATATATACATATATATAATACATATACATATTCAAAACAAGATATATGAAATAGAATAGAAAAAAAAGAAAACAGTATAAAAAAGAAGAAGAAGAGAAAGAGGAAGAGAGAAAAGAGAAAAGAATATAAAAGTAAATGGATTTCCAAAGTCAATTGTCGAGAGACATTCTATTGTATTATTAAATTGAATTATTGTAATATGCTAATGATTTAGTGTTTTTATAGAACTTTTGAATTTTTTATAATTAATTTCCAATCTTAAGTTAAGGGGTAACTGGTTAAACCACTTGACTCCAATATATTTATAAAAATGTTGGGCTGTAGTGGTATTACAACGCGGTATAGTTATAGAGCCAAGAATACTTGGTCTTTTGCTGTTTGAAATAGATAATGAGTTATCATTGTTGAAACAATCTTTGTGGATTTGTAAAAGTGTAATTTTTTTATAAATATTGTGTAGTGAAAGGACTTTAAATTCTTGAAATAATCTTATGGTGGGGAAGTCATATGGTTTTTTTAGAATTATTTTTATTAATAATTTTTGGATGATTTCTAAAGGCATGAGAGAAGTTTTGAATGCACCACCCCAACCAAGAATTCCATATTGTAATACAGATTGGATCAGTGAGAAATAGATAGTTCTTAATAGATTAAAATTTAACTTGTTTCGTATTCTAAGAAAAATGTACATTAATTTTCTTAATCTTTCTACTGTTGCATTGATTTGTATTTTCCACTTTAAATTGCTATCTATAATTACACCGAGGTATTTTATATTAGTTTTAACAGTGAGTACAGAGCAGTCAGGTTTACATAAATTTGTGTTTCTATTGCAATTGTATGAATGTATACTTATCTTTAAATTTTCAGGGAATGCATGTTTATTAATGGTGAACGGTATTACAAAGGTTTTTTCCGTATTAAGTGACAGCAAGTTTGAGTCGAACCATTTTTTTAGGATGTTTAAGTCTAATTCTGCTGTTTTCTGGGTTTCATTCCAAGTTAAACCCTCAGTTAGAATTGCTGTGTCGTCTGTTGTATGTTATGATTGTACCGTTATTGGGGATGACGCGTTTTCAATGAGTGTTCCATGCGGTGTAAAACATCGCCTCGAATCAGCAAAATTGTGAAAACAAGATTGTGCTGGTTGAATGTACTCGTATTATCTTGCAGTAAAAATATTTTTATTTTTTAATAATTCCTCTCTCTATACAACTCTCTTTCGTTACAGTTTAAAGATAGGCTTTTAAGCATTTTGAGGCATGAAAAATCGGGGGATTGCTTTCTTGAATGGGCTTAAATCAATGAAGAAAGAGAAGATTACTGGTTCGTGACTGTTCGTTCATTGCTCCATAATGATATATCATCTCGGACAAGGCAGAGAAATTCGACGCTCGTCAAGCGGCCGCTGACATCACAGAACAATTCCCACAAGGTATTTTTTCCCAATTAATTATAGTGTAAACTCCAACTACGGAAACTTCAACAATACAAAGATACATCATCTGGGTAATGTTCCTAGTTTATTGTATGAAGAAGATATGATAGGATAGGTTGGAGAAAATCTAAAATGTAATAAAGGCTACAAAAATTACGCTTAGGAATTACCCATCAGAAATATTATATTGTAGAATTTAAAACAAATTAAGTCAAAAATTAAATGAATGCTGATAGGTAATAAAGTTGTTATCTACTTGTTTGTTTAATTTAGATAGAGTCTTTCTTGAGTTTTTCATGTTTTTGCATGCTTTTTGATTGGGAACGTCGTAGGTAGATAAACTCTTTGTCCATGCGAGGAAATATAAATAAAAATAAATTATGTGTGGGAAGCCTAGCAATTGGTGGACCCAATGCTATTTTCATTTAGGTATGTTTTTTTTAAATAATATTTTACAAAAGTTGAAAAGAACGTAAACCCACTGGGGTACCCACATTGTACATGGTATTGTGTATGAATTATAAAGTGACTATGTTAAAAAATACTACGAGAGGAAATTTATAAACAGATTTTTTTTTTAATTGACAAAAAGATACATAAATAACAATAAATTTTATACAATAATTAATTACATAATATATGTATTTGATTTACCCCCATAAATAAGCAGGGCTTGTGTGTATGGGTGCGGTGTTATTATATTGGTTTATTTTTTTTATTCACTTTAAATTTTCAGTATAATTTTTAAGCTGAGCTTTAAATTTTTTTAGCTTACTGTTCGTGTTACTGATTTTTTCAGATAGTGAATTAAAAAAATTAAATCCGAGATATTTATGATTTAACTGTCCTATTGTGTTTTTATATTTTGAAATAGGAAGTATTGGCGTTTGTCTAAGATTTCTGTTATTTTTAAAGGGTACAACTTTATTTTGAATACTATCTTTATAATAAAATGAAACAATGCAACTTTGTATAAACCACTTATAAAATGTGCAAATCCGACCGGTTTCGGAACAAACGTTCCTTCGTCAGGGAAAGCTTATACTAATTTGACAGTTTAGAACAATGTTTTATTATGGTAGGGGTGGAGCCGTTGTTAGTTAATAATGTAGATTGGGTGGGTAGGTATTAGTGTAGAGTGGGTGGGTAGGGGAACAAATCCATGATTGGGCTATATGACAATATTTTTTGTTTGTTGATAATAGATTCATTATTTTTAAGGGATTTTTTAATTTCCAAAGCTTCTAAGTTATCTAAACGTTTTCCTTTATGATTAATATGAAGAATATTTATCCCTGTGTTTTTTTTCAAAACTATGGTTATTTTCAATAATATGGTTAGCGAACTCAGAAAAATTATTATTATTAAGACACCTTAAATGTTCTTTGATTCTGATTTCAAAATTACGAGTTGTTTTTCCAATATAAAATGAGGGACAATCATTGCATTTGAGTTTATATATTCCGGAATTAGTCAATTTATGGTCTTTATCTTTAGTATTTCTCAAAAAATTACCGATATTATTTCTTGTATAAAACGCTGGTTTAATATTAGAAGGGAAATTTTTGCAACATTGAACTGAAAAATTATTAATATACAAAATTTTACGCCATTCTTTATCAATAATATTATTAGAATTGTATAGATATTTATTTACAGCGTTTTATACAAGAAATAATATCGGTAATTTTTTGAGAAATACTAAAGATAAAGACCATAAATTGACTAATTCCGGAATATATAAACTCAAATGCAATGATTGTCCCTCATTTTATATTGGAAAAACAACTCGTAATTTTGAAATCAGAATCTAAGAACATTTAAGGTGTCTTAATAATAATAATTTTTCTGAGTTCGCTAACCATATCATTTAAAATAACCATAGTTTTGAAAAAAAACACAGGGATAAATATTCTTCATATTAATCATAAAGGAAAACGTTTAGATAACTTAGAAGCTTTGGAAATTAAAAAATCCCTTAAAAATAATGAATCTATTATCAACAAACAAAAAATATTGTCATATAGCCCAATCATGGATTTGTTCCCCTACCCACCCACTCTACACTAATACCTACCCACCCAATCTACAATATTAACTAACAACGGCTCCACCCCTACCATAATAAAACATTGTTCTAAACTGTCAAATTAGTATAAGCTTTCCCTGACGAAGGAACGTTTGTTCCGAAACCGGTCGGATTTGCACATTTTATAAGTGGTTTATACAAAGTTGCATTGTTTCATTTTATTATAATGGATAAACACAAAGTAATAGCTACATTCAAAAATACTATCTTTATAAATTTGTAATGTTGCATGATAAAAGTATAATGCACTTAATTTTCCGACCTTAAATTGTTTGAATAACAGTTCTGATGAATATGAGTAGGGTTTTTTTAAAATTGTTTTTATTATTAGTTTTTGTGATATGTAAATTGTTTGTGTTTGATTTGTATATGTACCGCCTCATCCTATAATGCCGTATTGCATAATTGATTGACAGATAGCGAAGTATGTGGTTCTAAGTAATTTTTCTTTTAAAATATCTCTTAAACATCTAAATATATATGTTAGTTTCCTTATTCTGTTGTTCAGAATATTTATGTGTGGGGACCATTTTAAACGCTGGTCTATTATTATGCCCAGGTACTTAATATCGGTCTTGCTTTCTATGTTTGTACATAATATATTGTATTTGTGGTTTTCTGTATTTGTCACAGAGTAGATTATTATGTTTATTTCTTTAGGTGCTTCTTGTCTTTTAATGAAAATGGTAAATAATAGGTTTTTTAGTATTTAAAGCCAAAAGGTTTTTATCAAACCATAATTTTACTGTATTGATATCTGTATTTGCCGTTTTATTTCATTCAGACCACGTGTTAGCTTTTAGTAGTAGGACTTTATCGTCAGCGTAGGAGACAATGTCTCCATATTTGGAAATATGGAATATATCATTGACATATATAATAAATAACAGTGGTCCCAAAACTGTACCTTGAAAAGTCGCTATATTTTGAATCGCTCACTTGATTGAGTAATTTTTCTTGTTGAGGTCTTTTATGTAAATAACTAGTGATCCATGCTAAGACTTTCCCATTAATTCCTATCGATTTTAATTTATTTATTAATTTTTTATGTGAAATGCTGTCGAAAGCTTTTTTCAGGTTTATAAATATTCCGATACATTTTTTATCGGAACCTAGGGCCGTACATAAATAGTTGGTTATTTTTGCTATCGCGTCATGAGTACTTGTATTTTTTTTTAAGCCGAATTGGTTATCATTAATTATTTTATTTTCTTCTAAGAATGTCCAAATTTGTTTTTTTACAATTTTCTCATATATTTTAGATATGTTTGATATCCAGAAGAAAACCCAATACAAGCTTTAATCTTTGTTAGTCGCAAAATTGTATCTATGTTCCTCCCTCCCATGTCCATAATCTATATCACAATGCTTCTTTTGAAGTCGGTTATTTTCTATGTAATGGTTTTTATTGCAAGAGAGAGGATAGTAAATAATTTTATAGAGAAATATTGCGTATTTCTTCGTCCAACAATCGTTTTAGTTGTAGTTTGGTGGGATGCATGTTGTGATTATTATTATCTGTGAATCGGCTCGAGTTTGTTTGTGTAAAGTTATCCTGTTTTTGAAAGCGAAAAAAAGAATATCTTTTGAATATAATTGTTTCAGTGACATTAAAATCTGGGTTTTTAAAACATAGTCTGACGGTACGGTACGGTACGGTACGGTACGGTACGGTACGGTACGGTACGGTACGGTACGGTACGGTACGGTACGGTACGGTACGGTACGGTACGGTACGGTACGGTACGGTACGGTACGGTACGGTACGGTACGGTACGGTACGGTACGGTACGGTACGGTACGGTACGGTACGGTACGGTACGGTACGGTACGGTACGGTACGGTACGGTACGGTACGGTACGGTACGGTACGGTACGGTACGGTACGGTACGGTACGGTACGGTACGGTACGGTACGGTACGGTACGGTACGGTACGGTACGGTACGGTACGGTACGGTACGGTACGGTACGGTACGGTACGGTACGGTACGGTACGGTACGGTACGGTACGGTACGGTACGGTACGGTACGGTACGGTACGGTACGGTACGGTACGGTACGGTACGGTACGGTACGGTACGGTACGGTACGGTACGGTACGGTACGGTACGGTACGGTACGGTACGGTACGGTACGGTACGGTACGGTACGGTACGGTACGGTACGGTACGGTACGGTACGGTACGGTGCGGTACGGTGCGGTATAGTAATACAAATAATAAAATTACTATTTCTTATATTTTAATAACTATTATAATCAACTTATTATTACAATATTGTTACTTATTTTTGTTATTATCATAATTATTATAATTATTATTCATTATTATTAATTAATTAGATATTTTTATTATAAAATTTTGCAATTCAATTTAATCTGTACAACTTCTAATTTTATTTATCAACCATTACAAATGTATAATTTCAAATCTGTAAACTTCACCCGCCATAACACAGGGATATCCCTAGCATGGCGGATGAAACACCACAAAAAAACTAAGCAATGTACAATATTCTTATAAATAAATAAATAAATAGTACAGTACAGTATAGGTAGTATAGTTTTCAAAATTGCCTTTTGTGCTGTGAGGATTGGTTGCTGGTTTTAAATCGCGAAAAGTGATTTTTAATTGAATAGATAAATCTTCTTGCCGTTTGGAAAATGGGGTTAATTGAATAAAATTTAATAAAACAGTGATACGAGAGGGGCCTTAGAATGATTAAATCCGCCCCTGATGTCGCAATTAGACATTAGGAAATGTAATTTTTTGCCGTTATTCGGGTAGCTTCAAATATTTAATGTTTTTCTAACAGACGAACAACCTTGGGTACTTGGCAGTATTTTAGCAATATACATTTAAGTACGTGGGCACGAAGGGTAGAGGGATGAAACTGTGATAGAAACCATACTCTGAGCGGCGGGGGGTGGCGAGCGCCATTTACCCCGGTGGGGTGGGTACCTACTGGATGGGGTAAGTACTGAGTAGGTACTTTACAGTACAGGGCCCCCTTTAGCCAGTAGCTACTCGGGTAGTTGTGTCGGGAGGGGGATGGGGAGGGAGTCGGTGCTTTTATTGTAATGAGCTGTCACTTCGACCGACCTGTTTAATTGGGTTCATTACACGTTCAGTCGTTTGTTACCAATGGCCGCGGGGTTGCTAAACGGATTAATATGATTTTTTTTTTGCTGCAGAAGGTACTATTTTTATTTCTGTTAGTTTTATTCTGAAGATTTTTAATAATAAATAGAACAAAAAAAATCATTTGGAAAGGGGCTGACCCTTTCATTGGGCATAAATTGTATTGAGAAGGGAATAGCCAGGTGCCTACCTGCCTAAGTTTGCGGTATCTTGTGAGCATCAAAAATTGTGTTTTAATTTGGTATCTCACTTGATCTTTTCTATGATCTATTTCACGGTATGAACCCTTTTAAAAATGGAAAGGAATTATTGCTCGTTCCCTCTTGATCCGTTCTATTTCGTTCAAACTTGGTCTATTCTGTAGTCGATTCTAAGAATAGAACGAAATTTGAAGTTGATTCATATTTCTATCGCGCCTTCCGTAGAATAATACATTAGTAGAATAATAATAATACAATAATCCCTCTAATACAACCACCATTCTATGAACTTTCTTTTTTTTCTCCTTTAATTTTTTGTCATGCATATTTTTATTACTATACCTCAACTTAACCGATCCCCCCCATCCTACACCCTTCCTATTCCCACCTAAATAACTCGTCTCTTGAAATGTAATTTTTCATTAGTAAATATCTCTGGAATCACTACACTACTTGTATACAATACCCATGTGGAAACATGTAAATGGTTCAATTATTGTACTCAATTATTATATGCTTTGTTATTAATGTATGGTCTCTCAAATAAATAAAAATAAAATAAAATATAAACCCCACTAATCTATGAAATTAGATGAGTTAGGTACTAGGTACCTACTTTCAGAAAAAAAATCATAAAATCTCTGACTTGTAGCTTATTAATAAGTAGGTAGGCAGTGGGCATCAGACCCATCCTATCCATTGTACAACCAGGCAAATTATATCGTCACACGATTGGACTTCCTGAAACATGGGTCATATAATATTTACTACATTACTAAACAGAAGGTTTTCACAAACAATTCTGTCATTTAAGACGCAGTTATTTTCGTGCCTAACTAGAAAACTGCATCATACTAAAATATTTCAAAACCATATATTTTTAAACTCATCCTCGTTTTTTAATGCATCGATAAAACAACATTTGAACTGTCCTCTTAGTTATGTTTTCATGGAGGTTTTAACAACCTCATAAATAAGCTTTTTTTAATAAAATTTTCAGCTTTTTTTAATAAATTTTTGTTTGCTTTGCTAGGATGCATTAACTGATTTTATTATTATTATTATTGCCAAATTGTATGGACCCCACTAGCAGTGGCGGTCCGAGTGCTAAGATTGAAAAATACGACATTACAGATGTTGTAGGTACCTAGATGAAAATGGTTTATTTTTTTTTTATTTCAACTCTTTGTATGAAAATCTTTCAGTATGTGTAAAAATAATATTCATTTTCAGCTACAACA
This sequence comes from Limnephilus rhombicus, assembly GCA_929108145.2. Lineage (NCBI taxonomy): Eukaryota > Metazoa > Arthropoda > Insecta > Trichoptera > Limnephilidae > Limnephilus > Limnephilus rhombicus. Next base: position 42,329,048 of record OV815274.1, on the reverse strand, counting down.
ACGTCAGTAACGTCATAGTTTTCAATCTTAGCGCTCTAGGTCACTGAAAACACACGGACCGCCACTGCTCACTAGATTATTATACCTGTTCTGAGGTCTAAAACTATCTAACTAACCAACACGCCGTTTCTCCGTAGGGGTAGGCAGAGAGGACTGACCGCCAAACAACTCGTTCTTAGTACACGCTCTTCTATTATCCTGACTTGGCATGGCCCGACTCAAGTATCTGATTCACTTGATCGTGCCATGTCTTCCTCGGGCGTCCCTGACTTCTTCTGTTGTCTGCATATTGCCATATTTTTACGTTGTTCTTCTATTGTGATTTGATCCTCTGATATAAAGTAAATAAATAATAGATTTCGTTGTGATGATTCTGTTAATTGTAACAATTATTATAAGCAATAATTATCAGCCTGAAACACTCATCCACATTGAAAAATCTTCCGAGAAAAGATACATGACGCCAACGGGACATGAACCCGTGCCCTTCTGATTGCCGGTCAGCTGCTCTCCCAATTGAGCTATGGCGGCTTATCTTATACCCGCCAAATGATTCAACATATACTAGTGTTTTATTCAACAATTACTGCTTATTATATTTTTTCCACCTGGAAACAACCAACTTTATTTTTGCGATAGAGACACTGTTAGTGTTAAATCTATCGCTAGGTGGCGTACCGTTGGCGTCATGTATCTTTTCTCGGAAGATTTTTCAATGTGGACGAGTGTTTCAGGCTGATAATTATTGCTTATAATAATTGTTACCCTTTGTGCTATGCATAAAAATCTTGTCTTAAACGTTAGTTTAACAATTAAAAATAATAATTTCTGTTAATTGTGTTGTGTTTATGGTTTCTGTACCTATGTGCTTTGCTGTATGTGTTGACTGCACGTTCCTAAGTAGTTTTAACTTATTTACCTTGAAATAATTCGCAATCCGTTATTGGTTCTGGATTTTTATATTAAATTTCACTTTTTAATCTAAAATTTCCCTTTTGGTGAATTTTCATCAAAACTCCCCTTTAAAAACGATTCTTTATTATTATTATTTGCCCCCCCAAAAACAGACTACTAAACTTGTAGACAGTCACCTATGAGCGCTTTCCCCTAAAATCCACAACACGCTCCCCCGGGGCAAGATGCACCTCTCTGTGTTTTTTCCAGCCGCGCGGAACGAGCGCGCACATCGCCAACGGCCTCGTCCGCTGAAATATTATACTCATTCAGACAGAGAGCAGAGCTAGTGGTAGGGCCGGGGCCGGGGCCGGTAGAGTCGGGCATATCATTCCACTCATTCCGTTCCGTTCGGCGTTCGGCGGGATCAATAATACGGGCAAGCCAAGGCAGCGGGACATGCGCGCTGCCCTTGGATACCCCACTCTACCTCACTCCCATCCCTCACCGCAACCTGCCTCTCCCCCTCAATGTGCCTTGTCACCACACGGGCAAGGGTAGGTGGTAAAAAGTAGGCCTATCTAATACACCTACCCCCCTGATTAGGTAGGTACCTACCCCTCAACATACCCTCACAATCCTTATAAAACCTGGGTAGGTAGGTACTAGGTACCCACCCACCTACCTACCTACTCACTTCCTCCCCCCTCCCCCGCCCCTTTCCATTACATGATGGCAATTTATGAATTATCTATCTGTCGATAAAATTGCTTCGAGCAATTATTTTGTGATATTATGTAAGTACCTGTAAAATATTAAGCTCTCCCCACACCTCTCCTAGAACATCTAAATAATCAAGAAAGCAGCAAAAGCACTTTCTTCGTATATGAATTCCAGGACCTACCCGCGTGGCAGTTAAGTAGATAGGGTGTTCTGTTCAAAGTCCGAGTGGCTAGAAACCCACGTATGTTCATAAATATCCGTATGAAGAGTATCTAGGTGGCTACCCAGTGGTGTGAGTGTTGCCATCCGAGACAGAGCCGGCTATTACATCACGACAGAGAGCGCACAAGCCGCGTGGAACGACAGCCGCTGGACAAACAACGTTTGAAAATGGAATGCGGGCTACTCAACGGGAAAGTCTGGCAAAATTTTCGCAGACAATTTGAAAATGGCGACACGGCGAATGAATAATGCAGACTAGCAAGCGAGTTGGTAGATGGTAACTACCTGCCTTAAACCACCTTGATACCTCGTACCTACCTACCTATGGTACTTACTTCTAGATATAAAATATACCTCGGTAGGAACCTACCTACTTAAAATGTATATGAATTGTAGTGTGATTATATAAGCTTTTAAAAAAACTTTTATTGTTTTCCAATACAAAGTTACCTGCCTACTAATTACCTACCTGCCCACAAAATAATTAATTTTCCTGTTAAACAATGATAGATACTTACAAACCTCCGCTACGACAGGCCGCCGATGCCTGAATGTAGAAATTAATATGTGACAGCAAATTTCTTTATTTTATCGATCTACTTGCTTCTCTTCATTATCTCGGAAATACGATAAATATTTTTATTACATCTTTATTTTTATAGATAGATACATATCGATTCACATACACTCAGCCCAAATAATACAAAACACAGCACAAAGAGGAGCGTTTTCTTCAGCAATCATCGGACGCTGAGAACATGATTTTTTTAAATGTGAAACCGCAGAGTGCCAATTGCTCTGGAACCAGTGAGACTGTGGCATCCGTATTTGGAGTATGTTGTGAGGTTGGAGTGGTGAGGGGAAGGAGATGGGAAAGAAGAAGGTGGGGAAGCTGATATTCAGATATCGTCACCAAACGCAGCCAAAGCTAATTCAAGCAAAGTTTAAATTCTGAATGGTGGTCTTACACCAGGGCGTTATCTAACACTTTGGAAAGTGCCGCAAATATACTATACATTATATTAAATGAATTAATTGTCAAATAACACAAATTAATCAAATAAAATTGCGCACGCCGGATTTGAACCTTGCTTGCTAGTCGAAAGCCTTTCCCTTCGACCAAGTGGGCCATCGATGTTGCCATAACTAGTTTATTTTTCTATCATCTAAAATATTTCATAGTCAAAATTTCAGTTGTAGATAGGTACGTGTCATTGGTATGCTTTCAAATTAAAGCATTGTAACATATCTATTTCGTGAGCAAGTACTGCTCAAAATAGGTACTGTTTATTGTCTATGCTTTATTTATTTTTTCTTTTTTTTTTAACTTTGTTGGTTGGCCAAACTAGCACGGCGACGGAAACGTCATTGGAGGAAAAATGGCGGAAGACATCACGTAATTTTTCGAGGCGAGGGGAGATTTTGGGAGGAGAGTTTTTGGTGATCAAGAATTCTAGTGCGATGTAGCCTAGAATGAATTGATTGTTTCTCTCTGTGAGCGTGTGACGACTCAGATGGCATAGAAGCCTGTTTATTTTATTTTATTTTATTTCTCGCCGGATGCCGAGCGATTGTTTGAACCGCGTGCGGAAGTGAATTTGATTCTGTAATCAACGGGGGATGTATTGAAACGGTTTTGCTCTGCTTTGGCCGGCGTGAGTTTCTACACACCGCCTGATGGGTGTATATCCGCTGTGCCTGGTTGTTGGGAGTAATCCCTTTGAAGGAAACGGCTCTGCTCTGCTTTGGCCGGCGAGAGTTTCTACCTACCGCCTGATGGGGGCTATATCTGCTGTGCCTGGTTGTTGGGTGTAATCCCTTGGAAGGAAACGGCTTTGCTCTGCTTTGGCCGGCGAGATTTTCTGCGCGCCGTTGGATGACGTGCTGGACGGTGTCTTGGGGATTGCTGTCGTCTTTTGGAGGAATGTCACGACTGTCACGGCGACGGGACGTGTGCGGTATTAAAATTAATCGTAATTGGTTGACTCTCTCTTTCTACATCAGTTATTAATTGCTCAAGGTATTTATGTTTTATTTACAATTTCCTTTGTTCAATTTTCCCTTGCAAACTGCAATAAAGTCAACATTAATTTTCACTAGTAAAATTTGCGTCTTTTATATGCATGACCTCTAAATCCCTATCTCCACTATCCTGCGATGGAGTTCTACTTGCTCTGAGAAGACAGCGGTCGGATGACAAAAGGTATAGGTTCTACCTACACAAAATTCATATTACCTTAAAATCATACATTACAGCATACCTATGGACACGTATCTACAATGTTCTGTTCTGAAGAATTAACTCGAGCTCCGTTAGGTGGAATTATAGTTGCGCATTATTTGAAGTGGACTGGATCTTAAATTCTAACTAAAATCAAACTTGTAGATCAGTTATGTTATCGCATGCCTAGATTTTCAAAGATCGCACTTTCGAAAGACCCTAAAATGGCCTAATTCTTGGCTTAAACATAAGATAAAAGATTCAGAGATCTGAGCAAAACTTATATTAAAAAATGTCAATTAGGTAAAAATTTAAACCTTGCGTCAGAAATAGCTTGCCAACTAGTAGTGCCTACCTACCTAAAATAAACGGTGAGTACCTACCTACCTAATAGACATTTTCCTTTTAAAACTCCATATCAGCCACAATTAGAAATTGTAAGAAAACTCAAGGCCAGGGGCTGTAGGGAGCTTTTTAAGGGATGGGGTAAACTTGGATCATGAATAAATTCATGTCATTATTCCACTGCCGAGTTGTTAACACAAATTAATACGAGTTATAAACGAGCCGTTGTCATGCGGGAACGTTAGTCATTTGTTTTGCTTGTCTCGCAGCAGATTCTTCCTACGATTTTCACAATTTCGAGTTGCAACGTTCAACATTTAAGTAAATAAGAATCCCAACGCTAAATCATCAGTTGAAAGACCGTACGCACTCACGTGGAATCATTCACTCGCCGTAGGTAAAAACACCATCGCCATCATTTGACGGGGAATTTGCGTTTATCGTTCCTGCATCGCCGAGGAATTCACATCTCTTAGAGCGCCTCTACTTCATCGTCCACCAGTTCCACCAGTAATCATTAGGTAATGGCCATCGGAAACAAAGGTCATTGAAGCACGGCAGTTCTTTCAAGGCAACTGATTAGATGCATTTGAACAGCTAATGCATGGCTGGCCAGTTCGGGAGAGACTGTACTCCCAGATTCCTAGCCAACCCTCATACCTTTTCCTTCCCAGAAAACGTCCTTTCCTTCCTTAAAATCAAAAGACCCTGAGGGTTTTTTCAGAGCCACTTGCGTGGAGCTGATGAAAAAACTGATAAATTGAAGTAATGAAGACATGTTTTTAATTAAAAATCGGCGATGTGTGAATGCGATGCGATGCAAACCAACGAACATGTGTTCAACGAATGCCCGCCCTAGACTGGCGTATATAAATAAATAAATAAAAACGTTTTTTCATCAATAGATTTTTTACAATATTATACATTTTGTTCTGTTATCATTGAGTCTATTGATGAAAAGGTCACTGCTCAGCTACAATTCAGGATTTCTCCTGGAATGCAGCTGGTTTTCAGTAGTGCCAGTGTACCTCTGACCACCACCATACGAAAGAAGAATTAAATACGTACGTATCTACTGACATTATCTAGTAAAATTAATTAATGCGGTCCGTGGAATAAAGAACAATCTACATAACAACGAGTGCGAAATTCCTGAAACTTTTCAGGGGCCTTTTTTATTTGTTTTTATTCTCTCTATCCTCTTTCTATAATTTGCACAGACGGCAAGCGAATCAAGAATTCGGATGATAAATAAGCCGTTGTCTCATAAGGTTATAGTGAATTAGATAAGTACGAGTTCTTTCTTCTTCGATGGCGCTACAGCCCATATCGAGCTTTGGTCTCCTGCAACAGCCGCCTCCAACTCCTCCTGTCCTCAACGGCTGACTTCCAATTTGGTACCTGGAGAAGCTGTGCTGCATCCCTCTTACTTCGTCTTCCCACCTCAGTTTGGGTCTTCCCACTTTTCTCTTTCCACCTGGGTGTCCAGTCAAAATTCTTTTTGGGACGCGTGTATCCGGCATTCTCTGTACATGCCCAGCCCATCTCAGCCTGAGGAGTCTTATATGTGCTGAGATGCTAGGGGCCTTATATATATCATACAATTCTGTATTGTGCCGGATGCGCCACTGTTCACCCTCTTTCACGGGTCCACATATTCTTCTCAGCACTTTTCTTTCAAAAGTATCCAGCATTTCAGCCATCTTTACCGTCAGTGTCAGCGCCTCACATCCATATGCCAATACAGTTCTGACAATGGTCTTATATATGGTTATTTTGGTTTTTCTGTGGACACTACGTGACTTAAACACTGGCAGCAAAGAGAAGTATGTTTTGTTGGCTGCTGTGATTCTCCTTCTGATTTCTGCTGGATCCTCATTGTTCTCTGTCAGACTGGAGCCCAGTAATCTGTAGGTGAATTGATCGACCACTTCGTATGAGTAGTTGTCTTTAAATTGTGCACTACTTCTTCTTCTGTGATAAATACGAGTTACCAGGCAGGTTTAGGATAATTATAATGGATTGGTTACATTTTCAGAAAAAAACTTAGGAATATTAAGATTAGATGCACAATGCAGACGATATAACTGAACAAGAGGCAAAGTAAACATAATGATAATAAATATATTACACATGTGTCGCATCGAATACAAATTATTAAAAAAATGTGACGGATCCAAAAGCTCTGTTTAAAGTGCATAGTCGACATGAATTGACAACCAATTGTGGACAAGCGGGAACAGTTTCTCTTTGATAAAATTTCTATCACTCCATTCATTCAATGTTAAGCAAATACAAAATAATCAAATAACGGCCTAAACCCTGAAGAATTGACTAGTTTGATTTCGCTATCACCATTTAAGCGAATTTTCACCACAAGGGTAGGTACTTTAGAAAGCTAAAATATTAGGTAGGTAGGTTGGCACTAAACCAAATGAATAAAATTTCGTTCAAATTTCAAATTAGTTAAAATAGTAGATAATACACACCATAAATTTCTCTCATGTACACAATGACGTTACACATATACTGTAGATGCGTGGTAGAAATCTCAAAGTGGGAAGCCAACAACAAGACAATTGCACTGTACTTGATTTCTAGTACTTTAGTGCTAAACTGCCACGCGTCGAGTAAGGTCGTGTCCTACCAGTAAGTAAATTGCATTATAAAGCGCCAAAATTCCCTCCCGTGTGATAAGAAAATGTTTCCATTACACGGGAAACAGTAGTAAAAGCGAAGGAATAACATTTCATTTGTAAATACATGCAAATTACTTATTATTATCGATTATATAAATAATACAATTGCTTTCCGCCCAAAGATTTTATGCTTCATTAGAGAACTCAAGGCCTACTAAAGTACAGGTCTGGAAGTCTGGATGCGCAACAGCCAAATTACTAAGTCGATGCCGTCACTAAGTAAAATTTACTTTTCATAATAATAATCTAATGATTCTTTAGTTACTTGCTTGCGGTAAAACAACATACAAATCAGCAAAAATAACAAATCCAATAACAATCAACGCCATTTGCAAACTATCGTTGTTCATTATAGCTTGAAAATTTGACACCTCAAAATTCGACTGCCCTAGCCTCCTACTTTAGTCGGCCTTGAGACAGTATTCGACAGAACTTTTGAATTTTGAATACGAAAATGTCGCCCGCGTTCCATCTTTTGTTTCGTCCATATGCACATATTCTTTAAGCGTCTATCTTTATCATACATGAATAACTTTTGAATTAAGAAATTATTGAAAATCGCTGAAAACAGAAGAGCGTTGATCAATTGAGTTTGTGAGACTATGGCAAGTCTATTTATTTTATATAACGTCATTGCATGTACATAGATTAAAATGGAATCCAATATCACGCCACTGCATCAATAGATACACTTTCATTGATAGGTACATAATAGACAATACAATATCTTAAGATATCTACGTAATCTACGTAAGTACGATGCCCTACGGCGCGTGCAAAGCCGTATCTTCTCCAAGCATAATCTTTCTAATTTAAGTGTGTTTATCGTTAGCGACCTGCCAGGTAAGTATGTTTCTGTATATATTTGAAAATAATAAAATTAGATAGAGCCTAAGAATTCGTATTTAATTGTACAGCGCCCTTCGAGTGATTTTTGACAAAATGACGACGATTTTTGACAAAATCTATAAATTATCCTTTTATTATTATTTTGGTTCTTGCACATTTAGCTCGCGCTCTGCCTGTCTCACACTCACCGGACATCATAATATATTGCCATCTTATTTGAATTTCATAATTATGATAAAACAGAGTTTTGCATTAGAAAATTAAGGCCCGTTTTGCTATACTTTTGGATCACAGAACACGCCCACATCGCATTTGTTACTTTCTTCTATAAATATTTAGGTAGTTAGGTACTAGATATCGAAATTAGTATTGTAGACACTATGTACTAATCACACCATTTACAAAAAAATAAACATAACATTTATCGCAGGTTCACTTACAAAACCTGCTAAAAACAATAACAGATTCGTCGATATCCGATCAAACGGGTATTGATTAACATTTTAATAATAACCATTATTAAAAGTGAAACATAATACATAAAGACATAAACAACATTTTCAAACAAAAATATAAACTTCGTTGTATCACAATGGCGTGTCCACAAAACGCTTTGGAATGCGGGGTTAATTTGTTTCCAGGGCATCTTCAAAAGCTGACGAAACGACGCAATAAGGCGTAAAACATAAAAAGTTTTTAAAATTTAGCTTTATTTTAATCGAAACAAGTTTAACTCATCACAATTCAACTTAAATATTAATAATTTAATAGGTTTTTGTACGTTTTCCCGCGTTTGCTTTGCATTTTCATTTTGAATTTGGCGTTTAGCGGCGGCCGGGTTAAGTTGGAGGCGGCGGGCCAATCAGCGGCCGCCGCGCGCACTCCACTACGCTGAGTGGCTATAACCAGCGGTGACGTCACAACTTTCTGAGAATTATTTTTAACCTAATATAATAGTAGGGGAACGAACGCACGGGCTTTTGGGATTTTATCTTCGGATTCGGGCTGTACGGTGTATGGTTTTCAATGTCTGTTGTTTTTAGATTTAGGTGGAAGTTTACAAAATACCTATCTAATAGGTAAATGTAGGGTATCTAGGGGGCAGTAGTTAAATAGTTTAAAAAAATGGTATTCGGGCAATTATTTATTTTAATATATATATATAAATATAGAACCTATATATCTATTTAGGTAGACATCAATTTCCTGCGACATCTATTACCTAAATAAACCATTATGAAGGCCTCCGTGGTCGAGGCGTAAGGCTTTCGACTGGCGATCCGAAGGTCACTGGTTCGAATCCCGGCGCGCCCTCCGAGTAAATTTTATTTGATTGATTTGTGCTTTTTCACAATTTTATCATTTAATTGCGGTACGTTCCAGAGTGAAAGTATTGCTCTGGTGTAAGACCACCGTTCAAAATTGAGGCGCTGTTTGAAATGGCTTTAGCCATGTTTGGTGACCAGATCTGAATAGTTCGTATAATGGCTCTTCCACGCCTCCTTCCCCTCACAATTACCTTCAGCCCCACAACATACCTACTCCAATTACGGATGCCATAGTCTCACCGGCTCCAGGCGGCTTCTTTTAAAAAATACGTAGGTGTAGCTAGGTTAGGTACCTACCTACCTACTGTGAAGAAAAAATACTTTATTACCTAATGTACATTTTTACCCGGGAATCGAACTGGAAATCTCGCGCCTCAAAGTTAACTTCTCCACTCTTACGTCACGGAGGGAGTCATTCGTGAAAAAGAGATGGGAAGGCTGTTAGAGATATTGAAAGCAGAATGGAGGAATGAACGTGTTTGATGCTAACAAAAAATTGACCGAAAAAGCGAAGCTAGCAGTCCACAACAAAATGCTGGTACCTTCCCTGATGTAGGTACAGGAGTGAGGCATGAAACTGGAAGAGAAAGGATGAAAGTATTGACGTAATGCTGTAGAAATGCGATCCCTGAGGCCTATGTATGATAAAAACATGTGAAAAATGTGGATATTCGCAGAGAATGCAGCGTGAAGAGTGAAATTAAGAAAGAGACGCTTAGATGGTTTGGGGAAATGAACGAAGAAAGGAGTGTAAGGAGAATATATTACGATAATGTGAACGTTTGAAGAAGTCGGTGATTCCGGAGGAAGACATATCTAGCACTATCAAGGGAACCAAACACTTGAGTCGGGCCACGTCAAGAATCAGAATAACAGAAGAGTAGGTATGAATATGAGACGGTATATGGATGGGAATGAAATGAATGCGGAAAAATCGCATGATGCCAGTTAGTTAAGATGACATAAAAAGAACATGACAAATAAGCTTAAAATTCAATATTTCTATTCTTGACGATTCCGGTTTATAAAAGTGACAGCTTTTCTTTTTCATGAATCCGCAGCTGTCAATACCTACGCATAATACCTATGTAGATACACACTTATCTACCTGTTCCTTGGAAGCTGCGTGTAAGTTATCTTAATATCTAATATTATGAAATCTAAGACTTTTGAAGACCACATTAGAGTTTTTTTTTATATTATTGTATAAAAATTGCATACAATTGGAATCTATTACGCGCTAAGCTACTGCAAGTAGCTTGTCAACAGGAGATTAGTTCCACAGATAAGTTACAATCACAAATTAAATAATCATAAACGCATTAGCGTAGCAACCACATACATACACAAATACACATATCTACACATATAACATACCTACCTACCACCATTGTGATGTGGAATAGGAAAATATATATTTTTTAATAAACATGAAAAAGTTGAGCAACATGATAACACTTATAGTTAATCACATACTTACAATTTAATGCATGGTAAGAAAGAGCAAAAGTTGGTGTCATTTAGATTGAAAATAAGGAGAGAAAAAAATATAGTGAAGTCATCACATCCGCGATGGATGGCTTCATCCAATCTACTGTTAAGCAAACTGGTGTAGGCTCAAAGCCGTGGTTCAGTCGACGAAAAAACGCGGCTTACCGAGCCTACAACACATCTAGAACATCCGAAGACAGAACAGCTTACAACAAAATGGCAAAGGAAACCAAGAGAATCATAAATAGATCAAAATTTGAGCACGACCAGAAGATCAGCAGAAAGCTGGCTGCATGCCCGCATGGCAGCAGGCAATTCTGGTCGCTTGCGGGCTCAATAGGTCGCAATTTCTGCAAATCCAGTCTGCCGCCTCTTACCAGACCTGACGGCTCACTAGCAAACACCGCCACCGAAAAGGCTAACTTATTAGGTAAAATGTTTGCGGATAACTCAACCCTCGATGACCAAGGTGCTGTCCCGCCGTCGGTTCCTCACTGCGGTTTTCGTATGAAAAAGCTGAGGATCCGGCATCGGGAAGTACTCCATGTTTTACGAGGGCTTGATGTTAATAAAGCTAGTGGGCCTGACGGAATACCTGCCCTGGTACTGCAGAGGTGCGCTGCAGAAATAGCTCCAATTTTGACGAAGCTTTTTAAAATGTCCCTGAAGACTGGCTCTGTGCCCTCTGGTTGGAAAAAAGTGGTTATCCATCCTATTCCAAAGAAGGGTGACCGCTCCAACCCGGCCAACTACCGCCCCATAGCGATCACATCAGTTCTGTCTAAGGTGATGGAACGTGTGATCAACGACAAACTGCTCACATACCTCGAGAAGAACAAAATTATTAACGACAGTCAATACGGATTCCGGCGGAACCGCTCGTGCGGTGATCTTCTCGCGTATGTGACGCATGTTTGGGGGCGATGCCTGGAAGGTTTCGGTGAAACCCAAACGGTTGCACTGGACATCTCCAAGGCCTTTGACCGGGTTTGGCACCGAGGACTTGTCAACAAACTGCATTCTTACGGACTTCCCGCATCCTTGTGTACTTGGATTGCCGACTTCTTGAGGGAGAGGTCGATTCAGACGGTAGTTGATGGTTTCACCTCTTCCTCACACTAGATAAATGCTGGCGTCCCGCAGGGATCGGTTCTGTCTCCGACTTTGTTTTTGTTGCACATCAACGACCTTTTGTCATGTGCACCAATTCACTGTTATGCGGATGACAGTACAGTTCATGATAGCTTTTTGTTTGACAAGCCCCCAAAGGGCTCACAAACCCCAACATCTCGTAGAGCTTTGAAGCAAAGAATGGACGGTTACCTCGAGAGTGTTTTCTCTTGGGGTAAAAATAATCTCGTTGAATTTAATGTTTCAAAGACCCAATCTTGTCTGATTACGTCTAAAGGGGATCGAAATGAAAATCTAGTCTCTTTCAACGGAAGCAATCTTCCGAACAGGCCCTCCATTGATATGCTTGGTGTAACCATAAGTGACCAGCTCAGGTATGGGGGCTCCATCGAAGCCAGAGTAAAGTTAGCCTCCCAGAAACTGGGCGTACTGTATAGGGCCCGCAGATACTTTAATAGTGCACAACTGCTAACTAACTAACTAACTAACTAACCATCACGCCGTTTCCCCGCAGGGGTAGGCAGAGGACGGACCGCCAAACAACTCGGTCTTGGCACACACTCTTTGCCTCACTCACATTCATACATCGTCTCATACATACTCTTCTATTATTCTGACTTTTGACATGGCCCGTCTCAAGTATCTGATTTACTTGATCGTGCCATGTCTTCCTCGGGCGTCCCCGACTTCTTCTACCATTCACATTTGCATCATATATTCTTTTAACACTACTTTCTTCGTTCATTCGCTCTACGTGCCCAAACCATCTGAGGGTCCCTTTCTTAATTTTGCTCATTATACTTACATCAGCCTTACATTCTTTGCGGATATCCACATTTCTAACACGATCATACATGGTTTTACCACACATACGTCTCAGGGATCTCATCTCAACTGCTAACCCTCTACAAATCGCAAGTGCGCCCCACGGTTGAATTTGGCAGCCACCTCTGGTCTGGAGCTCCAAAATACCTGAAAAATACCCTCGATTCTGTGCAGAAACGGGCGGTCCGTTTGATCTTAAGATCTTAACAGACGGATTGCAATCTTTAGAGCACAGGCGTCGGGTGGGAATGCTATCCTTGTTCTACCGGTATTACAATGGAAGATGCTCCGAGGAACTAGCATCATTGATCCCTTCAGCACCGGTGCATAGTCGGGAAACACGCCAAACGCGTACCCAACATTTGTACACGGTTGACATTTGTCACATGAGAACGGGTCGTTTCTTCGACTCGTTCTTATGTTCAACAGCTCGGCTGTGGAATGATTTGCCGGCCTCTGTGTTTCCTCCTTCCTACAACATAGGTCTCTTCAAGACCAATGTTCATTCCTTCCTCTCCTCAAAAAGACCCTCTACACAGCATCCCAGATGACATAGGCCCTGGGGGAAATTATTTTCCTCAAGGCCTCCTGTGTGGAGTTAATGTAAAAAAAAAACATTTCGAACATAAAAATGTGTTAGTTTTTAAGATATCCAATTTCACCGTTCGAGGGATGTTGATCAGAAAACAGTTTTCTGCTAAGTATTTAATTAAATTTATTTTCAATGTTCACGACATATTTTGGGCGGGCTGTTTCACGGAATTTGAACAATTCGTCAAATTTCAAAATTAGACTTCGAGTTGTGACCTCATTTATCCCATTGTCTTTATAAGACCTATGAGAGTAGATATTACCAAATGAGGTACCATTTTCACAACACACTCTATTTAGGGTGAATTGCCTATTTTATTATATTCCGGCTCCGGGTCCGACTCCGAGTTAAGAGAACCATTTCTTGGATAACCAACACCTCTGCCATAGGTCACCCCAAGTGGTTCGCTACGTTTGGTGACTTAGCAGGGGTGCCCGGGTTCATGGGGTGAGGTTTGTCCAGGTCTCCGCGGCCGATGCGTCTGCCCACCTGCTATGTGGTTGGCAGGATCGAGAGAGACTGGTTGAGGCAGCGCCGGATCTGCCATACGTTCAAAAACGTGCAAAAAACCTGACTCCAACTCCGAAGGAGCGCCGTGAGAAAATAAATATTGTATTAAAATTTAGTTATAATATTCCCTGAATCGTTTAAAAATTACCCATAGTACGAAATAATTACTACGCTCTAGCAACACTTTCCAAAGAAACAGAATGCGCACGCATTAGGTTGGTTATCAACGGCTTACGAATTTATAGTCAGTTACAGAATTTTTTTACAAATTCCATATATTTAGTTTAAACGTAAGATCTATTTTTCCATATATCTTTTACCGTCTTTTACGACGAATGGGTGCGATCCAAATTCAATAACCAATCACAGCGCGGTATTTTTGTTCAAGAGAACAAACAAACCGACCGCCTTTCAAAATGTTTACAATTTTAGTTATTGTCGCTATTGTTTTATTTTGTACGATTTAAGTCTCTAGGAGAAGGTAGTTAAAGACCATTTCTTATGAAATCTTCATTAAATTCCATTAACAAAAACATCGCACGGTTTGCAGGATTTGCAGGTTGCAACGTGTTACGTGTTGACAGTTTGATCATTGATTTGACACATAAATAACCAACCACCCACATTTGACATATTATTTGAAGTTCGATGTATAATTAATATCTATTAGATTTGTTATTTTACGGTATCAGTGTAAGCGTCTTTCGTAAGCCGTTGATACCATACGTCAGTGTTTAGTGTTTATATGGTGTTTGTTCGCTCAATTTGGTGTTTGTTCGCTCAACACAGGGGAAATGCAAGGTACAAATTTGAGGTTATATTATTATTAGTCAGAAGCTGTAGATGCTATTCTTGTGTTGTACGTTGCCATGAGAACGTATTTGTATTTGCTTTTTCTATTAATATTCGCGTTGGGTATATACATAAACGCAGTAAATCTCAAGAATGTCTAATGGACCTAGTTCAGCGAAACCACCCGCATTGTCTCGTAACCTATATTTTAAATCATGGTAAGGGCACAAACAAACAATTCGTTGTATTATTTTAAAGCATAACTTGCAAAAAGAGTTTTTCCTAAAATAATTAAAATAGCACCATAATTTTATGTTTACCCAATAGATTCAGAGAGTATAGGGCTCCTGGCGATTCTCTCTTTAAAAAAAACGAGTGAGTGTGAGAGCTACCACCAGGTCACTTGGAAAAGTTACACCCTTTATATGTCTTGATTTTATTTGATAAATTAGTGTAAAAACAAATTAAATACAAAAAATAAAAAAATTGGGGTGTACCAGTGGCGTAGTGGGGAGGGGCGGATGGGGGGGGGGGTTCCCGCCCCGGGCGGCACTTTTAAGGGGGGCGGCAAATTTTCAAATAAATAATAATATTATCTTAGAAAAAATTATACCATTTGAAATCATTATTTGAAAATGTTCTACGATACGTTCGTTTACGAATCCAACTTTTTTTTGTAATATTTATTAAAAATATCAATAAACATATTTTTTTAAACTGCAAATTTCACAATTCGTAGGAAAACCGTACGAATATTATGAGAGTAATACTAATCAAAACTGAAAACTCGCAACCAGATTCACTCTTAATTAAAAACAGAATTGTGTTCAGAATATATTAACGAATGAATTTCGGTTGTGTATTCATCTGCTGATACATTTCGAAAGAGACCATTATTTCATTCAAAGTGCAGTTATAAAATTCTAGTTGCAGACTATGTATACGCTGCCAGAATCAAAGAGTAACCATTTTCATATTCTGAGTTTTAATACGCCAAATACAAATTTAATCTAACCCGTCTAATCACAGGAGACGCAAATTGTCCCACACATTTAATTTTAAAATAAAATTGTGATTGCGACAAGAAGTTGAGGTACAGTTTTATTACATTTTTTTAAGAAAAGTAATCTGTTTATTCCAAATTTTAAGTTTATTCTATTTAAGGTACTTTCATTCGAAAATTCGTAGGCGTGTATTTTTTAGCCAATTCACATTTCCAACATCAAAATTTTAATATTTACAAACAATAATGTTCTAATCTCGAAAAAATTGGTTTATCTAGACTTTAGAACAATTTTGTTTTTTGCAAAAGAATTTAAAAAAAAAATAAAAGGGAACATTTAAAATGCATGGGAAGAACCGGAAATTTTGTGCGCAAACATTTACAGGCAAAAGTTCATAGATCTTTTTTTCGTATTATTCGAAGGGTTAAATCAGTTTTCTTTTGAATTGTGTCAGCAGATGAATCTCAGTTATAAAATTCAGTTATAAATAATAAATTAATGAAGTTCAGTTATAAAATTCTAGTTACAGACTCTATATGTGCTGCCAGAATTAAAGAAAAACCATTTTCATGTTCTGAGTGTACTTTCAATTCGCCGCATACAGACTTAATTCATAGAATGTAATTTCCAGTTGTGGATTCATCTTTTGACATATTTCGAAGGAAAACATCATTTTATTTGAAGTTATATTATTCTATTTGCAGACTATGTATGTGCTGCCAGAATCAAAGAAAAACCATTTTCATGTTTGAATGTAGTTTAAATTCACCAGGTACAGAATTAATTTAAACCAATACAAAATGTAAAATTCCAGTTGAATTCATCTGTTGACACATTTCGAGGGAAAACATTCTGTTATTCGATGTGCAGTTATAAAATTCTAGTTGCAGACTATTTATTTAATGCCAGAATCAAAGAAAAACCATTTTTATGTTCTGAGTGTAGTTTTGGTACACCGCATATTTAGTTTAACTTAAACCAGTTTTGTGTTATCAATACAACAATAAGTTGCCGATTCATCGTGTACCGAGTGAAGCTTTGCATTTGAGTTGCATTCCATGCGTATGCGTGTTGAAGATGCGAAATTCAATCACGAGCATTCTCGGTTCCTGAGAGTATTTACATATATATAAATTTGTAGTAGAGTTTATAGGCATGATATTATTACGGCTCATGGGATTATAAAAATCGGCATAAAAAATAGGATACCTACCCCCCCCCCCCCCCCCCCCGGTCAGCGCTTGAAAATCTGCGGAAGAAGTACCTGTAGAAGTTAGCGAGGGGGTGGGGGGGGGGGGGCAAAATTTTCTTCCGCCCCGGGCGGCCGAAACCCACGCTACGCCACTGGGGTGAACGAATTTTTAATCAAAATAAAAATGCAAGGGAGTGGGAGGGCGCCATCGGTACCTACTGCACAGGGCGCCAGATTTCGTAGATCCGGCCCAGGGTTGAGGGAGGTCTTTGATCCTCTCCAGCCAGAATCTCTCGACCCATCGCCTTGCACGGGGGGAGGGATGGATTCATACGTCCGTCACTCCTGGACACACCGACCCCCCAGATTCCTACCCACCTCTCATAACTATTTCCGTCTCAGAACTTCCTCTCCTTCATTTCCTTAAAGAAACCTCCACCCAGTATCACCTAAGATGACAAGCCCTGAGGGAAATTATTTTCCTCAGGGTCTCCTGTGCGGAACTAATGTAAAAAAATCCTTTTTCCTTACCAAAACTTCCTCTTCCTCCTTTCCCTAAAAATACCCTCCACACTGTATCCCCAAAGATGACATAGGCCCCGAGGGAAATTGTGTTCCTCAGAGTCTCATGTGCGGAAAAAAAACCTATATCTAGTATATTTTCAATTTTAACGAACTATGAAAAGCGAAACGAGCGGAAGATATAAAATTTACTTTTCTAATTCATCTTACTAAAAAATGGTTAGGAATATTTTCAATCGTAACTATTAATTTTAAAAACTAAATAAAAATGCATGTGTTCCGAAAGGTTTTTTTTTTTAATTTTAAAAACTTTAAAAAAAAATTAAAAATTAAACGACATGAATGTTCCGAAACGGTTCCAACTTCAAAATTAAAAGATGGATTAAAGTCTTCGACCAAGTACAAAAATGGCAGTTAAAAAAATAGTAATGTAAGATAATTAAACGTACTACGTAATATACAATAAATACCATTACAATGCTCACTTCATAATACAACTTCATATCACGTACCGCTTTTATTTTATTTTATCGTATTTTATTTTATTTCATATTAACTTTTTATTGAATTATATTAAATAATAAAATGGGGGCCTCAGCACGGGTAAAGCACCCAGTGATGCACCCATTATCAAACAATGTTTTATACGTAAAATTATTTTATTTAAAAAAATATACCGGCTACAACGTTACCAGAAAATTGTACGTGGGACGATAATAGAGGAGACAACTTGTCAAATATAACGTTGCGTGGAAGTTTGAACTATAAATGAGAAGTTTATAGAATATTAGACATTCGCAGTGGGTAGAAGAACTATTATTCCAAGACTATAATCATAAGCCAGAATGGCTTCATAAATAGAGATGGGACGGTTTCACAAATAGAGATGGTGGGACGTTTATCGTCATAGCGTAGCCATCAATAAATGCCTTCGATGTCGTCTTAAATGGTCTTAGGAAATTCAGTGTCGACTATTATTCTGTATTAACTTTGTTGAACAAATAAGTTAATGACTCCTTATTGACGATGGAAGCAATGAATTCAATCGAGGAGATTCATTAGACAAAAACGTTTCGTGAAATAATTAATATAATATAATTAATATATCCAAAGCGTAAATCTTGAAATTAGATGCCACTTGGTGGAATTCTATGACAATACAAAACGAAGACCATTTTTTTACGTGATCGCTTTAATTTTCCCCTCAGAATCGATGGTGAAGTCACTGTTCTATTTTACCTAAAACATTTAAAATGTGTTAATTTCTTCTGTTAAGATACAAAGAATAAAAATTAATCCTACGCTGAAAAATGGACTTGCAGAACAATACTTAGAAATTAGTCTATAGGTCCCGAAGGCTGCGATAGGTCAGACAAGTTGAAAGAACGTCAGACGAGAGAACAAAATATCCAAGAGTAAGTAAGAAATCCTTAGCAAAAACGACAAAAAGACATCACATGGAAGAAAGAAAGAGATGGACTGATCACTGACAGAGTAGAAGAAGATTAGAAAATGGTAAGAATCAGTAGTGCCAAATTCCACACTGAAATATATGTCCGTAAGAAAATTGAAGCCGAGATGTTATATTTTAGATATTAAACTTTAATGCACACTCTGGCTTCCAATCATAACATGTAGAGCCTTCTCCTTCTCAACCTTAGGACTTGATATTATAATTTATTTATTTGTTTTTAAAATACATGTTACATATATTAGACATTTACGTAGATTAGATTTATTAAATCACCATACTAGGCGGCTGCCTGTTTCATGGTGATCAATTAAAGATAGTTACTTTGAGTAAAGTCTAGTGTAAACACATGGTACTAGTATGTAATGATGTTTAAAATTGGTAAAGTTATAATAAAAACAGGAAAGAGTAAAAGAAGTGCGTAAAATAAACCTGTAAACATATGGTACTAATAAACATATAATAATAATATTTTTTGTACACAGCATATTGGAATGACTCTGGATCCAATATATTAACGTCTGCAGAATTATATTTGTATATAGAAGGTACAGCAGGGCATGGAAAATGTTTAGGTAACTAGGACTGAATGGATTCGTCAGCCTAATGAGACACCGGGTCACTGGAGCCATGATGTGCTAATGGCCTCCGACAACACGGTGGTGACCGCAGCCTTCCAGCACCAAACGCCACTCCTGAATGAGCGCTGGGCCTGAGTTCACTCCGGAGCACTCCAGACCGTGCCCAACATAATTTATTATTTATTTATTTTGTTTTACTTAGGTATTATCAATATTTTTTCTATTCTACGTGTTTGTTTCTTTACTTACAATTAACTGTGTAAATATGTATAACTGTATGGGACGTATGGGATTGCACTATCCTTCCCACATCCTGGAATAAAACATTATTATTATTTATTACGCTATTATCATATACATATTACGTTTATGACTAGGTTGATATTTATTTTAAAAGACTGGAGAATTAGGACGGGAATTTTTTTTTCAGGTTCTCCGTAAAACAGTTATACACCAAATTATTACGGAGAAGATTACAAAATTTTAGAGAAAAAAAAAGTCCAAGGGGGCAGTTTCACTATGTTGAGACGTATGTCAAAAGATAGTTACTGAACTCTCTATAGGTAACATTGAAGATGTCGATGCTCAATGCAGAATCGTTAAGCAGTTGAATTTCTCTGTTTAATGGCGCATTCTGAAAGGAAGAAGTTCTCGCTTTCGGAGCATAAAAAAGTGCGTGATCTCCCACGAGTATACGCGTTAGGGACATACATATAGGTTAATCTCCTTCAACATAGGTGGATTCAGTACAGTACCGGAGATCAGCTTAAAAAAATGTTTCCCCAAAAATATTTTTCGGCGGGCTTCTAAGGTATTAAGATCGAGCATTCCTGTTAAGAACAACGATGGATACAGGAATGGGTAGTATGTATATTCCCTCATATACAGGTAACGCATAAACCTTTTTTGTACTGTATTTCTAGGATATGGTTTTGTTCAGAGGGGGGCCAAATAATGGAGCTGAATTCCAGGATGCTGCGGACAAGTGCTTCATATGTTCTTCGTATTACAATTCCATTAGTAAATGATCTCGCATTACGGAGAACAAATCCGAGCATTTTGTTGGCGCTGGAGACAATGTCTGATATGTGAGATTTGAAAGAGAGATTTGCTTCAAAAATCACGCCAAGGTCTCGAATCTCGTTTTTGCGTGTAAGTTATTCAATTCCGACCATTTGACAAGAGAATCAAGATCATTCTGCAGAAGAATGGAATCTATATGACTTTTAATAGCTAATAATAATAATAATAGTTAATGATAATCTTCAACATTTCATCCAATAGAGTAAGAGCTAACTGTTGATTAATAGGTAGGTACCTATCTACTAATATACATATCTTTTCTGAATAAACATGTTTTTGACTTTGTGAGCGTCTGTTAAAAATATTCTTCTCACAACGCCAGTCGTTTGCATGCAGCTGAATATTGGAAATAAGTGGTAATGCATACGGGTATCACTAACCAGCGAGCAGTAACCGTGAGGCATGCAGTAAGTTAAACGTTGTTAGTGTTGCCAGTTGCCATAAACGATCGATTGTAATATTATATGATGACAGGGCAATAAATATTGTTTTAATGTTTGACTGGGTGTGGCCATGCGGGCCAATAGAGACTCAGACACGCCGTTGTTATTTTCAAAGGTGCAATGTGAAATTTCAGACTTTTAATTTAGGGTGGTATGGTAATAAACGACTGAGCGTGAAAGGTTTTGGTTTTGGTATAAATAGATACTACTCGCGTGTGGTTTAAACTGTCTTTTGATATAATAATGTGCTTCACTATATTATCCATCAATCGATCGGTATCCGTGCGATGTTCCTTCCGCTTGAAGGAGAATTTTTTCCCCAAAAAATTGTTTTTCATTATTAATTGGTACTAAATTAATCAATCAATTCGTTTCTTATGCGTCATTATTTTTTTAAATATACTACCTACCAACTACTCTTACGAAGGCTTGTTTCACGGAAAACAATACATCAAATTTTAAAGTTAAAAGTTAAGATTTACGAAATTTCTCTGTTATTATTTCATTAACAGTAGGTACTTGAACAATAAGGTAACTTCAACAAGACTTTCATAGAAATTGAATATTAACTCTGAAATTTGAAGAATCGTTCAATTTCTGTGCAACAACCCGCCCTTTGCTGCATTTTGCTAAAATATATTGGGTATCTCTCAGCGAAAAAAACTTCTACAAACTAAAAAAGTACCTACCCACGCGGTAGAAGTGAAACCTTCATCTGCACAATCTCAACCAATATGGATCCTTCAAAAGTGATCTCATAATCAAAGTAGGTAGGTACTTTACGTAGGTAAGGTTTCATTGTATCTCACTCTCTCGCTGGCTAAATCCTGAAGATGTAGATTGTAGATATAGTTTGTCTCTTTTTAGTATCACTCGTTTCCGTTTTATCGAGTTTCAAATCACAACGGTGCTTAAGAATTTCCACTTTAAAAAAATGCAAGTGTGCAGTTCACACGCTGTCGAAGTTACACCTTAAAACTAAAACCAAACTAAAGTACCTAGACTAGAGTCGGAAGGCTACGAAGCACCGCATAAAGAAGAGACCGATTATTCTATCTCATTCTCTCGCAAGCTAAATCCTGTAGAGGTGTGTGTTTGTCTCTTTTTAGTATAAATTTTTCGTTTCAGCGAGTTTAACATCACAACGGTGCTAAAGATGTTTTCTCTTCAAAAATAATGCGGTTTTTCCGTAAAAAATGCTTCGATTTGCCTGCGGCGCATATCTACAATGGAGAACTCCGGTCCAATTTTTCTTTTTTTTAATGAATAATGACCTTCTAACTCAAATAACTGCATTTTTATTTTTATTTTTAGAGTTAGTTTTAATAGTTAAAATAATTGTCAAAGTTTTAATTTTTCAAGACCCCCGAAAACCACCGTACCTATGTGTGGTGAATCGTGTGACGTCATCACTCCTGAAAAATACTATAGGATCGGGCAATCAGCTGATCAACTGCCGCCATTTTGAATTCCGTTGTTCGAAGTATTCTTCCTAGAAGTAGCATTACTATTTTTTTTGTGCTGTTTTTGAATATTTTCAATAATAGAGATAAACTAATAAGAGATACCTTTATTTTTTTAACATTATTTAGGCCTAAATAATGCTTCAATAAACAAAACAACTAAATCTCTATAAACAATATGTAAATAAACGAATAAATTAATACGATGGCTTGTGTCGTATCATACAATCCCCTAAAATGACTTTACGGTGACGTCACGACACGTCGAACAGTGACGTCTCCACTAAAATTTCAATAATGCCAACTTGACGGCGTATTTTTATGACCCGATTAAAAACGGACTTTTTAATATTTTTGGTAAATATGCAGTTAGTCCACCTCACGGATAATACGGAGCATTCGTGTTGTCGAAGTTTGATGCACGGATAATACGGAATATTCCTTTTTTAACTAATAGACAATCAAATATGACGTTTGTCGAAAGTACCAATCTTATAAAATAAATTTTCTAAAATAAACTCGCATTTCATCATGCTTTTAAAAAACATCCCAGGTTTTGATTGGTTTGTTTGGCTACGCAGGGTTTGTCTAGCGGGTTTGTGTAATTATTTTAATACATTTCTTTCCATGTTCTACTGTTATAAATACAGGTACAAACTTATCAATGAATTCACTTTGTTTTACGCAAAAATATTTTTCTATGATTGGTAGCATTGATGAAATGTTAAAATAAAAACGATGAATAAACATGGCGTTACCGCACGAGTGAATTAATTTTAACAAAATTAAAATGTTAAATGCATATTTTTTGCATGTTTTTTGGTCTCCCCCAACATAAATACTCACTTTTCGTAATAATAAAGCTAAATATAACTGTTTGGATAAAAAGTTTTCCGTATACGAGTAAGCGGTTTAATTCATAAATAAATAAAAAATTTAACTCTGCGTTTAATATTATTAAATAAAACTTACATATTCAGAATCAGCGTTTACCTATTGGTCTATATGAACATATTTTTTTAAAGCCATAATATTTTTCACTGGAGTTCCTTAATCTGCATTGACCATGTTATTTATTAAAATAGAAATGCAGAATGGATACGTGGAATATGCTCTATGCACCTAAGATTTCAAAAGTTTAAAGATAAAGGACGTTTTGAAAATGTTTCCAGGCCCTTGTCGGCCTTTGGGCCTCCGGTCGGGCGTCAAGTGCCGCAATGGATATTGTTTCACAATGCGCAAGTAATAAACACAAATGCATTCATTTCTGTGGTAAACCGCACGGGCCGCGGGCCGCGGGCCGCTCGCAGAAGTTACGACAAAAATAATATTAAACTTTACGGCTGCCTACTAGTTTCATTAAAATGCGTGGAAAGATCATAAAACGTGGATGCGGCAGGACCACACGCGCTTCAAGACAAATAAATTATTATTATTCTCAAAGAAACGTGGATTCGAGCAATATTTTTATTTACATTTTACATTCATGTCTCGATTCGAAGGGAATTTGTAGGGCGTGGAATTCTAGAGTTTGGAACTGGTTGTATCAGGAACGTATATCGCGAGAGGTAGCTCGCGGCACCTACAGTCCTTAGGAATTCCTTGAGCCTGATAAATGAGTCGTTTGGTAGCCGCGGTAGCGTCAGCGTCATTTCATTCTCCTGCGCGCCTGTT
Organism: Limnephilus rhombicus; assembly: GCA_929108145.2. Taxonomy (NCBI): domain Eukaryota; kingdom Metazoa; phylum Arthropoda; class Insecta; order Trichoptera; family Limnephilidae; genus Limnephilus; species Limnephilus rhombicus. Next base: position 42,304,993 of record OV815274.1, on the reverse strand, counting down.
ACTCTGTACTTGGTGGCTAGTATCTCCTCGTGGGATCGCAGATCGGGGTGGCAGGACGGGCAAGGAGGTGGATGGTGTGGCTTTATTGGGATTCCTAGGCGTGCTGATTTGCCGCACCCTTTGGTTCAGAGGTTCCCAAATGAGATTAAACTACATATCAAAATTGGTAAAATAAACTTTTTTTTTTTGGATGTTGGTGTTATTTGGATATCATTATTTTGGAAGGGGGTAGCAATGTTATGAACAATCATTAAGTTGTAATGGACTCCCGCAGCTTTTCATTGGCTTCCCGTCTGTGCAGTGATTATTATTAATTAAAGCTTCATTTTTTTGATGTATCGAAAAAAAATTAGATACAGGGAGGGTTGTCCATTTTTTTCTATTGAATTAGGTAAGTTAGTACAATATATTAATTGTTTTTGTGTTTAATTCGTAGAGCTCCATTTTAATTTTTAGAAAATTTAATTGAAATTAAATTTGGTAATGTTATTACCGAGTTCTGCAAGTATTTTAGAATGTATTTTAGTTACCGCTTGTTTAGTTAGATTGACTGTCAGTTCACCGTACAGTTTGAAAATGACCTTACAAATCGAAACAGCTGTAACTAAAATACATTCTAAAATACTTGCAGAACTCGATAATAACATTATCAAATTTAATTTCAATTAAATTTCTAAAAATTAAAATAGTACCTACTTACAATAGTGCAATCCAGAGTGGAAGATACTATCAGTATCGCCCTGGTGTAAGACCACCATTCAGAATTGAAACGTTGCTTGAAAATGGCTTTAGCCGTGTTTAGTGACCAGATCTGAATAGCCACGTACTTCCCAAACTTCCTCTTCCCCACCTCCTTCCCCTCCCCACTACCTTCAGCCTCACAACATACCCCAATTGGGGATGCCATAGTCTCACTGGCTCCAGACGGGAGCAGTTGAGATTCTTGTGCAGTATTCACTGTAAAAAATATATATATAACTCAATATCTATAATGCTTCTTTCTTAGTCTTTTTTTACATTAGCACCACACAGGAGATCCTATGGGGATGCTATGTGAAGGATCTTTTAAGGAAAGGATGGAGAGGTAGTTTTGGGAAGGAAAAATTATCAGGGGTGGGTAGGAATCTGGGAGTCAGTGTCTCCAGGAGAGACGTGTGTATGAATCCATACGTTGCACTGCGGTGAAATGAGATGTTCCGGGAGAGTCCTGCTGGAAATGTCAAAATGTCTCCCTCAACCATGATCCGGCCTGCCACGCAGCTGGTAGGCAGATGCATTCACCGCCAAGGCCTGGAAAAACCTCACCCCCATGAACCCGGGCACCCTGCAAAGTCACCAAACGTAGCGAAATACTTGGGCAGAAGTGTGTGTATCCTATAAATGGTTCCTGGGCGGCGGTACCCGTAGGTACCCCAAATTGATTAACTTTTTCGTATTGTGAAGGAGAGTTGGTGGAGGTCATAATGGGATACTGAGGTTCAGCTTCAGCCAGTCGGTAACGTCGGTAGTCTATTTAATTCACACGTAAGAATCCGGAAAACTTATAGAGTGGACATTATTGTGCGACATGTTTTGTAGTTCACATAATATGTTCATATTCACTCAATTCAAAATCCATGGCCCATTTACGCTACGTAGGTACAACCTACATACGGACAGCAGCCTCTTCGTACAACGAAGTGCTGAAAATTATTTGCTTAGCCTACCTACCACAGAAGATATTGTTAGACTAAGATTTATGCACAGAAGAGCGCAGGTCTAGCAGGCCTGACTATTACCTATCACAATCTCTTTCATGCATCGCTTTTAATCGGACATCGGAGCCTCCACGAGTGCAGCCGAACTCTACCGAATACTTCCGACCTCCGCCGAGCGGCTAACGAGCCTTCTGAAAGAATCGCTGACTGTTTACGCTCGCACTTAGAAAGTCACGAGGTATTGGGTGATCGGATGGTGATATCAAACTGGCTGCATGAACCAAAAAGTCTACGAATTCGAACCCCTCATTATCATTCTCAACATGTGAATACCATTCCTTTTTATGCATTCTGCCTATTTGTATACCTCCCTACTTATATATTCTGATGGCCTACGTGCACTTTACTTCGTCTACAAGCGATAAATTCTTAGTGTAAAAAGTAAACTGTGAGCTAAAAGGAGCAAAGAAAATTCGTTGCTCCATTCTGTTATTGATGATTTTAGATAAACTTTTTTACTCATTTTCTATTTACTATCCGTGAAACTAGACATTTGCAAACCGGTCTTTATACACGCTACTAACAAAGGAGAATCGACCTGAAGGGTTATTGGAGGGGGGACTCGATTACCGAGGGGAGAACAACACAACGAAATCGAGACCCAAATTCATAGACTGAGTTTATACAAAGTTGAGAGATGTATCGGGTAATAATAGGGTGCTGTTTTGTGGTTTTGTCTGAAGGGAGAAGGAAGAGTGTGAAGAGATGAAAGTAGATTCGTGTCATTCATTATTCGTTGGGCCGATCGGATCGTTTCGTGGAATTGTTGTGAATTCAAGGCGGCTGTCTTTTGATATCAGTTTATAATCCTGCGGTAATGCTCTTCTTTTCTTAATAGGTTGATGATCATATTATGGGTATATAATATTACGCAATGCGAGAAAACAAGCTGTTTGTGGAAATGGTAGACATATCTGAGGTGGTGTGTGGGTGGTATTCAGTGCCGTCTGAAAATCAGAAAATTATATAATATGATGTAACTAACTAACTAACTAACCATCACGCCGTTTCCCCGCAGGGGTAGGCAGAGAGGACGGACCGCCAAAAAACTCGGTCTTGGCACACACTCTTTGCCTCAATCACATTCATACATACTCTTCTATTATTCTGACTTTTGACATGGCCCGTCTCAAGTATCTGATTCACTTGATCTTGCCATGTCTTCCTCGGACGTCCCCGACTTCTTCTACCATTCACATTTACATCATATATTCTTTTTACACTACTTTCTTCGCTCATTCGCTCTACGTGCCCAAACCATCTGAGGGTCCCTTTCTTAATTTTGCTCATTATACTTACATCAGCCTTACATTCTTTGCGGATTTCAAAATAATGTCCTCGATTGCAAATTCAGCGGCTTAAAAAACCTCAAATAATTCAAAATAGACCAAAGAGACAAAATTTGAAGGAATATGAATCAATATAGAAAATACATCAGGAATTAGATATGGGAGAGACTACCAAGAAAGAAACTACAAAAGAATAAAGACTCGCTCATACCAGAAAACATTCCACTAAAAAAATTTAACAAATCAAAAACACAGAATTCTTACATTAATTAATTCTTACGCCTTTATTGTAGCTACATAAAGGCGTCCGAAATATAGCTTAATTTCCGTGAAATTTAAAATGTACCTTCATTAAATGTATCTACTTTTATTTATTTTTTTTTAATTTAAAAATTATATGTGTACTTAATACCTAAGTATGAGAAATAAGCGAAGTGTAAATTAAATCTTCCAATCTAGACCCCCCCCTTTGGTGAAATAAATTTGGGCCACTTTGCAATCTTTGCATATTCTTTTCAAGTAACGTGAGATTTTGTTAGACCCCCCCCCCCTTATGAGCTTACGTAATTAATTTATGCCCCCTTACCTGAGGAAATGAGGCCCTGAGGAAAATTTTCTCCTCAGGGCCTGTTATCTTTTGGGATGCTTTGTGGGGGTTTTTTTTAGGAGTAGGACGGAAAGGAAGTTCTGGGAAGGAAAAGGGTATGAGGAGTGGGAAGGAATCTAGGGATCAATGTGTCCAGGAGTGACGGATTTATTAATCCATCCGGCCCTTCATGCGACAGGTGGACAAACGCATTCGCCGCCAAGATCCGGATAAACCTCACCCCATGAACAGTTACCAAACGTAGTTTACCATTTGGAGTGACATATAGCAGAGGTGTTGGTAATCCAATAAATGGTTGCCGGGCAGGGTTACCCATACCCGCCTCCCAGATTGACCTAATATTATTTCAAATAAATAAGAAATCCTTCTGTGTAAAAAAAATATGAGATCATTTATTTTACTCTACCTCGGAGGCCATGGATGAGTGGTTACGAGATGGGAATATTGAGAATAAACGATAAATATCCTATGAATCTTTCTATCAAAGGCGAGTCTAGGAAAAAGAACCCCGGTAATAACAACCCACTCGAGCGATCGGGTTAATAATTAAAATAAGAGTCGAGCGACTGTGATTTGCGAGCGATCGATTTGGAAATGTCCCGACTTGATCCCGACCTTATTAGAAAAAAAGTCATACCTCTGAATTTTAATACGAAAACGTATAAACTGATCATAATGCAACATAGTCAATGAATCCAACTATATTTTACCATTTATTGCATATTTTTAAGATTTATAAAAAGGTTGCAAACAGTGCAATCCCAGTCTGCCATGGTACATGAGATATAATGCTACACGAGAGATATAAAGAAGAAATTAAAATCAAATATGAATAAGTCACATTAGATTAAAAGATTGTCTTTCAGGAAGATTGTCGCATCATTGCATCCATCGCTCATTGAGTGGAGAGCTGCGCCACTCGGTTGCAGGGCCGGGCCTAAGCAGGAGCAGTCCGTTCCGGGCGACGCGACGGCTTACGACTTGCCAAGGCGCAAGTAGAAAAGGAGCCAAGGCACTGATAATATCTAATACAGCACCGTTTTTCTCAGGGCCCTGCTCAGATACAGCCACGACAATGAGGTTGGTTGACATCCGTATCCTCCCCCAAAAGCTGGCTGGTCGGTGGCGAAGTACCTAAAGCATAGGTTCTTAGCGTGGGCGAAAACGCCCCCCTTGGGGAGGGGGGCGTTTCAGACCTTCAGGGGGCGGTAGAAGACCAAGAGAAAATTGGGGGGCGTTTCAGACTTTCAGGGGGGCGGTAGGAGACCCAGAGAAACCCATCTCACCCCATCAGTGCTCCAGATTGCTCCATATAGTTCACCGGCAAGACGTACACGAGGAAACGAGTACGCTTCGTTTGCTAACGACAGGCGATGGTGGTCGCAAGTATCCGAAGTGGTTTTCGAGAGAAGTCATCTCGAATATAGAGATCAAACACGCCCATCATAAGCGCTGAAAAGCTGGAGGCCTTCAGAGTGAATACGATCTGTTTTTACCGAGCGTTAGTTAGGCGCGAGGTTCGAGTGGCCTATCGAGCCTACGTGTCTCAAATCGAGGAAAATATCATGCATGATCCCAAGATGTTTTGGCACTATAAAAAATCCCTTCTGAAGGATGGTGGTCTTGAACACACCGTGATAAAATGTAATCAGGTATGTCGGGGCTTAAGTATGGCTAACGCATTTGCTGATCATTTTCAATCGGTCCACAATAAAGACCCTCCACTTCTAGACATTAATAATGTGGCCACATTTAATACAAGAGGAGCTTCACACGTCGATTTATATATATTTACGAAATCTGACGTTATGAGTGCCATAAGTCTCATGAAGAACTCACACTCCATCGGACCAGACTTCGTTCCCGTTATTTTTATTAATGGTTGCGCCAAGTTTCTAAAAAGATCATTATGTCTTATCTTTAGTACTTCCACTTTTCCTGAAGTATGAAAAACTTCCACTATATGTCCTATTTTTAAGAAAGGTTCGAAAAAGTTAATCGAAAATTATAGACCAGTTGCCATAGTATCAGCCCCTGCTTAAGCATTTGAAAAATTAATTCATAAATTCCTTATGCCTCAGACAGGCGCATACATTATCCCCGAACATCATTGTTTCAGGAAAGGAAGATCCACTGAAACCAATCTGACGGTTTTTACTGACTATGTTGCTAGGTCCCTAGACAGTGGATAATACCAAGTAGACTGTTCGAATAACGACTTCTCCAAAACCTATGACACGGTGAATTACGATATCTTACTCACAAAACTTGCGCAGATTGGTTTTTCCCTTCGGATGTTAATGTTTTTTAAAAGTTACCTCAAGAACAGAAAGCAATTTGTCACACACGAGGATCGATCCTAGGGCCTCTTCTCTTTTTCATTTTCGTTACTGATATTGCTGGAGTCATCCGTTTTCTCGCTTTTTGCTGTTCTTTTTTTTTACATTAACTCCAGACAGGAGTGCCTGGGGAAAATAATTTTCCTGGGGGAGGGGGATGGAGTGGAGGGGGTTAGGGGGGCGAGAGGGGGATGGAAGGAAGGGGGGGTGGAGGAGGGTGGAGGGGAGGTAGAGGGAGGAGGGGTAGGTGGTGGAGGTGGGTTGGAGGGGGAGGGGGGTGATGGGAGAAGTGGAGTGGGGCGAGGGAAGGTGGGGGGAAGAGGGGTAGGGGTGGGGGGAGTGGTCTCAGGAGGGTGGGTGGAGGGGGTGGGGGAGGGGGTTGATGGGGGGAGTGGAGGTGGAGTGGGAATCCCCTAATACCATGCGAGCGAAGCCGCGGGAAAAAGCTACTTAATAATAATAATAATAATATTTATTTCACATAAAATTTTACAATGAAACATATATGGAAACTTTGACTAGCCAACTAGGAATGGATCCTGTTTTAGGCCAGTCAAATTGACAAATTTAGTTCATATCATAAATTCATATTACATTGATTAATTATATAAACATATTATTTATTGAATGAAACAAGTGTTACGATTGAATTCCTCGTAGAAGCTTTTGTTAATAACTACAATTTTGAACTCATAAAAAAAAAGAAGAATAAGAAGAAGAATAAGCGAAGAGAAAAAACAATGTCTAAAAGTACAAATTTAGTATTGAATGCTTGTTTAACAATAGATAAATGTTTGGTCATTTAAATCGCTTGCAAAAATTGAGAATCGAGACATTCTTCAAGCGTGGTGACAATATCCATATTATAATGAACGTGGATGTTTAATAGTGATTACAAAAAATAATTATAATTATAATTAACGTGAGTGACGTATCCCTTAACTTTACGAGCGGGTGAAGAAACTCAAAAAGAATGTGACTCGAAAAGGATGCAGCAAATGAATAAAAACAATTTGTATATAAATATTTCATAAGTTAGCTAGTGTATAAATAGTGACATGACAGAGTGGTTGATAACAAATTGTATTTATTTCCCTTTCCTTGCTTCATTTTTTCATCCTACTAAGATATTTTCCCTTAGAGCACTTAATATAAAATAAAACCTGTAAAGTAAATAAAATCCAGATGGTAATGTTAAAAAAAAAGATCACCGCAGGACTTGAATGTAGAACAATGGGAAGGGTATTGATAAAATAATAGACAATTATGTTCTGAAGTTATAAGTACGTGTTTTTGTAATATTACGTATAGTACGCAATTTTGTATAAATTATATTTGTACGTATTTGTATAAATTATAGCTTACGTAATTTTGTATAATAAAAAGAAAGATCTCCACAGGAGTTGAATGTAGAAAAATGGGAAGGGTATTGATAAAAGAATAGACAATTGTGTTCTGAAATGATAAGTACGTGTTTTTGTAATGAATGGAACTATGAGTGAGTGTTTTTTATTATTTGTTTTTTTTTCTTTTTTTTTCTTATATATTTTTAATTTTGTTTTATTTTATATGATGAGACTATCTATTGGTCAACAAATCTTCGCTTTTGATCCTCCCTAAATCAAGGAGCCAGTCGTTGATCAATTTGCGCAAAACATTTGCACTTTTAGTTTTCCAATCATTAGGAATGATATTGAATAATTTAGGTCCTAAGTACGAAAATTGCCGTTGGCCGAGGGACGTCGTGATTTTTATTGGGACTATTGGATTGTTCCTTGAAAGTCGAGTGTCGTGAAGGTGGTCGATGGACGGGAAGTGTTGACGTTGTTTTTGAGCATGTAATATAATCTTTCTAATATACAATTGTCTAACATCAAGTACTTTTAATTCCGTGAATAATGCATCACTGGGGTACCTGAATGGTTTTTTAAGGATGACTCTTAGTATTGATTTCTGAGCTTTAGCCAGGGAGTCTAATATTGTTTTGGCACATCCACCCCATCCTAGGGATGCATATTCGAGTAAAGAATTACACATGGCATAGTATATTGATTTCAAATCTTTAACAGAGAGAATATTTCTGATGGTTATAAAAAGGTGTGTAAGTTTTCTGACTTTTGAGGCCGTTGCGTTGATGTGTTCATCCCATCTCAGATATTTATCTATGGTGATCCCTAGATATTTTAAACTATCCACGCATTCAAGGTTATTGCAAGTACAAGTGTTCGGTTCATTGCAAATGTGAATAGTAATATTTAGTATTACCTTAGGTTGACCCGCTTGTGTTGCACTAAAACGTATAAATTTTGTCTTGTCCGTGTTAAGAGTAAGAAGATTGTAGTCTAGCCAATGTTTGACATTGTTTATTCCAATTTCTGCTTTTCTATGCGCTTCATGCCAGTTTTTGCCCTCAAATATTAAGACCGTATCGTCAGCAAAAGTGATGATATGATCGGCAAGGTTACTGTTGCAAAGATCATTAATATAGATATTAAACAATATCGGTCCTAAAGTACTTCCTTGTGGTACACCAAATTCGATATTGGCTGGATCGCTTAGAGTACCACTAATAATAACTCTTTGGCTCCGATTTTCTAGATAGCTTCCTAACCATTTAAGTAAGTGCCCCTGTATTCCGATTAGCTGTAATTTTTTCAAAAGGATTTTGTGCGAGATGGTATCAAAAGCTTTAGCCAGATCCAGGAAGATCGCGATGCTTTTGATTCCTCGATCGATGTTATTAGAAATTACTTTAGTCAGATTGCCAATGGCATTTTCAGTACCTAAACCCGGCCGGAAGCCATATTGTCTCTCAGAAAGGATGTTATTATCTTCAAGATAAAAGCTAAGACGATTTTTGACAATTTTCTCTATAATTTTTGAGACTGAATTGACCAAAGATATGGGCCGGTAATTTTGAATCGCAGATTTATCTCCGTTTTTGTGCAGTAATACAACAACTGAATGTTTTAGATGGTTAGGGAATATTCCTGATTTGAGACTTAGATTGGAAATGAACGCTATCGGAGATGCAATGAATGACTTAGTTACTTTAAGCAGATTAGTCGAGACTTTGTCTGGTCCACAAGCGTTAGATGGCTTTAGGTCGTCAATTATTTCCAAGACTTCATTCGTCGATGTTTGTATATTGTCTATTTTATGGACGAGGTTAGAGGTGACCAACTTGGAAAGTTCGATTTCTGTTTTATTGCATTTATCGAGAATTTTTTTGGCAAGTGTGGTTCCCACCGATGTGAAGTATTTATTAGCAAAATTCGCCATATTTTTAGGATTAGAAGAGCTTACGTTACCGATATCTAACGATTTAATTTCGGAAGACCTGTTTATTTTTGTTTTACTAATATTACGAAATGCTTCCCACATACGTTTTGGAGAATAAGAATTTTCGTAAATGAACGTTTTAAAATAATTTTCCTTTGTATATTTAATAATCTTTTTGCATAAGTTCCTATATTTCTTGTAGTGAGTTTGTACTAAAATATTATCTGGAAATTTTTTGGCCTTTTTGTGGAGTTGGTTTCTTTTGTGAATCGATTTTACAAGGCCAGGAGAGATCCAGGGCGTAAGTTTAAACTGGCTGTTCGATATGTGTTTGTTACTTGTATGTTTAGATATATATGTATGTAGAATACAAATGAATTCTTTCATCGCAATGTCAGTGTCAATTTGATCAAATACTTTTTGCCAGTTTTCTAAATGCAAGTCCTCAATTAAATTATTAAAGTTTAATCGAGGGACGTACTTGATTTTAGCAGGGGGGGGCGGCTTATCTTTAAAACACAGGGCTGTCGTATAGTGATCAGAAATTGACGTGTGGATAACGAATGAGTCAGTGAGGTTGATATTTTTTACGTTGATGTGATCCAAACAGGATTTGTACGTGCCCTGTTCTCGAGTTGGTGTATTGATTGTCAATATGAATCCGTTTTCTGTGAGCAGGCATATGTAGTCATTGAATTGGTTGTGAAATGGAGGTAAGGTGTTAATATTAAGGTCACCTATAATGATTTGACGTTCAAATTTATTGGAATTGCTAATAACAGTTTGGAGTGAATTCAGAAAAGAATCTATGCTCTGGAAAGAAGGTGATCTATAAATAGCAAAGATACATAAATTATTATTCAGAACAATTCTAAGGCAGTTACCTTGTGATAATATAATTTCTTCGACTTGTGCTTGAATACCGTCTTTTATGTAGACAACAATCCCGCTAGATTTATTTATATTTTTAATTGAGTGATATTCCGTGTAAGTTTGTATTATTTTAGAGGTGTAGTTTTTATTGATCCAACACTCTGATAAAATTAAAACATCAAAAGTATGATTGAATTGATCTAGAAATAACAGAAAATCATCAAGGTTTGACATACTTCTGATATTCTGATGGATAATCTTTAAATTATAAGACTTCCAACTGAAATTATTTAATTTGTTGAGATCGTCAATCACATACGTGTTGCACGTTACATCTGTGTCATTGTAAATATCAGGAGGTAATTGAATCATGATTATTCAGGTGAGATGTGATGCAATGGAAATTTCACTACTAAACGATTTTGATCCATTTCTCGTGAGTAGGTATATTTGGTTCGAATGACTGGATGTGGATAATCACAGGATATAATAATGGCAATAATAATAAAAGAACTTTCATCTTGTAGTCGTTGTCTGAAGTAGTAATAAGTAGTGGTAGTAGCAATGATAATAATAGAACCTTCATCTTGCAATCTTTGTCGGCAGTATTAATAAGTAGAAGAAGTAGTAGTAGCAATAATAATAATAGAACCTTCATCTTGCAATCTTCGTCGGCAGTAGTAATAAGTAGAAGTAGTAGTAGTAATAATATAAATAGAACCTTCATCTTGTAATCGTTGTCGGCAGGAACCTTCATCTTGTAAAAGTTGTCGGCAGTAGTAATAAGTAGAAGTGGTATTATTAATAATAATAGAACCTTCATCTTGCAATCATTGTCGGCAGTAGTAATAGGTGGTAGTAGTAGTAAAAATAATAAAAGAACGTTCATCTTGTAATCATTGTCAGCAGTAGTAATAAGTAGTAGTAGTACCAATAATAATGATAGAACCTTCATCTTGTAATCGTTGTCGGCAGTAGTAATAAGTAGTAGTAGTATTAATAATAATAATAGAACCTTCATCTTGCAATCACTGTCGGCGGTAGTAATAGGTAGTAGTAGTAGTAAAATTAATGAAAGAACCTTCATCTTGTAATCATTGTCGGCAGTAGTAATAAGTAGTAGTAGTACCAATAATAATAATAGAACCTTCATCTTGTAATCGTTGTCGGCAGTAGGTATATTGTATTTGAGATAATCATAGGGAAGCCAGCTTGTTTTCATCGGATATAAGAATTGCGCCTGAACCTGTCTCTCTCCGCAGGTATATACGTCCTTGTTGGATCCATGCAAATTGATATTGTCTCGCTCTTGCAAATTGGCGAGTTTTATACCAAATCTGTTTCGCCCGAAATGTTAACTGCTCAGATACATAAATCGGCAACCGGGGGCCGGCGAGACCGATATTTAACGTGTTAAGTTTATCTTCGGTATTGGGTTTGTTCTTGTTGAAAGATTTCACATCAGCTAGCAGTTGATTTCTAGCCATGTTCGATTTTAGTTTAAGAACAATTGTCCTGGGTTGCATCTGATTATTGTTTTTTTTTTGAAGACGATAGACAGCATCGATATCTTTAGTTTCTAAGGGAGATCCTGTTGTTTTGAAGATGTTGAAGACCACGTCGTTGGAAATAATTTTCAAATCAAAGCCTGAACAAGGTTTTGTGATGGAGTTAAAAAGTTCCCAATTAGTTTTTGTGAATATAATAACTTCGAGCAAGAGCACAAACTAGACAAAGTGATTAATAAATAAATAAAAATAGTTTTTCGTCATTGAAGAAGAAGATAACACTAATTAATAATCAAAACGAAAATATGGAATAGAAGAAGACACAGAAAAATAGAAAAAGATAATAATGGTCGCAACCGGACATTTTAGTACACTAATAATAATGGTCGCAACCGGACACTTTAGTACACTGGGTAGTTTTTCATAATTTATTAACTTCAAAATCTAAATCCTTATTAATGGCATAACAATTCTAACAACGATGAAAATCGCATATTGCTATTTAAGTTATATGGAACAAATGTATTATGTTTGCGTGCCCGTAGGTACCCCTTCAAATAACCTCACGTACTCCTGGGGGAACGCGCCACTAATTGGGAATTGGAATTGGACAATATTCCGTAAAAACCAACAAAAATAATTAAGATTGGCATTAAAAATAACAAGGCCCTGCTTTGCATTAACAAGTCTCGATATTCTGGACGGTGGAGAATAGTACCTACCCATAAGAATAAGTAGTGTTGATTGGGGAAAAGGAAAATATCCTTCTGAGTCTACGGCAAAAAATGTTGAACTTGTTGAGGTACAAGAAAGATGAATCAATAATTTGATAAATAATTTTAAGGATGCAAATGAGACCAAGTCTTTTTTCCTTTTCTCTAATGAAACAATTTTTCAGGTTTGTTCAATTTCATTGAATAATCACATCTTACTCCCCCCAATCTAACTATGTTGTACGGATTCAATATTAGGAATATGAGCAGTAGGTACGTACCTACCTATCACCTACAGAAAGGAGACCAACTGACACTGGTATATTCAAGATGGGGGCAAACTAGTGAGCGGTAGAGAATCTGCAGGTACCTACCTACAGGTATCTGAAAGCTTTTCGCATGGAAATTAAAATAAAAAATAAGAGAGCCATGTTGGAAGGTTCCCAGTTCCTACCCATAGCGTAGAAAATAAGAAGAATGATGGGTGAAGATGGGGGATTTCACAAGAGAGGAAGCGAGACGTCAATAACCTCTCTAACTCATGTGCGTACTCGAACTTTAAAAAATGACAATGCATTGTCTGAAAAAAAAATTGATACAAGCACGAAAGCAATCCGTTGACGAGTATGTCAAAAGCGTTATACGCATGCTCCGGTTCTTATTTTTTTTCCGCTCGGGCGATATTTTGTTTCAGGAGGAATGCAAAAATATGTCCCATTTAACATTTCGCATTATAACCAATGATATGATTTTACTCGGTTACCTACTAAAAAAAGAATTCACATGTTGATTATTTAATGAGAGGATGATTACTTATCGTACAGAAAATCTGTAATTTTAAAAAAAATCGAGTGCAGTTTACTGTTTACACTCAGTAGAAGCGAAACTTTACCAAAACCATTACAAGCTCAACCATTACTTGAAAAGTGAGGTCATAATCAAAGCGACCAATGAGCGCGGACCAGCGTAATTTCCGTTTCATATCTCAACCAACAGGAGCCTTTAAAAGTGACATCATTATCAGAGCGGTTAATGACCGCAGTTGATGCGTCGCAGGTGCAATAATCGTCGTTTCCGTTTCTTCCGAAATCCAAATCATAGTGGGGCTATAGAAGTTTCACTTCAAAAAAATTGTGTGCAGTTCACAAGCGGTAGAAGTGAAACCTTCAGAAAACGAAAATAGACAAGAGTGGGGAGGCTACGAAGCACCGCACAAAGAAGAGACCGGTAGGCTAGAAGCGAATCGATCGATCGATTATTCTATTTCATTCTCTCGCAGTCTAAATCCCATAGATGTGCATGTCTTTGTCAGTGATAAACACATTCGCGCTTTCTTCATTGCGAAATCGTTGATAACTTTTTCAAACGACAGGCACCTTTTGATGATACTGGCATGTAGGTACGTAAATGTCGAAATCGAGCACTATCGGGACCGGAAACTTATCAAGAGCAATCAGGAGCAAAACGAAAAAATAATAGTCCTGCCTAGTCTGGCCATTCTTGCGCCCCCCCAAAGTCTACGCCCTGTGCCTGGGCACCGGTGGCACCGCCCTATTTACGGCACTGTTTGTCACTTTTTCGTTTTATCGAGTTTCAAATCACAACGGTGCTAAAGAAGTTTTCACTTCAAAAAGAATGACCATTTAACCAAAGGCAAAGTACAGAAAGGATTAGGTATACAAGTAATATGAAAACAAATTACTTTGTTGTAGGTAGGTACACCACTTATTTAATCAAAATTATCCACAAAATCAGCGACTTCTTCGTGAGGATAAATTTATATATATATATATATCTACATATATATATATTAAATTTATCCTGATTATGAAACCATTGGTTTTGAAACATGTTGATAATTTTGATTAATTGAGTGGTGTATACAAAGTAATTTGTTTTCATACTTATGACTTATCCCTTTCGCCAAAACAACGTTTGGTCAAAGAAACTTCAGGTACTGTGCAACAAAACTTTATAATATACTTCCACTGACCATTAGACAGCACACTAATCACGTAAAATATAAAACAGATACCAAGTTTTGGATCACTACCAAAGACAGATCATATATCCACAATATTTTTAGAACCTCCTAATGCATGCTAACCGATTGATACGATGCTGATTGTCCTTGTACTTTTACTCTAAATGTAAATAACATTGTTGTTGTTATCCTTTATAAACTATTCTTAAACTATTTATGTTAAAATGCGCCTGCTCTCAACATAGGAACTCCTAGTGAGACAGGCACAGCACAGTTACCTATGTAACATAAAAAAATTAAGATTATAATAAAAATAAAAATAAATAAAAATAACGCCACAAAATGAATTTATGAATATTGAAGAATTAAAGGAAGGATGTTTCAAAACGCGGCGTTAAATCTAACACGATTTTCCACTGACAGTTCTTATGTAGGTAAAACTTAAAGCCTTCATACCTAAGAAATAATAACTAGCGCCCTAGGTGTTATTCTTGCTTAAGAAACGAGTATCTATAATTAGTGTAATTAACACTTTTTAGCATTGACTCGAAAAGTCTGGCTCAGACCTCAGACCATTCATGCAAATTTCATAATTTTCAAATCATAAATAATTACATCGAGGTTAAAATCAAATTTAATCCGATTTATTGCGTCAATGAGTGAATAAATTCAATTATTTATTTTTAAATATAATCCGATTTTTGTTAAATATCTCTTCAAAGGCGTTTAATAAAGCGCAAAATTAGTTTACATCTGACCTAACAATTCACGTGGATCAAAGAAACGAAAGATTAACTGTCAATTGTTTGTATTACCCAACTTACACAATACCTAGCAACTATAGGGTCTTTCAATAAGGATGTTCGATTTTAAAAAGTAAATAAAACAAGTTGTGCGTGAGATATCCACTCAATTGTTTTATTTGAAAGTATATTTTATGGCAATAAGTGTGGAATATAACTAGTGTCAGACCGAAACAGATATTTCTACCGAAACCGAAACTTTTTAGACATGGTAATTTTTTTTTTTGTTTTCTGAAATTTGGCTTATTTTTTATCCTTATACGGACAATTCACGTGTTAAATGAAATAATAATAATTAAAAAAAAAAACAATAATTGAAGCATGTGAATTTTTTTCATATTACTGCCATAAAACAAACAAAAATGAACAAAACACGTTAACTACTTGTTCGAACAAAATTTTTTCAATAATCATCACTTGCATTTTAAAGAAAGAACCTCATTAATTGAGTATTTTAATTTTAATTGCATTTACAACCACAACATTCTTATTACACTTGTTAAATGAAATATAAAACAATAATTGAAGAATTGTTTACAATAATTATTTTTTTTTGATATTACCTACTGCTATAAAACGAACAAAAATTATATTTATATTACTAACATAAACTGACAACACAATCACGCCGGACCGGCCGGCGAACTCAGCTGATGATGGCGGGTGACATACGAGCCACGAACTCATCCGAAGTCAGTCGAACGACGCGCGATAATTTACGAGTTTCGGTGCTGCCGGTTTCGGCAGATTTTCTGCCGAAACCGAAACTGATGCCGAAGCTAGATTTTTTTGCCGAACCTTGCCGAAACCGAACCTTCAGTCGATCACTAAATATAACGTCGCGGCTTTGTTTGGTGGCACATATCAGGGAGGTCCAATTTTCAATGGCTTTGTCGCATAAATCCAGCTGAATTTGTTGGATGGCGTTTGTTATGTTGATTTTAAGGGCGTCAATTGTTTGCGGTTCATTCCATAGACCTGCGATTTAAGATAGCCCCAAAAGAAGAGGCACCAAATGCGTCCCGAGAAAATCACTGTTTGGTGGTGATTTTGGTCTGGAATCATCGGTCCGTACTTCTTTCAAAAGGAAACTGACATTGCCATAACCGTTAACGACGAGCGCTACAGATCGATTTTAATCAATTTCTTGTGGCCTAAACTGGATGATATGAATACCGATAACATGTGGTCCCATCTGGACGGCGCTACATGTCACACAGCACATGCCACGATGGACATTCTGCACAAGCGATTTGAGGACATGGTTATCTCGCGCGGCGGCGACGTGAATTGGCCACCGAGGTCGTGCGATTTATCGCCTTTCGACTTCTTCCTTTGGGGCCATCGACCAACTTGGTCGAAGTTTGGAACTATCTTAAATTGCAGGTCTGTGCGAATACACCGCAAACAATTGACGCCCTCAAAGTTAACATAACAATCGCGACAAAGTCGTTGAAAATATTCCACTATGTTCCTTACCTATGTATCACACGCTACATTCTACACTTATTGCTATAAGATATACTTTCAAATAAAAAAAATGAGTGGACATCTCATACAAAACTTGTTTTATTTACATTTTAAAATCGAGCGTCCATATTGAAAGACTCAGTAGAATACAACGCGGCGCGCGACGGTCGGACATTATAAAATGTGAGTCCCTACTTCTCACTAGCTAGCTGGGATATGAGGATTATATAATAATTATGTACTTATTAATTAATCAGCAGGCAATGCAGGCATATAAAATTTAAACCCATTCTTTTGCATATAGATTACCTGTCAATATTAGCATGAATTATTATGTTACCAACGTGACATCCTTTTTTTGTATTCCGTCACGCACTTTACTGGTACCTATTGTGATATGTTTCGGGAACTTAATAATAAATTAACAATTGCCTTTTTAATATTCAAACTTTATTCACACACTTTGCCATTCTGAATAAATTCAAATCTTCGTGCTTTTTTACCGGTCACTTTCTGTTGCGTAAGGTGGGCCTTTTCTAAATGAATAATCAATTTTGGAACAGGATTTTTTCTTTTCAGTGCGTTTTACTTTATTCTTCTCTAGTGTGTCAATTATTACTTACTTACGGCCATGAGTGTTCTTTTTCAATTAACTACAGCATCCAAAATGATCCATCGATCTATGTTCATCAATATTATAATACCTGTCCTCCAGTCTACGGGTTGAGTTTTTGAAGAAGAAGCTAATATCGTGGTTTTAATATAATTCAGCTATTCTCCAATTCCAATATCCTAAATAATGCACATCAGAGATGAGTCGTTCATGAACGAGCCGCACAACTGAGCCCTTTTTGATGAGCCGTATTCGCACGACTCCCTGTAAACCGTGCCACGGCTCAATTGAACGGTGACTTTTATTTATTTATTTTTGTTTTATTTTACAATAATTCAATTTTTAACCTCATATGGCTATAAATAACCATGTTACTAACAACTTTCTTTCCGAAGTTAAAGGAATAGCCCAAATGGAACGAGAGTGGTTATTCGAGAAAAAAAGTTGTGGCACTCCAAACAGCTTCTTCCTCTGAACCTTCAATCTATAAATAAACTCATAAGGCATAATAATCACAAACTTAATAATAAAGATTTGTTACATGATGAAGCATCTTCAGACAAAGTCCTGTGTTCTAATAATGATCTGTTTATGAAAAATCGTTGCACACGTGTCTAGCTTCTGCAAGGCTAAATAATTATGCCCACGACCATGACACATCAGCAATAGAAATTAACAAGTTTATATTAAATACAACACCTTCATATAAAGAGGGTGTTGACTGTTGAGGGACGTTCTTGTCTTACTTTAACCAATGATTTCTGACATTATTTACAGTAAAAAATGATAATGAAAATTTGGTCTCCGGTGACTTTTGGGATTTGCAATTAATGTTTGGTGCTATGGTAAGAATAATTTACCGGTTCACACATGTGTAGAATTTTTGTTATTACATACTCGGAGACGTGAACGCCTGACAGTTCGACATCTGAATTTGGACATATTTACCGACAACTACTATATATATATATCCCACAACTTAATTTTCTCGTGGTAGAGGGCGCTGGGCGGCGCGGCGTACCGGGTACCGGTACCAGAGTAGCACTTGTACGTACATTGTTTGTACGCTCTGAGCTCACGGCTGAGCCGTTGTTCAATTGACTCGACTCTTTGAGTTGTACGAAAATATTGAGCCGGTGCCGTGACCAGTAGGGGAGGGTGGGGCGTGTTGTGACGGGGGCGTGTTGAGACATCGCGTTTAAAATTCCCGCTAGTTGACTTAGCTGCACGCGCATTGCACCGTTTCGTGTGAACCCCGTACCGCCAGTTTCTGTCAAAACGGTGGTGCCGTGCGGTCGATATAATTAAAGTTATACGACAAAGTGTGATTTTTAAGTGCTAAACGAACTTTTCCAGGAAATTTTCGAAGTCGTCTGCCAACCTGCTAACAATCGGTAAGTCGTTATATGTTTTTTTCTCCACAAACTGTATCTTTTGACTGTGTTATTAGTTATAAATGAAATACGTACGTCAAGTATGTTTACTTGCATGGCCATTTTTATGTAAAATCGTCGGGTGGGGCGAGTTGTTACATCAAGGCGGGGGCGAGTTGTGGCAGACATAACTCGCCGCTAGAATTTAGTTTTTTTACGTTTATATAAAATATGCATTAATACAATATTTGTTATGTAAACAGGCGTATTTTTTTAACATATTATGAATGTATATATGTATAACCTAGATACATTTCCTTTTTGTGCCTATTTGTAATTTTTTCTTTTTTTCAGTCTTGCAAAATGGTCCGAAAATACAAAAAAAGACGAATAGAGGGGAAATTCCAGAAAACGTTTATTAACAAGATGCAGCTGAAATCATTACTACAAACGTGTCACTTCGAAAAGCTGCAGTCTCTTTTGGAATTAATCATATGACACTAAAGCGGTTCATCGAAAGGAAAAAAGCTAGTCCTCTTAAAAATTGTAAGGTGGGATATTCCAATCCTGGTCAAGTTTTTACTCATGCACAGGAAAAAGAACTTGCAGATTACATCGCAAAATTACATCTCACAAGAACACCATTGCAAGACATAACGAAATCAGAAATTGAAGAAAAATTGTTGGACCCTCATCCATCAACTAGCGGAACCATTAAACCTGTGTGTCAGAAAACGCCAGAACAAATCCGGCCATTACCCAAAGCTCAACCAAGAAAGAACTTTCCAAATCGTAAAAAACTTACGAGCGCAATTTTAACGGATACCCCTACAAAGAAAAAAATAGAATTAGAAGACAAACTAAGAAAGGAAAAGAAAGAGAAAAAAAAGCGTACATACAAAACTAACTCAAAAAACAAGCACCCAATAAAACGAAGGCGGTGTCAAAAACAGAACCACATAAAAAAATATTTTAGACGTAAAAAAACTAATTTTGGTGTCCACATCATCCAGTGAAACTGAAGAGGAGCCACCAATTATGGAAACTGACGACAGCGATGCAAACGAAGAAGAGCAATGTATATTTTGTCATAACCATTCTAATGATATTTCTGGTGAAAGATGGGTGAGGTGCATAAAATGTCATAAATGGTGTCATGAGTTATGTGCCGGAGTGGATGAATACATTCCTGACTTCATCTGTGACTTTTGCTTGACTGGCTGAGATTTATTTTAAATGTTTTTTTATTTTTTATTATTACATTGGAGGTATACTACAACCACTTTTATTTAACTGATGATAATATATTATCTGGACTTTCGTTTTTACCAATTTTATTTCGTACCTACCTAATGCTTTTACTTAATTATTTGTTCGTCTCAACACGCCCCACCCCCATCACAACTAGCCCCACGGGTGGGGCGTGTTGTGCCAATTCCCATATTTTGTAAAATAATATTTTGTCACTTTATTCGTATGTTAACAAGGTTAATAATACCAAAATAATGTAGCCAAAGAGTTATTTGTTTCCATTAAAATGTCAAACCTTTGATTTCATTAAAGATTTTTCTACTACACTCAGTTTTGTAATTTAGTCACAACACGCCCCACCCTCCCCTACCGGATTATCCCTAAGGCAGAGTAGGCAATTGCCTAGGGGCCCCGCATCGGCTAGTGGCCCCGCGTCCCGAGAAAAAATGACTTGCTTCAATTAGTGAGCAACGAAGTTTCGGAAAAAGTAAGCTTTCAAGATGTTTTAATTTGTTTATTTACAGGTTAATAACATTAGATACACGCATTAAAGAAAACAACAAATTATAAAAATTAGGTTATAACCCAATAAATAACGAATGTTCACATCGTGCACAAATTATTAATAAAAAGTCTATAATTAAAACAAATATATAAACATAGTTGTATTTAACTTTTCTTTCCTTCTATTTGTTGCATTACATTACTTCTTAGTATCTAAAGTGATTGAAGGTGCCGTGTGTGGTTTATATTGGCATTTGTTTTATTTTATTTCTAATTATATGTTTAAAGTATAAATGTTGTACAAGCTTCAGTATGCACGACCTATCTGCTTGCTAAAACTCTTTGGGAAAGGTTGTCTGGAAGAGATCGCTTTAGTGACAAGACGGCTCATTGTAAGTAATGTTTTTTTTAATAATACAGGGTGTCCGGGGGTAAGTGCATTAACTTCGGGAGATAATTTTACATTATAGTACAAGTAAAAAAGATAAATAACTTATTCGAAATTCCAACTTTTAGGGTTAGTTTTGAGGAAAAAAGATAAAATTAGTCCGGCGTGTACGGTCAGATTTATTATTTTCCGCTGTTACGATACGGGCCAATCACAATCGAGTCGAACGCCCGGCAGGCTTTCAGCATGTAAGATCGTACGTCACACTAAGGATTTTTAGTAGATACGTCTTTTTGTATGGGAAAAACAAAGTTGGAATTTCGGAAAAAGTTAATCTTTTTTACTCCTACCATCATGCAGAATCACCTCCCGAAGTTAATGCACTTTACCCCCGGACACCCTGTATATGGTTTTTAATAATCTAGTCTCTTTCAACGGAAGCAATCTCCCGAACAGGCCCTCCATTGATAGGCTTGGTGTAACCCTAAGTGACCAGCTCAGGTATGGGGGCTCCATCGAAGCCAGAGTAAAGTTAGCCTCCCAAAAACTGATTGTACTGTTCAGGGCCCGCAGATACTTTAATAGTACACAACTGCTAACCCTGTACAAATCACAAGTGCGCCCCAGGTTGAATTTGGCAGTCACCTGTGGTCTGGAGCTCCAAAGTACCTGAAAAATACCCTCGACTCTGTGCAGAAACGGGCGGTCCGTTTGATAGATTCTCCCATCTTAACAGACGGATTGCAATATTTAGAACACAGGCGTCGGGTGGGAATGCTATCCTTGTTCTACCGGTATTACAATAGTAGATGCTCCGAGGAACTAGCATCATTGATCCCTTCAGCATCGGTGCATAGTCGGGAAACACGCCAAACGCGTGCCCAACATTTGTACACGGTTGACATTTGTCACATGAGAACGGGTCGTTTCTTCGACTCGTTCTTGTGTTCAACAGCTCGGCTGTGGAATGATATGCCGGCCTCTGTGTTTCCTCCTTCCTACAACATGGGTCTCTTCAAGACCAATGTTCATTCCTTCCTCTCCTCAAAAAGACCCTCCACACAGCATCAGAGGGAAATTAGTGAAGTTGATGTAATTTTTTTATTCAGGTTACACGGGCCTCTGACTCTGGGGGCCTCCAAACGCCTCCATGTTCCCTTGATCAAATCCTAAACAAGGCTTTAAGGACACCGCAAAAAAAAATGTTATTTCTTTAATTCATTTTCTGAAAGATGCGTTTGTGAATAATGCTCTCACCATTTGAAGAAATTGGTAAAATTGATGGAGATACAGCGTTTTAAGCAGTTTGTATTTTGAATTATCCTCGGCAAAACTTTGAAGGCGTTTTTCTCTAAACTACGTTTTTCAACCTGGTTGATAACATATTAGAAAAACTATTTATCCGATTTGCATGCACTAAGTCTTTTAACAGTTAAAAAATCCGTTCACTATGGCACCACTTCGGGATTTTTTTTATAAAGGTCTTTTTTTTATGAACGACGAACATCTTCAATAAAAAATCGAAATAAAATTCGCTGGTCCGCCATTTTTTATTTTTTTACATATCGAAATTCACATATGCTATTTATAGACAGTAGTATCAAAATTTCCCTATACTATTATAGATATTAGATTTTCGAACAGATTAAGACTTGGTGCATGCAAATCGAATGTATAGTTTTTTTAATATGTTGTCAACCAGGTTTAAAAATGTGTTAAAAAAGTTTCGAGAAAAACGCATTAAAATTTTTGCTGAAGGATAATTCAACATACAAACTGTTTCAAATGGTTTCACATAAAATGCCGTAACTCCGTCAATTTTTCGAATTTCTTTAAAACATTTGGTCAGAGCATTTTTAACAAATGCATTTTTCAGAAGTTTTTTACAGTGTCCTGGTGCCTTAAGGGGGGGTAAGGTTTTAAAGGCGAAATAAAGGCATATTGTCATGATTTTTTTGAGATATGAATAATGTTGGTTTTATTTATTTCATACACACTTTATAGTATAACATCTTAAGTATCTATGAAAAAATTCAATTAAAAATATGAATAAATAAGTCCGTGAGAGCGAATCTCCGGAGGTGCCTCGAAAAAAGTTGTTATGCGGTGAACTCCATAACTCGTCACCGGATCATTTGAAACAAAAAAATCTAAATGCGTTTAAAAGGTAATATGTTTTCCTAGGCAATCAGAGGAAGTTTTTATTTATTTATTTTTTATTTTTGGCAGCATTTTGAAGTGAAAAACGCGATTTTTGCTAAAAAATTTGGGTGAATTTGTTATTATAAAATGGTAAAAAAACTCCTTTTGATTTATGTGTAGAAATAGTGTACAAAATTTCAAAAGCATCGGTCAAGTCAAGTCAAGATTTTTAGTTACGATGTTCACGAACTTCAGAAATGTTGTTTGCGAGAAACCGATTTATAATTTTTTATACTCGAATCGAGCATGAGGGCCGGTCGCTTGAAACGCTGTATCTTCGTTAGTTTTGCTCCGATTTACCAGAAATTTTGACACAATACTCAATATACTGACATATTGTACATTCAAAATATAGCGACTTTTCAATACCCCAAGGTACAGTTTTGGGACCACTGTTATTTATTATATATGTCAATGATATATTCCATATTTCCAAATATGGAGACATTGTCTCCTACGCTGACGATACAGTCCTACTACTAAAAGCAAACACATGGTCTGAATTAAATAAAATGGCAAACACAGATATCAATGCACTAAAATTATGGTTTGATAAAAACCTGTTGACTTTAAATTCTAAAAAAACCTATTTTTTACAATTTTCCATTAAAAAACAAGAAACACCTAAAGAATTAAACATAATAGTCCACTCTGTGACAAATACAGAAAGCCACAAATGCAATATATTATGTACAAACATAGAAAGCAAGACCGATATTAAGTACCTGGGCATAATAATAGACCAGCGTTTAAAATGGTCCCCACACATAAATATTCTGAACAACAGAATAAGGAAACTAACTTATATATTAAGATGCTTAAGAGATATTCTAAACGAAAAATTACTTAGAACCACATACTTCGCTTTCTGTCAATCAATCATACAATACGGTATTATAGGATGGGGCGGTACATACAAAACAAACACAAACAATTTACATATCACAAAAACTAATAATAATATATTTTTTTTTAAAACCCTTCTCATATTCATCAGAACTGTTATTCAAACAATTTAAGGTCAGAAAATTAAGTGCATTATACTTTTATCACGCAACATTACAAATTTATAAAGATAATATTCAAAATAAAGTTGCACCCTTTAAAAATAACAGAAATCTTATACTAACATCAATACTTCCTATTCCAAAATGTAAAAAAAACAATTGGACAGTTAAATCATAAATATCTCGGAGTTAAATTTTTTAATTCACTACCTGAGAAAATCAGAAACATGAACAGTAACATAAAAAAATTAAAAACTCAGCTTAAAAATTATACTGAAAATTTGAACTGAATGAAAAATAATAAATTGAACCAATGTAATAACACCCCCCATACACCTGCCCTGCTTATTTATGGTGCTACATCAAATACGTGTATTATGTAATCAATTATTGTATAAAATTTATTATAATTTATGTATTTTTTTGTAAATAAAAAAAAAAAAAAAAAATTATTAAAAAAAAAAAAAAAAGTTTTAAAACCTTACCCCCCCCCCCTCCCCCCCCTCCCCTCCCCTTAAAGCCTTGTTAAGGATTTGATCAAGGGAATAAGGAGGCGTTCGGAGGCCCCTTCAATCCCCCTCCCCCCCTCCCCGTTAGTCCACCATTTGTAAAGGGGCCCCGAGACGTGCATTGCCTAGGGGCCCCGACATGGTTAATCCGGCCCTGACCGTGACTCCCGCTCTTAATAAAATTAGTCAAGATCCATCGCCTCTGCACATGCCACATGGACATAATTTGGGAAGCGAGTATGGATATATTTATTGGATATCCAAGACTTCTGACGTAGGTCATCCGCAGTGGTTCGCTACGTTGGTGACTTAGGAGGGACGCCCGGGTTCATGGGTAAGATTTGTCTGGGTCCGGCGGATACGTTTGCCCGCTATTGCGTGGCGGGCCGGATCGGGAGAGACCGGTAGAGGGGAAACTTTTGACCTCTACAGCCGGACTCTCTCAATCTATCGCCTTGCACTGCAATGGGAGGGATGGGTTCATAAGGCCGTCACTCCTGGACAATTTGATCCTCAGATTCCTTACCACCCCTCATACCATTTTCCTTCTCAGAACTTCCTCTCCTTTCTTTCCCAATAAAGGCCCACAGCTCCCCAAAGATGCCATAGGCCCTGAGGGATTTTTTTTCCTCAAAATCTCCTGCATGGAGCTAGTGTAAAAAAAGGCGGCTCTAGGGGTCCAGAAGAGGAAGGTCAATGCATCCTTTAGATACGTGTTGTTCGCTTTATATATATTTTTTGTTTCTAAATAAAATGAAATAAAATAAAATAATAAAATAATAAAATTGTCATCTCTCTTTTTTGAACGGTCATTGTTCAGATGACCCCGAGAGCAAGCCGCCACTGCAGGGCAGTTTTCCACTAAACCAAGCCTGGCCAACCCAAATTGTACCACGGGCCGCATTGACGGCCTAAAATTTAATGGCCGCAGAGGTTAAATACTTACTTTTTTTGTTTATATCTATAGTCACAACTGAGGAATAAATTTTGATATTCTGTTACTCGCAAATTGTAAATCACGGACATGAGAACGGTTTTCTCCACTGCGAGTCAGTGTTGGACTAAATTAGTATTTTGTGAACATGAATAGTTACAGTTGGAACAAGAGAGCTGATTTTCTCCACTGTAAGTCAGCATGGGCCTCTTCAAACTGGATTTTTCTGAATATGAATAGCTACAGTCGGAACACGAGAATGGTTTTCTCCGCTATGAGACTGTGAGTCAGTATGCGACTATTTAAATTAGACTTTTGTGAACATGCATGTTTACAGTTTAAATAAGAGAATGGTTTTTCTCCACTGTTAGTCAGTAAGTCAGTATATTTTTCTCTGTATGACAATCGGTCACGGAAATTTAAAATGCTATAAAGGACAAAATGTTAATTGTTCAGGATGGGGAAAAGAAATATTTTTTTCAAAACAATCGTATCTCCTGTTTTTGGAGACAAATAATTAAGAATGTTTATTATAAAATAATATTGCATTGATCTTTCAGAATAAGATTTTTATATTATCTAACATTTTTATAATTTTTTTCAGTAAGTGTAGGTACCTACCTACATAATTTATTTTCATTTTTTCTGAAAAAAAAATCTTAAAATGCACGACTTCAAAGACCGAAAGGTATAAATGACATACTTAATTCACATTTGGACTTATTGTCCTTTACAGCATTTCAAATTTCAGCTATCGATATGTTTTCTTCGTACTAAATAAACAGAATTTCACCAAGTTTTTCTTCGTTCTGTTAATTTTCAATCACAGATTTAGTATTCTGATAAAACTATTATCGCTTATAAAAATCCAAACTTTAAATAATCACTATTTAATAAAAATTATCAGCATGTTCTAACTAAATCCAGTGGTGTCTTCATCTGGTTCATGCAATTAATTAAATTAAAATAATCAATTGCCAAATAAATAAATGTTTAAAATGCAATCCATAGCTTAATGTGACGGCCTCGGCAGCGAAGAGGTACCTACACGCAATTGACTTTTGATTGAGGAGGTTCCGGGTCAATTCCTTATGTTCATGTTAAGCCTCGATGACACACGGCGAGTTTACAAGCTACTATCTACTAAGTTTAAAAGCGGTAAAATCGGCGAGTGAGATTGTCGTGATGACACACAAAACTGTCCACTCGCTCAGAAGCGAAGGAAACTGAGGTCGCTTTTAGCGCAAGTAACAAGAATAACGAGGCCTGCGTGAACTAATTCTTCAGGTGTTTGACAGTCGAAATCAGCTGTTTATCGAAGCCATGTTGGAAACGTAAATAAACCAATCACGAGCAAGCGGAGCAAGCGTGTAGGCGAGTAAAGTTGACGTCCTTTCAACTTGTTTTCGTAGATTGTCAACAATCTGCTAGTTGCTGCTAGTTAGCAAGTGACACGATGACACTGGGCGAGTTTACTAACAGATAGTGAATTTCCCAGATAGTAGCTTGTATACCAGCCGTGTGTCATCGACGCTTTACCAACCTATTATAAAACTCGATGTATCTTAAGTAAACGCATTTCAGGTGTCATTTTGTAAGAAACATTAGCAAATTGAAGAATGACACGAATATAAAAGAATGTATGAATTCCAACCGTGCATAAATAAATAATACGTGTGTTGTAAACCCGGCCATAAAATAAATCTAAGTAGATATCTAGCATTGACCTGATTGCATAGTTTGTTAGTGTTTGCGCTACGGTAAAGTCCCAGCCACGCCACAGGGTCACCGCGTTATTTTTTTGTTTTGCCTGTTATCAATATTAAATAGGTACTTACCTATTTTATTAAATTTTGATTTCATTTGGTATACTTTTTATCTGATATTTGCGTGGAGCACATGGTTCGTATAAAATGCTTGTTGGAACGTGCCGGGTCATTCGGAATATATGTATGTAGCTATTGTCCTGCTGCAGGTGACGTGCGGTAAATTTTTAGCGGTGATCGTTTTGGAATGATCTGTTGCACCTTATTAAATCTTCGTTTTTTTATCTCACATCCTGTCCCTCCGCGTTCTTTGGCCCAGCAAATCCGTTAATACATTGTCCTTCCACAGGAAACATCATGTGGCAGGTTTTTCTCGTGATCTTTTCACTTATTTTGTAGAAAATCGATAGTTTGTAGAAAATTGTTCGATATTTTGTAAAAAGATACAAAACTCTTTTTTCAAAAACAAGAAAAAACTATTAAAATAGTGGCCGAGGTGACTACTTGCATTTCGAAGGATATCGAACGATCGAACAATGGAAAAAAATATTCATAAACGTTAGTTTCTCGCAACTCGCCACGTCATTTCCGTCCTTTGAAAAATCTTTTAAGATTCTGCATTCCAAATTTCTTCAGAAATAAATATAGGCAAAGAATGCGATGATTGGACTACCTAACTTTAGAACTTTAACTTAATTAACTTTAAAACATGTAGCTCCTAAGTCTTGGCACGTAGAATAAAAGTAATTGATTCATTAAAACCACCGTTTATTCATACAATAAAAAGATAAGTCACTTAATTTTAGAACTTATCATTACACGACAAAAGTGAAAAAATCGTAAATTTTGGGTTGCCTGATTTGAATACCTGTTGCCTTGTTTGGACCATCCTCGCATCGTGTTGCTATGATCGAACTAAATCATTTTGGAAGCTGGGTCCAATAAATTTTCAAAAAACTTAGTCTTATAACATTGGGACGATTATAACATAAAGGTTTTTAAGATGGTGAGAATATACATTAAACATTAATTAATATTACAAAAAAACACTTACATAATCATCGGTTATCGATTTAAGCACCAGCTAGAGAAAAGATATCTATCTACATATGTGGACATTTTGTTTCTTTTGGCACAGTTCCGGGAAATAAAATAAATATTAAAAAAGAAAACACACTGAAAATAAAATAAAAAAAACGAAATACTATAAATTTCATTGATGAAACTCAATATACAATAATTTTCAAAAATAATTCATCGTAAAATAAAATTTATTATGAGAGATAAAAAAAAATCACAAAGACTGCTCCGATAATTACGAAAAACGCACCTGCAGTTCTGTTATTTTTAATGTTTTAGGTAGGAAAAAAATCACTGTCTTTCTTTAAATGCTAATTAAGACATTTGTCGAGAGATTTTTGCTTTATTTTATTTAGGTAAGTCATGTTTAATTAAATATTTTCACAACGGTCGCTTAAGCCTATCCATTATAATCTTTCGTTTTTTTTAACCCTAAGTAACTTAACTCTTTTTTAACTCTTCTTTTTGAATGCTTGCTGCGGTGCCTTAATTTCAAAATATGTATATACATAAAAAGACAAGGTTACATGCAAATTTTTCAACTAGCAAATATTTGGTAGGTATCTATATAATCATTTTGAACAAGGGTGAACAATCCAGGGTGAAGCTGGGTAGTATAACGCGCTTCGGCGCGAGAATCCGATAGCGCAGCGGGCTAGGCGCTCGACAAGTCTCAGCGGCCAGAAATGACGCATCATAGCACCCGCGAAGCATCAAACTGCGCTCATTTTACCGCTTTGATTATATTGGTTGAGATATGAAACAGAAATGACCCTAGGTCTGCGTTCATTGGCCGCTTGATTATGACCACACTTTAAAAGGCTTCTATTGGTTGAGATTGTTTTTGGTAAAGTTCGCTTCTACCGCGTGTGAACCGCACTCGACATTTTTTTAAACATTAGTTCCTCACAGGAGTCAAAACAAATCCCTCAGGTCCTGTATTGTCCTTGGGAATCCCATATGGAAGGCCTTTTTAGGGAAAGGAAGGAAAAGAAGTTATGGGAAGGAAAAAGATATACCTAAATAGGTGGGTAGGAATCAGGGGGTCAGTGTGTTCAGGAGTGACGGACGGATTGGTCGAGAAAGTCCGGCTGGGAGTTCTAGGTTAGGTCTCCCTCAAGCAGTCTCTCCCGATCCGGCCCGCCACGCAGTTGGTGGGCAAAAGCGTTGGCAGTCAAAACCTGGACAAACCTCACCCCATGAATCCGGGCACCCCTGCTAAGTCACTAAACATACCGAAATACTTGGGGTGACCTACGACAGGTTTTCCAATAAATGGTTCCCGGGGCTGCAGTACCCACAACCACGTCTCAAATTGAATTAATTGATTTAACGAACGATCCGTGCACTCGCACTCCTACCCACCGCCTATAGCTGGCTACCAGGAGCGCATTCATAATGAAGAGATCGCATTTTAAATCCGAGAGGACTGGTCGTGACGGCCGCGTCTCTGATTGATGGGTCCGGGCGGGTGAAGGGGAGGGTGCGGCGAGGGGAGGGGCGGCGCCGCGGCGGTCAATCAATGCAGCCCGGCAACGAGAATCAGCCCTTTGCACGCCCGCCACTTGTGTTATTTGTTCCCCGCTAATTGAACACCTCTTCACCTTTCTGCACTCTTCCTATATTATATTCATTGGTGGATTTTTACAGGGAAATTTTAATTAAGCTGATCATTCTTATGGAAAATTAGTGAGGGGTAGCCTATTATGGCATATGTATTTTAAAATGCAAAGGTCAAATACAGGGTTCATAAATAACTACTAATCAAATTGACGCGTTATCACAATCGATTTAAGCATAAAGTACTAGGTTGATAAGTATAATAGGTACGTACCTAATAATGGTATGGGATGGGATCATTTGTATAGTGCCGTTTTAGCGGAAACCACCTCACAGGGCATTAAAAAATAATTGGGCAAATTAAGTTTCAAAAATAGTTCAATTGTATAATAACCTACTAGACTAGGAGCCGAGATAGGTAAACTCTATACGTCATCGAGTAGACAGATGAAACTAGGTACTTTGTAGTGATAGTGGACATTTAGAATTTGGAAAACCTTAAAAAAGCTGGTCTTCCTGTGCGCTTCTTGGCAGGAGCCGCGCAGTCATGGAAATAGTAAGCGATTTTTTTCTAAGAAATTACGTCATCGAATACACGAACGAGAATGGTTTCATATGATAAAGGTCGATTAGTAAATGAGAAAAAAGCAGGTCTGCCTACCGGCAGCCTGGCACGTTCGCAGGCAGCCGGTGTTAAATTCGGGTAAAAATTAGTAAATTTTACGTCATCGAGTACCTACCTACACGAATGAAACCAACGATCAACTATAGTCTAGATCTAGATCATCCCTTTAAAGAATTTCTTGGTCTGCCGACCAGAAGCCTGGCAGGTTTTTGTGTACGATTTTTTAAAGTATTTTTAATATTTTTAAATTATTTTCAATATCTATATTATTATATTTGTTTCAATATGGTTTTAAAAACATAGAATGCCAGATTTTAAATAAAATAAGTTGTAATGATAAAAAAAAAATAAGATTTGAGTGTTCCGAGTGTACCTACCCATCGGACGGGAGAGCCTTTCGAAGCGAAACAACTTTCTGGAAACTAGCCGCGGAGCCCTACGCCGCTATTATTCTACAAATTTATAATAATAATAGTCTTTTTAAGACAATTAAATAGTCCATAGTGGTTGGAAGTTCGAACAACCACCGCACCGTCGCCGTAAGAGTTGCGCTCGTCCGGAAAGCGACGAAAATTTCCGAACCACGTCCGTTTCATATCGGTTTCGCTTGCCCTGCTGCATCGATTACATCGAATACAATATCACAACCAACGAAAAACTGTAGTCTAGATCATCCCATTTATGACTTTCTTGGTCTGCCGACCAGCAGCCTGGCAGTTTTTTTGTGTACGATTTTTTTATATTTAAAAAAATTTCAAATTTATCTTTATTATTATTTTCTTTCAATATGGTTTTAAAAAATTAGAATGCTAGATTTAAAAAAAAAGTGGTAATGATAAAAAAAAATATTTGAGTGTTCCGAGTCTATCCATCGGACGGGCGAGCCTTTCGATGCCAACAACTTACGAAACTGGCTGCGGAGTCCTTCGCCGCTATCGCGTACCTATACTATAATACATATATAAAATAATAGTCCTTGTAAGTTTGCTTAACAGTCTATTTAGGCTGGAAGTTTAACAATCGCCGCGCTACCGAGGTAAGAGCTGTCTGAAATTTTCGAACCCCGTCCGTTTCATTTCGGTTTCGCGTGCCCAGCTGCAACGAATACATCGGATACACGAATGAAACCAACGTATAACTGTACTCCGACTTCATACATAATCGTACATGACTATGTATGAAGTCGGAGATAAATTAATTTGAGATATACTCGTATAATTGATTACCTGAAGTTTGCTGTTTAAAATACATATTTTTGAGATACAGCCCGTTAACAAAGGCTATCCTTAGGTGTACGTAGAAGGGACATCACCTAGACCATGTCATTTACTATCGTGCTTTCTTGTGATTGAAAATTACTTGGAACATATTCTGTTGGCATTAATGAAGTTAGATTCTTGGGCTGTATACCGCTCACGTAAAACAATCCTTGTATCACACGTAATGGGCCCGGCCGATAGGTACGCTCGAAACACTCAAATTAATTTTTTTATCATTACCAAGTGGTAAAAAAAGTTTTTTTAAATCTGTCGTTCTAAGCATATTGAAATAAAAGTATCTAATAATAAAGATAATAAAAATAAATATATGTATATATTTATTTTTTTTAAATTTAAAAAATCGTACACAAAATCTACCAAGCTGCTGGTCGGCATACCAAAGAAGTCATGAATGGTATGCTATGCTCTAACAGTTTTTTGTTAGTTTTGATCTTGTATTCGATGTAGTCGATGCAGCAGGGCAAACGAAACCGATATGTTTTCCGGACGAACGCAGCACTTACGGTGACGGTGCGGTGGTTGTTCAAACTTCCAACCACTATGGACTATTAGGCAATCTTGAAAGGACTATTATTATAATAAATTTGTACATTAATATGGACACGCGACAGCGGTGAGGGGCACCGCGGCAGGTTTCGTAAGTGGTTTGGTGTCGAAAGACTCGCCCGACGGATGGGTACACTCGGATCTCTCAAATTATTATTTTTTTAACATTATCGCTTATTTTTTTTACATATGGCTTTCTAAGTTTTGAAAACCAAATTGAAATAAAAAAAAATAATAAAGATAATGAAAATAATTTTAAAATATTAAATATACTTTCAAAAATCGAACACAAAAACCTGCCATGCTGCTGGTCGGCAGACCAATAAATTCTTCAATGGGATGATCTAGATCTAGACTC
This sequence comes from Limnephilus rhombicus, assembly GCA_929108145.2. Lineage (NCBI taxonomy): Eukaryota > Metazoa > Arthropoda > Insecta > Trichoptera > Limnephilidae > Limnephilus > Limnephilus rhombicus. The sequence continues at coordinate 42,272,372 of OV815274.1, read as the reverse complement.
TAGACTATACTTTGTTGTTCGTTGGTTTCATTCGTGTACTCAGTGACGTAAAATTTACTAATTTTTACCCCACTTTAACATCGTCTGCCTGCGAACGTGCCAGGCTACCGGTTGGCAGACCTGTTTTTTTTTCTCATTTTCTAATCGACCTTTATCATATGAAACCATTCCTGTCCGTGTACTCGATGACGTAATTTTTTCGAAAAAAATCGCTCACTATTTCCACGACTGCGCGGCTCCTGCCGATCAGTTTTTTTAAGGATTTCTAAATGTCCACTATCACTACAAAGTAGTTTCCTCCGTATACTCGATGACGTAGGGTTTACCTATCTAGGCTCCTTGTCTATACGTACCTAAGTCTACCTAAATTCAGAGGAATCCTAATACACCATTTGTTTATTTATTAATACACCTACCTTATCTTGTGAGAAATCCATCATGAATCATGAAGATGGTGAAATTCGTCACTAGTATACTACACCAGTTAGATGGTGTATTTTTTTTGTCAAAGTCGTTATTATAAATAATAATAATAATAATAATGTTTATTCCAGTATGTGGGGAGGATATTGCAATCCCACACGTCCTATAAAGTTGTACATATTTACACAACATATAAAGTAAAAAAAGTAAATATAACAAACAAAATAAATAATCAATTATAATGTAGGACGTGGTCTGGAGTGAGCTATTGTTACTGCATTTGAAGAATCTTCGGGCAATCATATTAGACAGTATACTGATACTTCTCCGCTGTCGTTCAATATCACCGTCATCCGAGAGGTCTTCAGTAATAATGTGTCCCAAGTATTTTACATTCTTAGATGCGTTTATATTTTCCTCATTAAGTTTTACAGGGAGCATTTTCTCGGGATTTTTTCCATGGTGGAATGCGATTAGTTCCGTCTTCTTGGGGTTGTACATCATGTTGTGGTCCTACATCCCATAAATAGGTTCCTACCGATTGAATCTTCTGTACCAACATTGATTGTTATAAAATCCACGAATATGCTTGTAGGTTCCTTCCTAATAGGCACTAGGCAGTGTAGTCACATACTGACGTACCTATATACCTAATACGACAGATAAATTTAGCGAAGATTAGTAGTTTTATTGTCCATTAGATTCTAAAACGTTTTACATTTGATAAATTACGACAAATTGCAAAAAACAATGCACCAATTTTTAACTCAAAACCACCGTTACCTGACGATTGGCTTTATTTAGCTTTATTTAGCCTGTGCCTACAGTTGTGCACACTGAAAATAAAATAAAAATTATCCCAAGTTCGTGGAATTTTAATGGCGCAATATGGGTAGGCGGACCTACTTAACATTTTCAAAAACGCAAAAACAATACTTAATTTGAAATTTAATTTTTAGTACACTCCAAAATAATATTTGGATCAAATTTGAATGGAGATCTATCACCCTCAATATGTTATGAACTACAAAAATATGAACAAACAAAAATATGTCTTAATTTTTATTTTTATTAAATTTATATTTCCTTAAGAACAACTTCCAGAAAAGAAGCACGGTTATATTTTCAGATGCCATCCGCTTTTCCATTCCTAAAGTTATTTTCCTTTCCAAACACGACAGCGAGACAGCTGTCACATCCGCTTTGAAATGCTCATATAAACTCAAAGATTAAAAGAAATAGTCAGACACAAAATGTGATACTGTCTTATAAATGTGAATATACGATGCTCTTTGTTAATTTAAGAAGAAACAAAGGGTCGTTAATGATGCAGTACCAATAAGCACAATGCATATTCCCAAAAGCTTAGGTGCAATGTTCAGTCAGCTATCAATCTGATCGTAGGTTTATAACTTTCACAGAACTTGAAAATTGATGACGAAATTTGATGAATTGTTCAAATTCTATTAAACAACTGGCCCTTAGGTTTGGTTGGTTCATTCATCAATTTTCAAAGTCCATTTTCAAATTCTGTGAAACTTGTACACAAGTTCTGTTTTTTTATTATTATTTCATTGTGAGCCTGTTGCGTCACAGAACTGTAATAATAACAGAACTTGAATAGCCTTTCACAGAACTTGAAAACAACTACGATTGAATACTGGATGAATTGCTCAAATCTGTTAAACAAGAGTAAGTTCTTAAGGCTCTGCAACCGGGCTCGAAAAGAAGAAGATGGAGAGATACGAAATTACGAATGTTAGAGGAGAGCGCTAACAGTTACAGCGACAAAATCGATGCGAAAATTGCGAAAATGACTCGTTTAAAATAGAGCAAAAATCTCACGGGCATTTTCTTAAACAGCATTTAAAGAAACACTGTGAATTTTTTCATACGTATAACTTGTAAAATAACTGAAACAAACGTGGAATTTTATTTAATTTTTAATGTCTACATATTATCTTCAAGAATAACATATATTTTTTTAAGAGCTTTAAAACTTACCATGTTTATGGGAGATATGTAAGAAATCGGTAGAAATTCGAGTTGCGGGCCCTTAAACTCACAAATTTCACGAATCTTGCTTCACGGTGTAGATTCATTATTGTTAAGGGATAAATCATACGGCAAATAGGGGTAAATTCATTATTATACATAAGTGTGGTTTAGGCGGATTTCATAACAGGGGGTTCTAGGAAGGATCAACAACAGTGTCAACATATAATAAGATTTACGTAATTGTGGACAGCCACCGAACAGGATAGGTACGTAACATCGGTGGAAGTAAGCTGACCACCGAAAAGGCTTCTCTGCAATGAGCCTGCAGAACGATGCGCGACGGAGAGTAAGGAGGCCTAAATTTAGGTGGCCGAACGGAGTGGTGTTGTTCAGATGAACACCTCCTCACTTCAGACGAACCTAAAATAACAATAATACTTGGCTGATTTATAAAGCGCCATTTTCGTCAAAAATCATCACCTCAAGGGCGCTGATCACCTCAAGTGCACTATCATCAAGCTCAAGAAACTAGAAAGAGACAGCAGGAGACTAGCAGAAGTGGAGGCGTTTCGTAGAGACTGCAAAAACCAAGGATTGAGCATTGTTGAACATTCTTCTCAAAATAAAGGATCGTCTATTCAAAATGCGGAAACGGATAGGAATAGAATTATGGCACATTATCGATATACATCGCTCTTTGTGCGTGCGGTTGTAACGTATCTCCAAGGTTGTAACGCATTGTACAGGTACGGGAGTAATTATTATTGCCAGTATCGACAGAGTGGTATTCGAAATCAGATGGTAGACAATAATTTTCTCCTTCCGTTGAACAAAGTGTGCTAAATTCTGCTTTAAGGGGTGGGAAAAGTAAAAGTAATGGGTTTTCGAAATCTCATGTAAATGGTGACCTTTCTCTTATTTTGAAGGTCAAGCGTGCAAAATTTCATCAATCTTGTATAAAACTGTAAATTTGTATATAAATCAAATCCACTCTATTTTTTAACATTCAAATTCTTCTTTATTTTTTACATTCATATTCCAAAAAAAATTGCTAATTATTTCATCTTTATAAATCAACAGTCAATAAATACCTTGTGCAATCTATTTATGCTTGTGCAATCTACTTAACTGAGAAAACAGTTAAATAATTCTTTATTATTCAAATGCATTGTATTTAACAAAAAATATATTGAACTAACAGATTTTACAATTATATAATCATATTATACGATTTTACAATTATACTATAATCATATTATAAACCGGATAAACGGGCGTATATATATAGTGTGGTAGTCGAAAAGCACCTAAAAAGTGTACAAAAAAATCTTATTATATTTTATTTTTATTAGTTAGGTACTAGCTGGTCCCGGCATGCGTTGCTATGCCATTTAATAAAGAAATTGTTTCTCCCTGAGTGTCCTTTCCCATTCGTCCCCCTTCGTTCGTCCTCGTTCCCCTTCCGCCGCCCCTTTTTTTCTCCCGTTCCCACTCCGTCACCTCCACCTTCCCTCTCCCCACTCCACTCCCCCCCCCCCTTCCCCCGTCCTGCGAACCCCCTCCCGAGTTCCCCCCCCCCCCTCCCAGGTCCCCCTCCCCCCTCCCAGGTTCCCCTCTCCCTCCCTCCCGCTTTCCATAGCAATAGCCGCTTCCTCGCGTGCCACCAATAGCAATTTTTTTATACAAATTTCATAATGCTAGAGCTCCCCGGAAGTTTTATAAAAACCTTGTCCTGACAATAACGAACACACAAAAAAAGAATGATCCAATTTGGTGCAGTCTTTCGAAAGTTATGCGCTTAGCAACACATTCAGCGATTCATTTTTATATTATGGGTATAGACCAAACCCGTAAAAAATCTTACACTTTAATTTAACTAAGGCATTTTGCAATCATCCGAAATTAGTAGGTAGGTATATAAGTCCAAAATTTCAAAAGTTAGTGCAGTGCCATTCTTTATTTCTTCTTATGGACGGTGCAGTCGAGACTTAACCTGTTTAGTTTAATTGCTTACTGCTGTTTACTAAGTAAAATAGCATTCATGATTTCGCTGTGACAAATAACGGCGTTGCGTAAACAGCGCTCAAATGACATTAATAACGTGTCAACGTTATTTATGTTGACATTGTTCGGAGCAAAGTGGTGCAAAGTGGCCTGCACTGTATACTGTAGGTATACCTATACTAAGTCTGTAGTCCATAATCTGTCTCTGTAGTTGGTAGATTCGAGCTGTCATGTGACGTATTGTCTCTAGAATGCTGGCTCATTTGAATAAGACAGAATGAGCAATATGAGCATTGTCCTCGAAGCCTTGGTACCTACTTGGTTAGCGGCAGTTATAACTACAGCGTGGAAGGTGGATGCATAATTTAACATATCTTCGGACTACAGACTAGGTACAGACCTGTGGAGTTAAATCTCTAATTTACAGGCAGTTATGTCGTACTGTGTTTGTTCAAATGCAGTTTCAACTTGCGGATAATAGTTTTTTTTCGAATGGAGTACGACTAGTCTATCTGCCCAATACTAACATTACATTATGCCCTCTAGTAAATGGTCGTGATTTTAATAAATATACGCTAGTACCTAGATAAATTATGAAACGACAAGGGATTCACAAAAATCAAAACAATTTTGATAATTAAGCAAATTATTTGAATAGTAAATGTTTTTCAAATGACGATAAACTTCTTAAATATGATAGAACTACCTAAAAGATACCATCTTTACATAGTATAAAATGAAGTCCAGTCTGTGCGCTTAGATCTTTTGAACTACGCAACGGATTTTCATGCGGTTTTCACAGGTAGGTACCTATATATATATTTTTTTGTATTGTATCTAATATTATCTACTATCGTCCACGAACTTGTTTGAATTCAAAATATCACCAAACTGCGAAACACGTTGCAAAAAAACTAAGACAGTGATTACATTTTTTATTTTTTTATTAATTTGTAACCTTTTCGTAATTAAACGACTGACACGTATTACCTACAAAAATGTCGACACCTTCTTGAATTTGTACCTATTTGTGTGCCAACGGGCAGCAAGGGAAGTTCTCGCGCTTCCTTCCGACATGACGTGATTTTGTCTCTCCACGTGGTTATTTTTATATCGGGGGGCCCTTTAGTTCAATCTCATTGATAATATGTCAAATGTCAAAAGACATGTTTTAGCTATAGCTTCATAATTTGATTACGAGATTTGTTTTGCATTGTTGCTGAGGATTGGTTAATAAGATCCATTGGAGGACCCACCACTTACCCGCCCTGTTATAGGTAACAGATGGTTACCCCTTCAAGGCTCTTGCAAGGACTCTAATTCTTTTGGTGAAAACGACTCTACATTTGATAACGAAACTAGACCTCCAATGTCCCTGCATACGTTGTTAGTAAGCAGTAGGCAAGTGCTTAGCGGGAAATACAGATACAATAGGTGTTAGTATGACAAAATATAGACAAGACAGTGGACAGGTTGGTGAAAGTCCCCGAGGTGGCAAGCGCTGGGTGATTGTATTCAGCGTATCCTACAAGCACCTGTTTGGGAAGAAGACACAGTAGATAAGTAATAAGGGAATGGCAAACGGTTGGGAGTCCTCTTCAATCGATTGGCAGTCCCAGCAAGAATGCGCATGACATTCGGTCTAATCGTGAACCACACTCAGCTTCCGCGCCCCTTAGCCGGTTCCTCGGTGATGCCTCAAAGAAAATTAAATGGGAGATTGGGGGGAAATACCCGACGACCCTAAGGAATTCCGCGTCGAGTAGCCGGAGGCAAGGCGAAGGAGAGCCGAGGTCGCCCCCCCCCCAAACCTAAAGCCTGTGTTAATAAGATCCAAGAAGAGTCTAGAAGAGCCAAGAATGGAAGGTAGGTAATATGTAATAAGTAAAAAGTAAGAAGATTCAAGAAGAGATAAGGCTAGCCAAAAAGGATGAAATGTTGCAAGGAGATGCAAGAAGATGCAAGAAGAGCCAAGAAGAGCCATTTCAAGCCAAGGCAAGGCAAGAAGAGCCGAGAGAAACCAGAAGAAATAATAAGAGACATAAAGAGACAAGAAGAGCCAAGAAGTGACAAGGAGATATAAGAAGAGGCAAGAATAAGAAAAACATTAATTTATTTATTTAATTTATCGGGGGCCAGAATTCCAATAATCCATGCGCTTGATAGCTGCAAGACGAGTTGTTTCTAGCCTCCTAAATTAAGTAAATTCTAATGTAAAATCCATGCTAATTTGTACAGCGCTCTTGAGGCGATTTTTCGCAAAAACAGCGCTATATAAGTTGTCCAAATTTATTATTATTTATTATAAAAAAAGAAAAAAACAACGCTCATTCAATTCCTTTATTCCTGCCCTTCCTAAATTCCAATATTCGTTTAATAGGTTGCCATGTATAAACTGTCGATGAACTCCAACCTGATGCTTTCCAGAGCACGTGTTCCAAATCCTAACAAATCAGTGCCCGTTGGTGTACTGGTCTCACCGGGACAGGAGTGCTCCTGGCTGAGATGGTTCAATTGTATCATACCGTGTGCCAGCGGTCAACGAGTGTTTAAATCTTTCCATTTCTTTTAAATTTTTAAATTTTTATATCTATTTTTATTATTATCTTCTTTTCTATTATTTTTTTTCTTTATATTTCAGCTTTCTTTAAATTTGTGTATTTGAATTTAGTTTTATGTATCCTTAAATGGGTTGATCTTCTTTTTAACCTACATTTTCATAAATTATTAGCTCAAAATCGAAAAAAAATTCTAACGTTTTCTAGTCGGCATTTATAGGTAGTTTTTATTATGTTATCGGCCGCAAAGGTTACATATTTTTGTACAATTATTATCTGGACTTGAAAGATGGATTTGACCGAAAATTGTACACCTTCGTCACATTTTTTTTTTTTATGGATTAGTCTTCATGAATTTTTTTTACTTTTCTGTTATTATAATGAATAAAGAACGGCAATATAAATTCTAATAAATTTTAAAATATTTATTTAGGTACTCATTTATTTATTTACCACTCTGTCACATGTTCACCTAAAGTGTAAATGTGACAGAGTGGTTATGGAAGACTGCTGCGCGGTCTCTGGATCTCAGAGGGGAAATTGTAGCAAGGGAGGGAGGAGGCCTAAACCGCCTATCGGGGACGACAAACACGAGCTGCGAGTACATACCTATTTCGAATGACAACCCACGTGACAGAATTAACGTTGTAAAACATCAGTTGTAAGAGACAAGTTTTTGAGATTTTTAAAAATATTTTATGAAATAAACATCATAAAAAAATAAAAATCGCTGTTACTTGATAGGTTTTGGAGTTTAAAAATAGTTTTATATTTTATGTCGTCATACCATTTTTTTGTAACATTATAGAATATACGGTCGAGGTAGTGGGAGACAACTGTGATTTGTTTGAAATACACCTCTGTCACGAGGATTTACAACTCTAAAACGTCATTTTTACTACAAAAATATAACTTTTTTTTAAAACGCACACAGACGTTACGTCGTTAGTAGATACCTACAGTAGATTTTAAAGTAGGTACCTAATTATAAAATAATAATATTGGTAATTCTGTTGAATTTTTCTCCACTAAATGGTGGAGACAACTTTTTGTGGGTTAAAAAGAAGCATAACTCAAATATGTTTTTTTTTCGTTCCTCCTTTCTTATATTTTACTAGCTGACCCGGCGAACTTCGTACCGCCTCAGAATCAATAACTGTTTGTGTTAACTTATTAGCTGAATTAATTTCATTTTTTTAAGTTAAAATAAATACTCAAAATGAATTAAGAAATGTAATTTACGTGGCACCAACGCATTTGCTTTATTAAAGCGAATCGAAATGATTCACGTGGCATTATTTTACTACTTTCTGTTAAACTATTTGCTGGATGGGTTGCACTTGGATCGATTCCCTTCATTGAATCACCTTGTAATATACGATATTTTTCGTTTTGTTGTCATTAGATGTCTTCCCAGTTCCACCGGGCGCATCGCGGAAAAATAAGTCACCATTTCCATCATCCAGTGCCTTCATTAACGTATCGTGCACTTCCTTCTGTTGGGGGTTCAAGAGTGGTACATTCGTTCGATCTGATTGGTTCAATGCATCTTGATCATATTGATTCACGTTTCAATTCTTGATTGAAAGCGTCGTTCATTCCGCGATCTGGCGTTAGTTGACTAACAAACTGCCGTACATTTATTTATTTATTATACAAAATTTATTATGCATGAGGTAATACATGTCTTCGATCAAAAACAAAGCCTGTGTTTGTATATCCTCATTCACCTCGAGATCAGGATTCCCTGAACTGAAACTAATTCAATGTAAAATGTCTTCTGACATGTCATCCTTGTACTTGTTCCATAGTTCACGTGGATTCGATGGGAAACATGTCGAAATAACGATAGCAAATAATGATAGCAAATAATGTGCATATCACATTGGAGATGCAGAAACAATTGCTCCAGCGATTTTCATGTCCCAATGAATATCGTTTTCAAGCAAATTGACCTGCTGACTTGCAACACGAAATGTTGGGCACACTACACCATTGACTTGTGATTCGAACGATGTCAGCTCACGAACATTCACCAGCAACAACCGCAAGTAGAAGCATTCGTCATTTTTAGATGAACTGTGAAAATGTGACCAAGAGCATCAGTAAAACGCACAACCGAATGATCAGTAACCATATCGCCGTGGTTCCGACGGGGAAATCTCTTCGACGAAGCGTTCCAAGTGTAATAACGTGGCATCTCAGAGTAGAGCAACGTTCGGTCAAACAGACAGTATTGGCAAATTGAAAAGAAACTGGTCAAGTTGTTGCTGGAGGTGTTTCAGCACGTTTGGCAATATTCGATGCAATGAAATAAACTCATTGACCATTCTCCAGATGCACCGCCAAATGTACAATAATGGGATGTCGTTCATGAATGGGGAATGAGAATATACGTCAGGTCGCCTGATTGTAGCTCACCAACTTGATAGCGTGTGTTTTCGTCGTTTTTTATTTGAAGTTTGAACGCCAAAAACCACCAAATCGCTGACTTTTGTGATAAATTTGCAGATGTATTTGATTGACTTCACCGAATTGCAATACTCCACGTTGTAATGCGCCTTGAATGTTTTGGAAATTGTTTTTTTTTTTTTTTTACATGAGCTCCACACAGGAGGCCCTGAGGAAAATAATTTCCCTCAGGGCCTATTTCATCTTTGAGGATGCTGTGTGGAGGGTTTTTTTAAGGAAAAGGAAGGAGAGGAGAGTTCTGGGAAGGAAAAGGGTTTAAGGGGTGGGTAGGAATCTGGGGTTCAGTATGTCCTGGTCATCCGCCTCCAAGACCTAGACAAACCTCACCCCATGAACCCGAAAAATGTTGTTGTGCAGATATACGTTCACCGTTGGTCTCATTTTCGACTGTTGACATTTAGTGCGTAAGAAAGAGTGGCAGCATTATATGTTTAAAAACAAAAGCAAAACAATCATCGCATTGACATTTGACGTTTTTGAATTATTGGAATTCACGCAAACTTCAATATTATACCTAACATAATATTGCTGCAGCTCTTTCAAAAGATGAAAATTCGTTCCATACAAAATGTATGAGGAAATTAATTTTCCTCATAACTTTCTTATTCGTGAATTTTTGCGATGTTTTAATAGTTATTCTGTTATCCGGGGCGGAGACAAATCCAACAAATCAAAGATCATCAAAATCTGTCCAGCTGTTCTCGAGTTATAAATGTGTAACTAACCCGACTTTGTTTTATATATTAAGATTATCTGTTTCGGTAAATTGTGTTTTTTAGTTCTTATATGAATTTTTTCATGTATGACTATAACAACACGGGCATTAGCCTAGAATCCACGGTGGTTGAAAAAAAGACAAAAAAACTGTAACTTATAAAAATTTATTAAATAAATAAAAAATTTCAAAAAAATAAATATTTGTTTTTTTAACTTTGTAAACACAACTTTTATTTTTTTTACTTTATGCGTAAATACTGATGAAGCTACGGTTGTAGCAACACGGTCGGCATAAAGTATAAAAAATAAAAGTGGTGTTTACAAAGTTATGGTTTTATTTTAAATTAATAATGTCAAGTCAAAAGTATCCGCTTCATATGAACAAATATACATATTTTTTTTTAAAACAAACAATACACATTAATCATTGTATTTCTTAATTCTTCTTGATCTTCTTGACACTATTAGGTATTTATTATTTATATCACGATCATATTTTCTTGAAACAGGTACCTACCTACATGATTTTTTATGAAAAATGATAGTAATTGAGATTTTTCAAACAATTTTTCCTGTAATGCGAGCGTACACATAATCAATAAAAAATATATTTTTTCAAATCTGAAAGGTCATGCAATCAATGATTTTATGAGATTTAATGATTTTATACCAATACGATACATATATAAATTAATTACAGCCGGAATGGCTGTTGGATAAATTATATCCATTTGATTTTGTATCCTAAATGGCCAATAAAACTTGATTTGTAGATAACTTTAGAGGTAAAGCGGGTTTTACTTGGTTTTACATGGAATCAATAAAATTAATATTTTAGCGCAACATTCACATACGGACGTGTTCGGCGAACCTGTCCGCCGAGCCTGTCCGGCGCAGAAACACCTGAAGTAGGTACGAGAAACTTCGACTATGTACCTATATCTTGACAAGGCGTGTGGGTCTTAAAGACGACACCGGAATCAAAAATATTGGTTTACGAAAACATTTATAAAAAATAAAGTGCATTATCTCACGGTCAAGAGATCGCATTTGGAGCTAATTTGTGTTACAGCAAGTTCGTACCAACGGAATCACTTGTAAAGATCATTTTTAAAACACAAAATTGAGGCAGTTAGCAATATTTTAGGTATGGGCTATCGCGGATTTAATTATTAACAATTTAAACATGAATACTTTAAAAAAGTATTAGATTCGAGACAGCGTATCGATAAAATTAACATTTAATAAAAAAAAATTAGAGTGTGTAATTCACACGCGATAGAAGTGAAACTAGAGAGTCACTAGATGTCGCTTTCTTTTGCCTGTTTATTTTAAAGTGGTTTTATTTAAAGATTGGATATTAAAACACAAAAACAAAAATGTTTATTTTTTTGGATTTCTCTGGCCGCTGAGATTTGCGACGCACTATACCGCTGCGCTATGGGACGCGCTCGGCGAGGCGCGAATTTACGCATTAAAAAACAAAGTGACCAATGAGCGCAGACCTATCGTCGTTTCCGTTTTATATCTCAACCAATAGAAGCCTAGAGCGCAGTTTGATACTTTGCAGGCGCCGTAGTGCGTAATTTCCGTTTCATCCGAATGTCAAATCACTCTAACCAGGCTAAGGAAGTTTCACTTCAAAAATTCCTCGCAAAACAACTACATCGCGCCAGAGATGCGACGGAATTCGATGGCTATTAGTTGTATTATAAAATTATCTGTAGGTGGTGTTGCTATGAAATTAAGTATGGGAGGTGTATTCTATAGTTATTATATTGATGACGAGAATGAATATGAAATGTAAGAAATACATGCAGAAATAAATATACGGAGGATAGGTCCACCGAACATATCCGTATGTGAATGTTGCGCTTTTAGCTTGACCTAACGATCTAACTTCCTCTAAATAAAATTATTAATCGTTAGAGTTTGGAGGAAACAGTTACCATTGCGGATTGCGCAACATAATTTAACGACCGGTTAAAATGTTTTCTATAAATAAGCCGAGAATATTAGTAGGCTAGCTACTGTAATAGCTGCCAGTTCGTAAACTTTTATTGTGTACTTTGGTTTAGGCGTAAAATTGGAAAATAATGTTTCAAATGACCAGCCGGCAACGGAATTATTCAAGTATCGACTAATGGTTTAAGGTCAGTGGCCGAGGGTCCAATTTAACTCTTTTGCGTATTTCGAGTTCACCGAAACTATGTTATAATGATTGAGATATTAATATAAAGCTAAGAATTCTACTGGCAGTTAGATGGTAAGGAGGATGAATGAATTTTTTAAATGCACATTTCAATACCGTACAAGTCTCAACTGCTCCCAACCTCTGGAGCCATTGCCAGTGCGAGACTATGACATCCCCAATGGGGTACGTATGTTGTGAAACTGAAGGTAGTAAGTAGAATCCATAGGTCACCCCAAGTGGTTTGCTACGTTTGGTGACTTAGCATGGGTGCCCGGGTTCATGGGGTGAGGTTTGTCTAGGTTTTGGCGGCGAATGCGTCTGCCCACCTTCTTTTTTTCTTTTTTGTGTTTTTCTTATTCTTGCCTCTCCTCCTGGTTCATTTTGTTGTTTCTTCGTGTCTCTTATTGTTTCTTCTTGTTTCTCTCCGCTCTTCTTGCCTCGCCTTGGCTTGACTTGGCTTTTCTTACATCTTCTTGCAACATTTCCCCCTTTTTGGCTAGCCTTATCTCTTCTGAATCTTTTACTTCTTACTCCTTACCTTCCATTCTTGCCTCTTCTAGACTCTTCATGGATCTCAATGGGCATACATTAATTACGTGAGCTTAAAAGGGGGGGGGGTCCAGCAAAATCTCACAGTACTTGAAAAGAATATACGAAGAGGCCCAAATTTATCTCACCAAGGGGGGAGGGGTCTAGATTGGAAGAAAAATTGCTCACGTAAATAATGTATGCCCCCTTATTAACTAATCCCGCATGGGCAGTCCCACCGTCTAACACCTTCTGCATAGCGGGCCGGATCGGTTGAGACTGGTTGAGGGAGACATTTTGATATCTCCAGCCGGACCCTCCTGCAGTACGCTTTGTACTGCATTCGGAGGAATGGATTCATACGTCATTCCTATCCACTCCTCATACCTTTTTACTTCCTAGAACTTCCACTCCTTCCTTTCCCTAAAAAGACCCTCCACAGAGCATCCCCAAAGATGTCATAGGTCCTGAGGAAAATTGTTTTCCTCGGAGCCTCCTGAGTGGAGCAGTCGAAAAAAAACTGAGGAGGGGAACTTGATGCATCGCGATGCATTACGATGCCGTTGACTGACTGAATAACCTCCATCCCATTATGACTTCCACCACCAACTTTCCTTCACCATAAGAAGAAGAATATTAAAATACCATTTCAGTCTTCCAAATGAAGGAGACCAATGAGACTATGACACTCTAAACCCAATAATACCTACCTACCCGTAGAACAGTTTGCGAAACCAGGATTGGGGAAAGCGATAGATAGAGATAGGAGAAGGTTGGAGAACCTTTAAAGAAATGTTTCGAATCAGAATGGTTGCCTTTCGCGTGGGCGACAATAAAGGACCTTCCGCTCTCAAAGCTAAAATTAGATCCTTCGTAGTTCTCCATAATTAGTGCATGATGATGTGCATTTCAGTATTTTGGATCTAGGGTACTGCATTGCCGGTTTTCTACAAGATTGTCTGGTTCCTAGTGTGACCGCATTGTTCATTAAACACGAAAAGTTATATAACGGCTTTTGAATTCTAAGAAAAAAACGATTTATATTTTTGAGTTGTTGTTAATATAAATCAATACTCCCAATAGGCCACTTGCATAACATTTTTTAATTATTTTTTCCGGGGCAAATATTCTAAGACATTCCGTAAATTTATTTTTTTTAATCTTAATTTTGAAACCCTTCTCATACATTCTCTTCTATTATTCTGACTTTTGACATGACCCGACTCAAGTATCTGATTCACTTGATCGTGCCATGTCTTCCTCGACCATTTTTTATAAACCGGAAAGACGGGACAAAATTTAATGGGTGCGAAAAAACGATAATTACATAGCCGAAAATCATTTAAAAAAGAACGTTTTCCACATGAATGGCACAGGAGAATAACGAGACATACCAAAAATATTACATCACATAAATATTTTTTTTCCTTGATCCATCTTATTGATCATAAATTGTGATATTCAACGTCTATATTAGGTACTAAATCCAATGTAATATACTTATACTTGTAAATTATTTATTTATTTATTTATTTAAACGCCCAAAGGGCTTTTACATATAACGCAGTTCATTTTTTTATTACAAACAAAATAGAGAGTTGACAAAATACAGATATCATAAAATATAGAAAATAAAATAAAGGTTACATAAAATACAAGATGCAAAGTATTCCAGAACTATCTTGAATGTTGTCCCGAGCGAAGCCGGGTAACCCAGCTAGTATTAGATAATTTTCTAATATCCTCCATATCAACAATAATATTAATAAAAGTGCATAAAATTGGTGTTCACAATAGTTAATGAAACAAGTTGAAATAGTTGGCACATAACGGCGTTTAAAGTTTGCCAAGTTAAAAATTGTTATCAAAACATCCATATTGTATAAGTATTTGTTACCAAGACTATGTAAAGGTTGTATTGTTGTATGTAATATGTAATATGTATTCTTCTTTTCAATATAAATTGGGTAATGACTTGCTTATATTTGGTGAATGGTGTGTAATAATGGTGTATAATATAGTAAATTATAATAATAATAAGAATATTATAAAATTTTATTTTGTTAAAATCAACACCATTACCATTATACATCTAAAACACATGCAGACAACATAAATGTACGGGGTTCTCTTCACAACATTTGTCAAAAAGTCAAACCAAATGATAAGTTCGCAGAGAACAAACAATAAATCTAGTGAACGTTAAATGTCAAATTCAAAAATTCGTATGAAATCAAAGTGTTGCCACATAAAAAAAAATCAGTGTGGAATTTTACAAAATTAATAGGAACATTTTCGGAGACGGGACATTTTCAAGTAGTGACATTTCATTTTCATGTCACGAGCCCAAATAATGGATTTATTTATTTAAAAAGAAAAAAAAACTGCACATTTCTAAAAATTTTTACCAACATTTTCGTAATCTATTAAAAAAATCTATCTACACGATTTTTTCGAAGTCGTTATGAAATCCATGTAAGTTGCCTATTTCTTGTCGAATTTGCTTGTTACGAATATAAATGCCAAAAACATACCGCCAATTACTTTAAAATATTTGAATGATGTTAATCAAATAGGTAAGACAAAATTCTACAACTTTGTCATCAATATCCTGGTAACAACCAAGAAAATAATACATGATTCTTTCAATCAGTGAACCAGCGTCAGTATTGTTGGTTTCTTCTGTTTATTTACTTATTATTATTCTCGTTAGTAAGGAATGTAGTTAATTTTTTTAATCATTCTTGGCGTTACATCCCTGGAACCTACCTGTCACAGTTAGAACCAATTTTCTTGTATGCGAGAAAGGCTAATGAAAGGCTAAAGGCGAAAGGCTATTTAATGCGAATTGAAAGAATGCGCAAGTAAGAAAAGCAAAGCAATAATTCAGGAAGGGAGATCGCTAAAGGCTAACGCTACCGCTAATAATATAATTATTGTGTAAAATTTATTATATTTTATTTATTTATTTATTACACGCCCTGGTGGGCTTTTACAATATAATTTATAAGTTGAGTAACAAACAATGAAGAAAATATAATACAATGAGAAAAGAAAATACACAAAACAGTGTAACAACAAAACAAATAATAAAATAAAAATACATATTATGTATAAATGATAAGAATTATCATCTTCAATATAAACAAAAATTGAAGAAATTATGTAAATCTATTTGTGCCTAGAAGAATAAAAGTGATAGAATATACAACGTTTATACTGATTAGTTTTAAGATGAAATAATCACCTGGATTAGAATATTTATTTCCGAGACTTCACAGTCTCGGGAACGCAGAATTTTGATAAGCTAAGTGTCCTGGTGTTATTGAAGTAAATTATTATTATATATTAAAATTATATATTATATATATTAAAAAAAATATTATAAACACGTTTCTTACAGTTATTTTACAAGTTATATGTATGAAAAAATATATAGTGTTTCTTTAAATGTTGTTTAAGAACAACAGCGAGATTTTTGCTCTATTTTAAACGAGTCGTGTTTTATTAAACATTTTCGCAATTTTCGCATCGATTTTGTCGCTGTAAATGTTAGCGCTCTCCTCTAACATCCGTAATTTCGTATCTCCCCATCTTGTTCTTTTTGAACCCGGTCGCAGAGTCTTAATGACTTTAAAGAGGTGTTGAATTGAGTTGATTCTGAGTTGGCATGGAATCAGTAAGAGTATCTTCCACTCCGGAAAGTTGCTGTTTTGGCCGCCAAATTAATTAAGCGTGTTTAGCTGTTATTTCGATATTTTTATAGAAATGTATCTACATCAATATAGTACGTAATATTTATCTAAAAAAAAAGGTAATAAATGTCGACTTGATTTTTGGGGAACATGGATATTGATAAATTGAAGTAATTCAGAACAGTCAACTTTGTAATGCAGTATTTTATGTAATAGTATTAAATCTGTGCTTATTCTTCTTTCTGAAAGTTTCAATAGCGACGTTTTATCCAGGAGATAATTGTAACTTATGTAACCTTTTTTAAATAAAAAAAATTAAAAAAATAAAAATAAAAATAAATGTTTATTTTATTTTATGTTTCAACTGTCATAAGACTGACGTAGACTGATTTTGTCGTTAAATATTTAAGATTGTTGGATGTAAATAAATATTGTTAAAATATCTCATAATTTGAATGCATCTAAAAAATAATTGATTTAAGGAATACCTATGTTTTATTGACAGAAAAAGATATCATTTTATAAACTTTCCAATGAAAAGTAGCATGAACAGTAAATTATTGAAAAACTGGTAGGTAGTTAAAAACCCCGGTGCGTGAGACCGGGGTCACCAACGATCTAAGACAAATTCCAGTCACCAATGGCGGGTTAATAAATAACGAATCGACTGAAAATATTGTAAAAACAGTGGGATTGTATTATTTTTGCACACTTTGTGAAATCATTTCATGTCTGTGCTTCCAATTAGCAGCATTCTGATATTTTATCTTTTTACCTTCGCATTGCACGCATTGCAGAATTCTTCGGATACCGCTATTTTTTGGTCATGGTTTGACGGAATGCGCGCCGCCGAGCTTGACAGATGACAAGTGGCCGCAACTGTACAATAATTACCTCATACGTCGACCATCATTGACGCGGGATATTACTCCTAAATGACTCGGTTCGAAGGAACAGTTAGCCGTGCAGACGGTGTTGGACGTGAGAGGGCTTGACAGCACGGCCATCGTACTATTTCGAATCCTGGACCTCGGCCAGATAATGCAGTGCGCTCTATATTTGTACTGCTAACTAATCGTTGTAATAACCACTGGGGCAGGTTTCACAAACAAAGTTTTGCATTTTAACTAAGGGAACGTACCAATACTACGTGACCAATTTTTAACCCCCCCCCCCCCCCCCCCCGGTGACCAAAATCCTATCCATTTGTACCAAGCGTGACATTTTGAAGACCCCCCCCCCCCCCGAAGAGGTCACGCAGTATGGGTACGTTCCCTAATTATAAAGACAGCAAACAGCAGGGTCGATCAATGAAACCCTAGCTTGAACTAAATCCGTCATCTACGGTCAGCTTTCGACGATTGATTACAGATATTCCGACTGACGACGATAGATAAATTTTAGCCCGACCTCCATAGTATCAGATAAATTTTAGCTAACTGTTAATATACCTACACATATTTTTAAAAATGCGTTTGTTATGCAAAATTACTGGCTTAATTAATGAACTGATTAAGCTAACGGAGCTCTTAGAATTGAAATAAGTAGTATAAACGACCCATAGATTTAAATAATGCATCTAGGACGCGATCAATTTGACAAACGAAAGTGGTTGAAATATGACTAAAGACCACATTAACTAATTAACTCCCGTTTAGTGTCAAAAAGTAAATGCAGGCTGCCAATGCATATTTAGGTTGGATTTTTAATTCAACATTGCCAATTTATTAATATTTTTACGTAATTGTTAGCGTTTGACGTTCGGAATGTGAAATCATAGAAAATACCTCCAGTATTGCCAGCGTATATCGAATTGTTATTTATTCCTTGTCAATATCGGTTCGGCTGTCAACTGTGAAACTGTGTTCGGTATAACAATATAAAATCTTCGAAATTTACACCTATCGATCCGATATTGTAAAGTTATAAATTTCTCTTTGCTTGACCTCCCGAACAGAATGAGCAACGATGTTAACATTCAATTTACCTCGAGAGGGGTTTCTCTTGGGGTAAAAATAATCTCGTTGAATTTAATGTTTCAAAGACCCAATATTGTCTGATTACGTCTAAAAGGGATCGAAATGAAAATCTAGTCTCTGTCAACGGAAGCAATCTTCCGAACAGGCCCTCCATTGATATGCTTGGTGTAACCCTAAGTGACCAGCTCAGGTATGGGGGCTCCATCGAAGCCAGAGTAAAGTTAGCCTCCCAGAAACTGGGCGTACTGTATAGGGCCCGCAGATACTTTAATAGTGCACAACTGCTAACCCTGTACAAATCGCAAGTGCGCCCCACGGTTGAATTTGGCAGCCACCTCTGGTCTGGAGCTCCAAAATACCTGAAAAATACCCTCGACTCTGTGCAGAAACGAGCGGTCCGTTTGATAGATTCTCCCATCTTAACAGACGGATTGCAATCTTTAGAGCACAGGCGTCGGGTGGGAATGCTATCCTTGTTCTACCGGTATTACAATGGAAGATCCTCCGAGGAACTAGCAACATTTATCCCTTCGGCACCGGTGCATAGTCGGGAAACACGACAAACGCGTGCCCAACATTGTACACGGTTGACATTTGTCACATGAGAACGGGTCGTTTCTTCAACTCGTTCTTATGTTCAATAGCTCGGCTGTGGAATGATTTTCAGGCCTCTGTGTTTCCTCCTTCCTACAACATAGGTCTCTTCAAGACCAATGTTCATTCCTTCCTCTCCTCAAAAAGACCCTCCACACAGCATCCCAGATGACATAGGCCCTGAGGGAAATTATTTTCCTCAAGGCCTCCTGTGTGGAGTTAATGTAAAAAAAAAAAAAAAATTCACAACCGTCGAGAAGACTATGAAGGACGATTCAATCAGCAATCATCATCAATCCGGTAGAAATCTATTAGAGGGGAACAGGAAATTATTGGAACCTATAGGTTAAGTATAAATATATTTATTTTGGTACTGTAGATTTAAACCTGAATCAGGTTGTTTTGGTAAATAAATTGGTAACTCAAACGCTTCCAGGCTTAAATTTTGCATCTACAGGAATACATAATGCATTTTATTATAATACATCATTTATGGCTGCTTCTAAAACATCTGCATAGGTTTCAGAAGCAGCCATCACTTCAATACGCATGAGTTATACGAATGTAAATAAGTAGTGTATGTACCTACCTCCCAGATTTTACCATAATTTACATTCACTACATGCAGGGCCGGTTCTGTGCAGACGCAATTGGAGCAATCGACTTGCCAAGGAGCCAAGGTGTGAAGGCACCGCAACCGGGCTCAAAAAGAAGAAGATGGAGAGATATGAAATTACGAATGTTAGAGGAGCGGGCTAATATTTAAAGTGATAAAATCGATGCGAAAATTGGGAAACTAACATATATTTTTTAAGAACTTTAAAACTTAACGTGTTCAAGGGAGATATGTAAGAAATCGGTAGAAATTCTGGTAGCGGCGCGCGGCTTAAATCAAAAAAATTGCCCGACACGGCGCCGCCCTTGAAGTTTTACCAGCGTCAGGCTCTGTTTAGCCCAGGGTCGGCCTTCCACAAAGCCTTAAAGCCTTTCCACACAAATTGTAAATAAATAGGTAGGAAAATGTGCAAAAATGCATGGTAATGAATGGATACCTCCTTACTTAGTCCTATAAGTCATTCGTTTTTTTTTTTATTATTTAAAAGGGATAGGTAGGTACACAATGTTTGCATTGCACTCCCAAGATGTATTCTCACTGTGGGATCATTTTATATGTCACATGTGCAGTAGAGTGCAGTTTCACCATTTGTCTGTTCGTTTTAGAATGGTTGATAAACTGAACCCGCCACGGGCGGCCATGATGCGTTGGTTGTTTGGTTGGCTAACACGAGGTCCGGGCGCATAGCCGAAAGGAGAATTAGCCGCGATGAGTCGACTAATTGTCGCTGATACAAGACACAACACTCATGTACGTAGGACATTACGCACTAGGAAATAGGATGAGTGGATTCAATTCTTAGAACATATTGCATCTACATATACCTTTGTCACTTTGGAAAAACCAGAAGCCATTCACGTACCATCGTCCATCACTGATCTGAAAGCTATCCCGTTCTATTCCCAATGAATTTTGCTACAAACCCAATAAAATATACATTACATTTAAATTTGGGAGGTGGCTAAGGCTACCGCCGCGCCGCTGCGCCGCCCTATTGGCTATTTATTGGCTAACCAAGACCTCAACACCCCATGTGGCTCGCTACGTTTGGTGATTTAGCGGGGGTGCCCGGTATCATGATGTTAGGTTTTTTCGGGTCTTGACGGACAGATCGGGAGGGACTGGTTGAGGGAGACCTTTTGATCTCTCTAGCAGGAACATCGCCTTGCACCGCATCGGGAGGATTGGATTCCTACGTTCGTTACTCCCGGACACACTGACCCCAGATTCCCACCACCCTTCAAACCTTTTTCCTTCCTAGAACTTCCTCTCCTTTCATTCCCTAAAAAAGACCCTGCACACAGTATCCCCAAATTCCAAACACAGAACCTGAGGGGGAATTATTTTTCTCAGGGCCTGCAGTGTTGGGCTAATGAACAAAAAACGGAGTGTGCAAATCACACGCGTAGAAGTGAAACCCACAGAAAACTAAAGTAGACAAGAGTGGGGAGGCTGCGAAGCACCGCACAATGAGGAAACCGATAGGCTACGAAGCGCCGCATAAAGAGGAGACCGATTATACTCTCTCATTATCTCGCATACTAAATCCTATAGTTGTACCTATGTGTTTGTCTCTTTTTAGTTTCGCTATTTTTGGTTTCATTGAGTTTCAAATTACAACGGTGCTAAAGAAGTTTTCACTTCAAAACCACGTCGCAGGCTGGGGAAATAGTTCAGTCTTGTGGGATTCGGCATCAAGACCATAATGATAAAAATAATGAGCCACAGATTGTTCAACTTTGCACAATTGGCTAAAAAAGTGAACACTCTATCTAGTTACCAACTGGCTAGGTCTGAAATAAAGTTTTCAAATCTTTCTATATGGAATCGAGTTAAGGCGAGATCTTCAGCAGCGATTTTATAAAGTAGGTATATTTACATTGGGTTTTTCGATGCCTATCTCACTAGGATATACCTGTTTTGAGACAGGCGTAGAGGTACATAAATGAATATCGTAGTTATAAGAATATTTAAGGTAAAATACATATTAATTTGAATAGGTACAATTAAAACAGAAAGGTGATTGGAAGTGTGGGTGAATCTTTTAAAGAGAGTTATCTTATAAATGTAGGAAGAGATGAAGTAAAGTAGTAAATCCTGTCAAATCTATTTATGACAGGATTCTATTATTTTAATTTATTTTATATGGGTTAGGTCATATGTAAATTGTTATTTCTGTCTATGTATTATTTATTTTACAGATGTTTGTAGTAGTGTGGCGTCCAATACTTAAAGTCCATTTCTTTAAATATGGTTTGAATTTTGTCAAGGATTGAGTTTATCTGATCTTAGCTGGTAGTGTATTGTATAGTTTGCAAGCTATGTATTTAAAGTGTCCAATGGTGGTTTTGGAAAAAGGAGTTTGAAAAGTTCTTTGTTTTTGGCTCGGGTATTGTGTATTGTTTGTGTATAGGTAGCTTTGATAATCCAGCAGCCTCTATAATTCAGTATGCACTACATATAGGTTTGAGCTTACCATTTTTATGCAAAGTATGCAATTTGTCGGATTACAACGTGCTCCTTAAAAACAAAAACATGACCATTTTTGTGTTTTGTCATTTTTGTGTGAATTAACTAAGACGGATCTTGAGTAGAGCTGTTTTATGTCCATAACGTTGAAGGTATTGAAGATAGTGTGGTAGTAAGAGGCAGTTTAAGAATTATTTTTATGATTAGTTTTACCCCAAGTTAAAATTCCGTATTCCATGTGTGATTGGCACAGTGAGTAATATACTGCTTTTTAAAAGTTTTAGGCTAAGGAAATTGCGTGTTTGTGTGAAAAAGTATATAGATTTACGAATTTTGTTTGAAGTGAATATATATATATGTAGCTTCCAATTTAGGTGTGTATCAAAGGTTAATCCTAAATATTTGATAATGTTTACTTGCTCCAGGCATGGGCAGTCACAATTCCGGCTTAGAGATGAATTTTTACATTCGTGTATTTTTAATGGGGGGGTTAGGTTTGACTTTGGGATATTGGTGAGAATAGTCAGTAAGTATTTTGTTTTCTGTACATTTAGAGAATGTGTTCGAGTCAAGCCAAAATTTCACCTTTTGAATTCCTTCCTCTGCTTTGGAATAGGCGGTAGACCAGTCTTTCGCTTGGAAGAGTAGAAAAGTGTCATCGGCGAAACTGACAATGGTTGCATCGATATCTAGGTTACACAGCTCGTTAATATATATTTTGAAGAGCGTTGGACCTATAACACTGCCTTGAAGAACCCCGTAAGGGGGGAATTAGGCAAATTCTGACTCTTTGTTGTACTGAGTTTAACGCATTGAGAAAATGCAAGAAAATCTTATAAGTGAAACAGAGTCATTGTCAGTAGTGGTCACACAGGGTAATTCACGACTAAATTGCAATGGTGGACTTCCGGGGAGAAAATATTTTGATACCGTTACTAATATCTAAACGTGTTTTAAAAGTTACAACTGAAGAATAGCCATTTACAGCCGTTTTTAGTGAGACCATGTTTGTTAAAATTACAAATCAGAATTTCAAATGTGTTTTTAATATTGAAGTCAACTAAGGTAGGTAGGTACCTACTGTTAATCAATCTGCTGAATAATGATAGTTGCTGAAATCAATTTCAGCAATATATGTACATGATAGTTTGTAGCTAGCTTTGAAGCTAGGTACAAACTACATATTTACAACTTTTAACACAATCTTCGAATCTGAATAGTCCATTCAATATCTACTAATTAATTCCACCTCTTAAGTCCCAGGAAATATGTCTCTTGTAGTCCATAAAAATAAACTGAGAAACTTAATAACTAATTATAGGAGAAGTTTGAAAAACAAATATTATGCCAATAGCCTTCAACAAAACCTGAATAACCCTAGAAAAACTTGGAAAACCATTAACTCAATTTTATCTAACCGTGCACATAAACCCTCCAACACCATCGAATCTCTCATCGTAAATAATTGTGAGCTTAGGGGACCCAGTGAAATAGCTTCAGCATTTAATGAATTTTTCTTATCAGTTGGAGAAAAGTTGGCAGCTGCCATTCCATCATTCCCGGATGACTGTAATACTATATATGTAGAAGCAAAGGCAAGTCAATCCTTATATATGGCTAGGACAAATAAGGCTGAGGTATTAAAGATCATCTCGAAACTTAGGTCGAATGCAGCGGCAGGTATCGATGGAGTAACCCCGTACATCCTTAAAACCTGTAAAGAAGAACTAGCTGAGCACCTAGCGCAACTTATCAATTCCTCCATAGGCTCGGGAGTATTCCCAAATCAATTAAAGCTAGCAAAAATTATACCAATTTATAAAGAAGGCTGCAAAAAATGTATTTCTAACTATCGCCCAATATCGGTTTTATCAGTATTTTCAAAGGTGTTCGAGACTATTATCAAGGATAGACTTCTAAAATACATCTCTAACAACAATATCCTAACACCACAGCAATATGGCTTTCGAAAAAACTCCAGTACCCAATGTGCCACCTTCGATTTCATCTCGAACATTCAGCAATACATAGACCAGGGCGAATATGTAGCAGCTATTTTTATAGATCTAAAAAAAGCCTTTGATACAGTAGATCATGAAATACTCCTACAAAAAATGGAACATTTGGGTATAGTCGGAAAATCTTTAAAGCTCCTCCGAAGTTACCTATCTGATAGATATTGTCTTGTCGACATCGAAGGGAACCTAAGCGGCTTTGGAAAAATCACATGTGGAGTGCCACAGGGCTCGATTCTAGGACCCCTACTTTTCTTACTATATATCAATGATATAACTAAATGCGGCATCTTGGGAAAACTTCAACTTTACGCTGATGATACTGTGATTTATTATCGTTGTAAAAATCTGAGGGAACTTGAATCTCTAATGAATAAAGATCTCGCAAAGCTAGCTAATTGGTTGCGGATAAATAAATTAAGCCTCAATGTCAAAAAAACTCACTATCTCACTTTCGGGAAAAAAGATTATATGACAATGAATATTACTCTTGGAAATGAAAAGCTCCAAAATGTACAAGTAACGAAATATTTAGGGTTATTCATAGATTCTAACCTATCGTGGAACTCCCATGTTGAATATGTTAAATCCAAAATTTCCCCGATAACTGGTGTACTCTATCGACTTCAAGATGTGCTCCCCACAGCTTTACTGCGTGCCACATATTATGCTTTGATCCACTCTCACCTAAGTTATCTGGTTAGTATCTGGGGCACCATTACTAAGAAACAAATATCTGAAATACAAGTAATCCAAAATAGAGCCATAAGAAATATATACCATCTACCATGGGATACGCATGTCAAAGACATATACTCACTGACACAAATTCTTCCCTTTACCATTCTGCCAAAATATAGCATCACCACTGCCATCCTACAAATAATTCAACACTCGTCACACACCACCACTAAACCAGCCTTTAATTCCGATATACACCAGCACAAAACACGATCACAAAATCAAATACACCTATCGTCATCTACACACACAACTAAATTTGGAATTAACTCCTTACAATACATCGCACATACGCAATACAACGCATTACCTAATGTCCTAAAACTACCAGAATCAAACAAAAAAATATTGGCAAAGGCTCTAAAAGGATATTTTCTCAGCAACTTTATTAACCAGTGACGAATTTATCTGTCTTCCTTTGTAACTCTTGTATATTCTTCAATTACCTGTATCAAGTGTGTCTAGTCCATTTAAAAATCTATGTATTGTTCATTGATTTCCGTGTTCTTATGTAAAAATAATTTTCCTTTAGATGTATAATGTTGTCCTTCCCAAAATGAGTTTTATTAAACTCATTGGGAGTAATGTATTATAAATTTTATGTAATAATTTTGTAATATATTATCTCTAATAAAAATAAATAAAAATAAAAAAAAATAAATAAAGTCGTAAAACACTAATACGAAACAAGTTTGTGAATATTTTGCACAAGTTCAACGTGAAATATTTGCCAATTCCTCAAAAAATAGCACAGTGGTTTGGCAATATAACATCAATATAATGTAAGCTCAGAATTAACAAATGTCCATTCATTTTTTAGCAAAGCCTTCTCCTCCTAAATTGACATGAAGCCAAACAGTAACTCTGAGCCTTACACTCAAATGCAAAGGCCCCATTTTGCCTTGCTTTTGTTTGCAATTTGGATGCTCATTACTTTTTCAATTTCCCTTCCCTGCCCTTGTTCAATGGAACACGCGATACCAGGAATCTCTCCTCGCTCCGGAGCTTTGTAACGAATCTAATAAAGGGCTTCCCTGCAAGAACTACACAGAAACAACATCAGAATATAGCCTAAAAACAAAATTAACTGCCCTCCAAAAAGTGTCAAACGTTTCTACCGCCCAAAATTTGACGGTTTGTTTATAGTGCGTTCTTTTTTACTTTGTTTGAAGTTGCTGTGGGGTGAATTGGCCGAGTGTGTCGCCTGTGTAAACAGGGGTGGATATGACAAAGCGGGGGCGAACGTTGAAGGGGGTTTGCCCCCTCTCGGGCAGGGCCCCCTCCCCCCGGACGGGTCGGTCCGCCCCTCCCGCCGTAGGGGGGGCTGACTGTACATGACGCCGGGTTGGGGTAGCTTCTCCCCCAAGGCAGAAGGCAGAGCTGGTAGAGACTAGAGACACAAGGCAGACAGAGTATAACTATTGCGGGCCTGTTGTATTCCCCAGCCCGCAGAGGGTTTTAGCCTCAACCGATACATTTGCATTATGAATATTCACCACCTGCTTTTGTCGGGGTCGCTTTTCGGAATGTTCGTAAAATTGATGGTCTAATTTAAAAATGGAAGGATTAGTGTCGGTACTCGGAACGTGGGTACTTAGCCGTATTATTTTGGATTAAGATATGTATTGTTATTGATTTACGGCTCTTTAAGAATGAATATTTATAATTTTGTAAAGTACCTATAATTACTACAAAATAAAACATAAATCACTTGTCTCCTGTGTCCAGGGCACGCCTGTGTCTAATGTTTACACAGATAAGTGCTTAATTTATTATTGATTCTAAGAAATCTGGTTATTGATTTCAACTAATGACCCAGATACTTACGACAAAACTCTTATGTTCTGCACAGATACATAAAATAAGTGGATATATGTCGGTAATAGTTAACCTATCTAGTGCTGATAATGTTTTAACCCCCCCCCCCCCCCCCGGTGACCAAAAACCTAAGCCCGCCGCTGCTCATTTGTACCAAGCGTGACATTTTGAAGACCCCCCCCCCACCCCCCCTCCCACCACCCCCCCTAAACGTGTCACGTAGTATGGGTACGTTCCCTAACTTATAACGCGCAACTTTTTATAAAATTTATATAAAAACAGAACCACCAAAATATAAGTGGTCCAAATTTATTATTATTATAACCAAATTTATGATTATTATAACCAAATTTATTATTATTATAACCATATTATGAAACCGCAAAGCTTCCTCTTACAGGCAAACCACAAAAGTCAGCTAATATCTTTAGTAAACGTCATTAAGGTAACAACACTAATAGGTAACTAATAACAAATCGATACACTTTCGACAAAATTTCATTATGAATATAATATTCTTCAGGGACGTTGTACAATTTGCACAAATCGTATTAAAAATCCTTTTAATTCGATACTCTTTTCTAAGCAATTTATTTCACCTTCCAAACAAGGTTTGAGAGATTTCACGAAGATTCCCAAAGCAAAAAAAGATTGCAAATCATGAAACATATTTATTTACAACCTACCTACCAGCATCCAACATCTATGCCGTAAAGAATGGAGAGAGAGTGTTTGAACCTCTGAGGTTTGAACATTGAAAAAATACTAAATATTTCAACAAGCAATGGAATGCCACTTCCTCGAAGGTGTCTCAATGTTTACCAGTTGTAAGTTCTGTAAACTTTGGTGAAGTGGAAAGGTTTTACAAAGTCTCGAGGGGGTACTTACGAGATGAACGATTTTATTCCTCTTTCGAGTATTTCCAGAGACTTCCAACATTCATTTGAGAAGTTGTTCGAGCGCGAATGTTGATGTCCATGGTTCAAAGCGAATTCGAAGATCAATCGAGTCAACCAAACTGTAATCAAAGAATACCTATATTTCTATTAAAAACCACTTGTTTAGATACTGCTTTTGTGAAAAATATGTATACCTAATCATTATATCAAATGATCCAGGAAAAGAGACGGCATGTCGCGCCGTGGTCGCCAAAACGACTCAACTTTTTCTTCAAATTTTATGGAATACTTATACTACGAAAATAATAATTTTTGGATGTTTTTTGTGCAAAATCACCTCAAGGAAGCGGTACAATTTATTTTAAATTCTTAGGCTTCATCTAAATTTATTATTTACAAATAGACACAGAACTTACTTACCTGGCAGTTCGCTTCCGATAATCACACTTAAATCTTATGCTTGGAGAAGATACGACTATACACACGAAGGACACTATATTTAAAACACATGATTTTTCATTTGTTACTTCCATCACTGTTGATGTTACATAATATAAGAAGATTAGTGCCAAAATAGATTGAATATTTATTTTGAAAGACTGGAGGATTTAGGACTCTTTATAGGACTGGAAAATTTTTATGAAATGACCTTTACAGAAGCTTGCAAATAAAAATTTGTTTACATTTTTATACAATTAGTTATATATAAGAAGGTGAAGGTGAAAGGTTTTTGACTTTATTTGTACAATTTTCTGAAAAGGTGAGTTTTAAGTTTAACTGTAAATTCCGCTGAATCTGTGATCATTCATAAATCATGTGGCATTCCAATCCAATCCTAAAGCATGCTCACCGAACTTAGTATCTGGTGTGCGCTTTGGTTCCTTCAACCTTCCGATAGCTGATGACACTGTTGACCTGAGGGTTGACTGTCAAGAATTGGAATTTTCTGAAATACACATATCCGAAGCCATTCCGTTAAGGGACTTAAATACTATCCAGCAGAGCTTGAACTGGATTCTTTCAGAACATTCAGCCAGTGAAGGTTTTTGAGATGCTCTGAAATATTGGAATATATGGATACACTGGTGAAAAGTCTTGCCGCAGCTTTCAAAACGGATTGTAATTTGTTGATTTGGTATTTTGTGAGACTCCGTTATATTCCGTTGCAATAATCTAGATGTGAAATAGCATACAAATTGACTAGTAATTTAGTCGCCTCTAAAAGAACCCAGTGCTTACAGTTCTGTTCACTTGAGTTTTAAGTGATACCTAAGTCAGCGTCCAGATTGACACTCAGTAGTTTAATGCATGTCTTTCGTTATTGGAGAGTTTTCAATGTTATGCCGACGTCTGCTTGTGGCGGTCCAGAGAAACTCAGTCTTTGACGAATTCAGCTTTAATCTATTTGACATTTGACATCATCCAGCAGATGATTGCTTGTATGGGGATAAATGGTGATTTCGTTGGTTTGCCCAACTATTTAGTGACATGTGGCTTAAGCTGTCGTTTACGATGTTCTGCATATTATTCAAAACATATATTTTAAAGATAATAATTGTGACAAAAGAAGTAAGCAGTTATCTACCTATAAAGTATTGGAGGAGGGCAAACTTCATGATTTAGAAATTTCTAGAGAGTGCTACTGTAAAAAGGTTTGTGTGCTAATGGTGTTGTCCAACGTGGGAGTGGGACATGAAGAAGAAGAAAACATGGTCGGAGAACCCGTTGCTCTTAGCCATTCTTATGGAAAGAGTAATTTGTTCACTTATTAGTTAAAACTCGTAAGTCGTAGGTACATTTCCAGTATTTGAATAAAGCTCCCTTGATCTGATGTTTAACTATGTTTTTTTTTAAGTTACCAAACAAGGAAGCTGAATAGGCAGGTATAACGTGTAGATACACATGTAGATATAAGTATATCTCTTGTATACCTGATCCTCAAACTGACTTTTTTTACATTAACTCCACACAGGAGGCCCTGAGAAAAATAATTTCCCTCAGGGCCTATGTCATCTGGGATGCTGTGTGGAAGGTCTTTTTAAGAGAGGAAGGAATGAACATTGGTCTTGAAGAGACCCATGTTGTAGGAAGGAGGAAACACAGAGGCCGGCAAAGCATTCCACAGCCGAGCCGTTGAACACAAAAACGAGTCGAAGAAACGACCCGTTCTCATGCGACAAATGTCAACCGTGCACAAATGTTGGGCACGCGTTTGGCGTGTTTCCCGACCATGCACTGGTGCCGAAGGGATCAATGACGCTAGTTCCTCGGAGCATCTTCCATTGTAATATCTACCGGTAGAACAAGGATAGCATTCCCACCCGACGCCTGTGCTCTAAAGATTGCAAGCCGTCTGTTAAGATGACTTAACGCGAAGTAGGTACCTAATATCTGTAATATTTCTACGATACTTATATCTACCTGTTATATCAAACATGAACTCGTCCAGCTGTTGTAATTGATGATGCCATCTGACGGCAGGAGCAATAATCACAACATGTATTTTAAATGTAAATAAGTAAGTTAGTAGTAAGCTAATTTTAAGCCAGATTTGGAAGTCACGTAGTCCACTTGGATATTATACTCGTAAGTATGTACGCAGGTTACTACAAAAAAATGCAAATAACTAGGTACACATAATACATCATATAGTCTCAGTAGTTAGTTGTAAGCAATAAGTCTAAGCACTAGTTTTAAGTCGCTAATGACAAAATTTTTAGCTGTAAGTTATTTCGAGTAGTTATAAGGAGTCTAAGTGATAAATTATGGAAAGAAACACAGTAATAGGTACACAATATAGACACGTAAATTAAGTTGTAAAACGCTCTTGAGGTGATTTTCCCACGAAAACCGTGCTGCAGAAGAATTAAGTATAATCCATTTATTTGTTAGTAGCCTTCTTTACGGCAAAGGTAAAATATAACCCGGAGAAATTATCAATTAAAGGTCAGACCGCACTTATTTACAATCATAAAAAGATAATAAAATTCCCCGGTCAGCAAAAATAATTCATTATTTGTTTAGCCCTACCAACCTGCTTGGTTATGTAGGTACAATTAGCTGAGTTTTAAATTATATTTGCTGCAGACAATAAACAGACGGTAGACCCACACCTCCCGACTCACAACCCGCGGAATTCGCTTGTTATGGACAGTAAAAACCACCAGGCGGCCTTCAGCAACCTGCGGACTTTCTGCAACGCGCACCGGGAAATAAATCTCACGCAAATGGCTGATTTAAGTGGGAAGTAGTTTTTGGCTATGATTAAATATTCCAGATACCTACGTATATTTTTAGTTTCAGGACGATAAATCCTGATACTAAAGTAAACAGAACATGACACACACGCTTTAGTTTTGTCGTTATGACTCTCTATTATTCATAGAATCTGGTAAAAAGTAAGAATGATGGTCACGTTGGTGTAGTCAGGTTTCTAAGAGAGTCCATTGCCTCAGGGATTCGTTCTGGATCTCAGGGATGCCCTCTGTCCCTCGAAGGAGAAGATTGGCATGAATCATGTTTCCAATCATATCGCCTCACTGCTGAATTGATCCAATTTTAGAAGCAATATGCTGGCTTTTACGGTGACCATTTTTCAATCCTGCAATGGTATCTTTTCAAGCGTCTTGATTCTCGATAAGTAGTACTCGATAATACTTTTGTTAGGTAATAACATTGTCGAATGACTTTAGTAAACATTATAAGTCGGTACTTACAAGGCATAAATGAAGATATATATATTTTTTGTGGAACATCATTCCTTCCTTTGGCTTGTTTTTATTATTAGCTACTTGACACGTGGCAGTCAGAATTTGTAGTTATTGGAACCAGAACCATTTGTGATTTTTTGTCATGTTAGATGTTAAATTAATGTTGGTCATTGGTGGACAGTCACGGCTATAAAATGCCTTAAAAAGTTGAAGTTTTACCCGTATTTTGGTGATGGTCGAACCTGCCAAGCCAAAGAGTTTTTGTAAGTATTTTTCTTCAATTATCATTAAAATTTATCTTAAAGTCAACTTTACTGAAGACGATTTGAAATGATCATCCGCATTCAAATCAAAATGAGTCAATATTTAGCTGTGGGAATCCATATATCTACAACTCTACCACTAATGAAAGACGTACCTAGTACCTAGTAGATGACACGTAGGAGTAGATAGATTGTAGATAGTAATTAATAATATATGACTAATTTATTTTAAAAAAACCCAAGAAGAGTATTGGAAAAGTTATTTGTTTAAGTCTATGGCAAAACGACAATAAGAAGACATTTTGGAGTCTTTCTAGGTAGGAAGTCACCAAAAGAGTACCTACCTATTAAGCACTTAGGTGCCTATAATATATAATGCGAATACACGAATCATACGAATTAACAATCAAAGGTATGATAAAGGAGATCTATGCCGGCAGCTGCAGCAATAAAACAAGATAAATACTTTCCAAAAGAAATGAAAATAACAAAGTAGATATGGGAACGTACCCATACTACGAGACCTGTTCAGGGGGGGGGGTCTTCAAAATACCACGCTTGGTATAAATGAGCGGCGAGTTGCTTAGGTTTTTGGTCACCGGGAGGGGGGGGGGGGGGGGGTTGGGGGTTAAAAATTGCAAAAAGTTGGTCACCTGATTAACATACTTCTATAAATAATGGAAACATGGTGTAACATATTATGGCACTTCATTACACTGTAATCCTTTTCCTAAACGATAATAACATATGAAAGTTTAATTTTCATCACTCCCTATTTTAAATGGGTTGAAATAACTGTACTCCTCAGTTACAACATTTTGTATTGTTCAGTAATAAATAATTGAAGATGTCCACTGACTCGGTATTATTTAATTAATTATTTCTCTCCATTAG
Source organism: Limnephilus rhombicus (assembly GCA_929108145.2). Classification (NCBI taxonomy): domain Eukaryota; kingdom Metazoa; phylum Arthropoda; class Insecta; order Trichoptera; family Limnephilidae; genus Limnephilus; species Limnephilus rhombicus. Next base: position 42,239,785 of record OV815274.1, on the reverse strand, counting down.
TATTCTGGGTAAAGAGAACATGGTACATATAACATCTGGTACATATGACAGTTGGTCCAAGAATTTCTGCACTGGAATAAATACGTAGTGGAATCCGAAACCTCATCAATGCAAGTAATAGTGGACCATCAACTACGCCATTTAAAATTTTATATGGAAATACCATGCAGTGAAAATCCTTCTATCTGGCAATTTATGCCTATTTATGGCAATTTATGCCTATTCATATCATTTAAAAGAGTGTTGTAGTTCAACCCAATTGCCTAAATACCTATCTTAAGATTTAGAAAACTTAAGGTTTTATTTTGTAAATAATCTTTCAATAGCTAGTACATGAATATTATAATGTGGGTTCCAGACGGAAGAATTGTACTCATATTGACTTCTAACAAAGGTAAAATAATACCTACACTTAATATTCTTGAAATTTCTAGATAAGCTAGTTATATAAATCACACCGTTTGTAAGCCCTTAATTAGAGATTTCCGTTACGTGCTTACTTAACAAAAAATGAAAGATTCGAATGAAATGATGCATTGATGCGTAAAACTTTAATTTGTGTTAATGTCTCAAGAGCATTGTTATCAATGTTGTAATTAAAGATCGCTGGATTTGTTATCAATGTTTATTTGATATTTTGAAATATTTAGGTAAATAAAGTGTATAAAATATATCTAATATTATTTGAATTCATAAATGGTAGAGGAAAGTTACGAACTATTTTAACCTTCAATTCTTTAGTTATGTTTGGTTGGTATAGGCAGGTAATATAGCTGAGATACTCATTTTAAAATTTAAAATCTTTCAATAGCTTGTACATGTAATGTGGGTTCCAGACGAAAGAATTGTACTCAAGTTGACTGCTAACAAAGGCAAAATATAATAGTTGTTATAATACACTTAATATTGTCGAAAATTTTAGTTAAGCTAGTTATAAATCTCACCGTTTGTAAGCCCTTATTAAAGATTTCCATTATGTGGTAAAAAAAAATTAAAGATTTGATTGAAAAGTGATGCATAAATCTTTAATCTGTGTTTTTTTTTTAAATAATCGGAGACGGTTTACATATATATAGTTCTCGTGAGCACTTAGGCCATAGACCCATTGTACTATCTCCCATTTTACCTCATTCCTTTGACATTAGCCCAGTCCCTTTTATAAAGTTTACCCATGGTTCCTTGAAGGCCCCACAAGGGAAGACTTCATGGAGGTGGCCTCAGCTCACCTCTTCACGGTTTCTCCTTTTGGTTCCTCCTACGGCCTCAGGAAGGAAATCCACAGAAGTGGCCTCAGCACTCCTGGGTTCCCAAAAGGCCCCTAGTTTTCGAATGGTCCAATTTTTTTGTCCCACGGGTTACCAGGGAAATAGAAGGTCCACTCCAGTAGAACCCTGAGTGCTGGAGTGAGGTCTAAATACTCCGAGATGCGACCTTGTTTCTCGAAGGCACCGTTCGTGACGCTGTTACCCAGGACATTCAGCCTGAGCACGGTAGCTCACACCTTGGCTTCGGATGGCTATTGCAGGTTTGTGTTTCCACTCCCTGAGCGATGGGTTCGCCACACTCCCTATGCTTCTAATCTGTGTTAATATATAATAATAATATAATCGGATAATTTGTAGAGCGCCGTTTTATTTTCTAAGAATTCTTAGGTTCTATCTAATTTTACTATTTACAAATAGATACAGAAACGTACTTACCTGGCAGGTCACTTCCGATAAACACACTTTTATTGGAAAGTTTATGGTTGGAGACGGCTTTGGACGCGGAGGACATTCTATTTAAAACACTGGACATTGCATGATTTTACATTTGATACCCCCATCATTATTAGTACCTATAACATTGATTAAAAGATTATTGACAAAAGCAGAGTTTATTTTGAAAGTCTGAAGAATTTAGGGCTCTTTAGGGCTGGAGAATGTTCATAAAATGACGTTTATGAACGCTCAGAGCACTTAAGTCTCAAGAGCATTGTTATCAATGTTGTAATTAAAGATTACTGGATTTTTTATTCGAAAAAGTCTGTCTATTTAACATTTTGAGATATTTAAATAAATTCTATAAATATATAGGTATTTATTATTATTTGAATTCGTAAATGGAAGAATGACAATTATGAATTCAAATAATAATAAAATTACGAATTCATAATTTGGCATTTTTTCAGATGGTCAAAATATGTTTCGCTTTACAATAAAATGCAAATATTTGAAATATTTCTGAGCACATTCAAAAACCAAAAACTGTTTTAAAAAGGTGATGAAATACGCTTTCAAATTATAGAATTCGAAATAAACATTTTTTTAAATTATAAAAATTTTGCATACAAACATAAAAAAGTTTTCAAAATGGCTCACCTTACGTTTTTTCTAACTAAAGTACTAACTGATAATAAAAAAAATAAAAACACATACATATTTTATTAGACAAATGTACAACAAACACATATTGTAATCTCACTTTTTTGTCGCTCTATGTAAAAATAATTTATAAAAAATTCCCGAATTTTAATATTTTTTTTTAAATTGCGATTAAAAACTTTGTGTACATAAAAGTGTACATTTTACTTTTTTGGTGGCTATTTTTTAGATTGAAATATAAAACGTGGTGTTTTTCCTTTCTAACACCGATTAGAACATATTTCTAACTATGATAGTAAGGGAGTTACAGCGTTTTATATGAGACCTATGTGCGTTGGGACAAATATGGTCTCCTTTGATTTAACGGGGAACTATTTTAACCTCTAATTCTTTAAATAGGTTTGGTTGGTAGGCAGTTAGGCAGATAGGTAGGTTGCCTTGTTTGATATCGGATACCATTTCAATATCGATTAATTAACATAAACGATCGCTTTCCATGAATAAGTCATCCTCTTAGTCATTGCTCCTGACGCTCCTGTGTGTCGTGATTATATCTCCGACTTCTTCGATCCCATGGTCATCGGTGACATGAGACTTGAAGATGTATATGGGAAAGATTAAATCTCTCAACTTAAATAACATGGCTTCAAAACCTGAAAACTCCCAGCGTCCTTAATTGGACCGAAGGCCGTCTGATCTGTGTCTGCTTGCCGATTCCTCTTGGCTTTTTATACGATAAAGGCTCTAATTGAATTATATTCTCCGCGGCGCCTGATAATCATTTTGACAGGCTTAAAAGGTAATGGATGGGTCGGATATATTATTTTTTTACCTAAGCCTTTAACGTTTTTTTTTTTATTTTCTGTTTTGGAAAATGTTGAGAGGCGCTTGGTATCATGGAAATTAACGTAGGTATAAAGATTTTATGGGCGTTCATTTTGCTCAATTTTCATTGGAGAACAAACTCGGTCTTGGCACACACTCCTTGTTTCAGTCACATTGTCATAATTCAACTTGGGAGGCGGAAATGGATACCGCCATCCCGGGAACCATTTATTGGATAACTAATACCTCTGCCATAGGTCACTCCAAGTGGTTTACTACTATTGGTGACTGAGCAGAGGTTCCCCGGTTCATGTGTGTGCCCACCTACTGCGTGGCGGGCCGGATCGCGAGAGACTGGTTGAGGGAAGCCTTTTGACCTCTTCAGCCGGACTCTTTCGACCCAACGCCTTGCACGAATGGAAACATACGTCACTCTTGGACACACTGACCCCAGATTCCTACCCACCTCTGATACCTGTTTCCTTTCCAGTTCTTCCTCTCTTTCCTTTCCTTAACAAGGCCCTCCACACAGCATCCTCTAACATGACATAGGCCCGGAGGGAAATTATTTTCCTCAGTGCCTCCTGTGGAGATGTGAAAATTTTTTTTAATTCCTACATCGCCTTATACCCCTTATTCTGACTATAAACCGACTCAAGTACCTACCTACCTACCTACGTACCTATTTGGTTCACTTGATTATGCCATGTCTTACTCGGGCCTCTTCGACTTTTTCAACCGTTCACATTCGCGACATATTTTCTCCTTCTCCTTCTCTCCTTTCTTCGTTCATCCGCGCTACAAGCCCAATCTAAGCGTCTCTTGCATTATTCGCGGGTCTTAGGTACCTACCACATTTTTCAGATACTTAGGTACCTACCACATTTTTCAGATACTTAGGTACCTACCACATTTTTCAGATACTTAGGTACCTACCACATTTTTCAGATACTTAGGTATCTACCACATTTTTCAGATACTTAGGTACCTACCACATTTTTCAGATACTTAGGTACTACTTGGGTACCTAAATGATTTTAATTATTCGCCTAAGTTAGGGGTCCGCAGTTTGTCAAGTGAGAAGAGCCAAATTGTCATGGAAACAGGATAACAAAGGTACAGATAAAAAATAAAGGCTGATGTAAGCGTAATGAAATGAGTAAGATTAAGAAAGGGACGCTCAGATGGTTTGGGCATGTAGAGCGAATGAACGAGGAAAGGAGTGTAAGGAGAATATATTACGCAAATGTGAATGGAAGAAGTCGAGGACGCCCGAGGAAGACATGGCACGACCAAGTGAATCAGATACTTGAGTCGGGCCATGTGAAGAGTCGGAATAATAGAAGAGCGTGGATGAAACGATGTGTGAATGTGAACGAGGCAAGGAGTGGGTGCCAAGATCGAGTTGTTTGGCGGTCCGTCCTCTCTGCCTACCCCTTCGGGGAAACGGCGTGATGATTAGTTAGTTAGTTAAAAATAAAAAAACAAAATTTTTAAAAAATTATGAATTTTTGCACACTTGACCTCCAAAACAAGATGAAGTCTCTGTCTGCATTAGATTTTAGTGGGGGAGAGGAGCCGAACCGACTAAACACCGCCTATGTGTGTCCTTTGCACTCACCCTTCACTTATTAAAATCAGGCCAGTTGCATTCGAACTTCACTTTTCAAGCATTAAATCTATTAAACCCCTCTCGAGAGTCCGAGGTCTAATAACAAGAAGTTCTAATATGTAGACATGTTTCTTTAGCATTCGAAATAAATTCTCCACGCATTTGTCCCTTGAGCGGCAGCAGTCCAAGATGTTCTTCTTTGGGACATTGTACCGACATATATATCGCACAAATAGAGTTACCTACTTGTGCTGTATCACCAACATCACACCACTCATTAATTGCAATTGATATTGCGGAAGCCAGCTTTTTTTTTTACATTAACTCCACACAGGAGGCCCTGAGGAAAATAATTTCCCACAGGACCTATGTTATCTGCATGCGGCGCATCCCTTGATTAAAAGAATCCTGAAGATCTTCATACAAAAAATTGAAATTTTGAAAAAAAAATCATTTTCAGCTACAACAACGTCGATAACGTCATATTTTTCAATCTTAGCGCTCTACCTCACTGAAAACTCACGGACCGCCACTGCTACTTAGGTACTACCAGAGTTCAAAAGAAAAACATAGGTATCTAGATAATAATATGGTAGGTAGCTTGTCTAATAATGAAATTGTCTCACTATCTAATCTCGGATTGTTATTACCGGGCTTATTTCAAAAATACGCCGTGGATCATTTCCAGCAATTTATTTATTTATTTAACATAATATCTAATATCTAACATTTTTAAATACATTTCAGCAATGTCGGCCTCACTGTGCTGAGGCCTCCATTTAATAAAACAAAAATTTATGCATATTACATTAAAAATAATGCTGCATAAACAAAAAAAAGCTAAAATTAAACTAAAAATAAAAATTTATAATTTAGGTAAAACGTATTTTTTTAATGACGTGTTTTATATTTATTTTTGTGTGTTACGTGAACGTGTTTTATTCTTATTATGTAATGATATTTTGGAAATATTGTCTTTTATGTTCTTTAATCCAATTTTTAATTTTGAGTACCTATGAATTTATTTTTGTTTTCTTCTATTTTATTTTCAAGAGTAAGAAGACTGTTGAATGTTTTATAGCATGATATTTATAGTGCCCTTTTCCAAAGCTTGTATTCACTGTCGGATTTTATGTTATTTTTGTACGATTGTCTTAGATACTGGTCTGTTAGTGATATTTTGAGATTGTTGAAATTTGTTTTTTTGGTCAAAATATAAATATTTCAATATTTTTTTTTTTTGGTCTAATTGCGCCTAACAGTTTGAAAACAACGATTTCTGACTTTGGGAATAACAACTAGGTACCTAGGTACCTACTAACGAACTAACGTCTCACCAACTGACGAAAATAAGTGTGCAATGAACCTTTCCGCAGCCCTGTAGAGTAGGTAAGTCAAACCTTCCGCCTTTATAACCATTATGAAGTGTTTCTGTCCTCAGAAGGCGGCAACATTAATTAAATCCTAGAATGAAGACTATATCCCAGAAGTGCTTTTCATACAAATTTGCACGGAAACAAATGTTCCACTGACTTAGTACTTTTTGGTTCTAGACAATTTAGCATTCGGTCTGTCTTTCAAACTCGCCTTAAATTGTACATCGCCGTGCCATTTGATTTTCGTAATCACGGTTACACAGTTTAGTATGGAAATAAAGGACCAAATTGGGCCTATACCTAATTGAATCACGAAACACGCCCACAAGGCACTTCTTGTGTTCATGATTCCACGAATCAAATAGTAAAGTAAAGATGGTGCCTAATTAAACATTGTAGGTACCTACGAATTCTGTTTGTCGTCGAATTCTGAATTGTGGAATCGCAAAAATTTCATTTTGAGCTCTACAAATCAGTTTTCAAACTAAAAAAGTTCGGAGCAACGTTTTGGTTCCTTCGACCTTCGTAGATTAATTTATATTTCCAGAAATATTTAAGCGAGTCTATTCCATTACAGCAAGTTCATTCGAGATGGAATTTTCCAAACCACCACTCTCTTGGACAACGTCGTGTGTGGGGTTACCTAAGAAGGGCAGGGCCGTAGCTAGAGTTGAATTTAAGATAGGGCAGCGGTAATTACAGGTAGGGCGCAGGTAAAATGATCTGATCTGGGTCGGGGGGGGGGGGGGGTGCGCTCCGGGCGGCACTTTTAAGGGGCGGCAAAATTTCACAATAAATAATAATAATATCTTGTTAAAATTTTAATCATTTCTTTCATATTTTTGTTGCATATATGATTCAGACCGATTGAAATGGGCACAGAATTTTTCATTACTTACCGTTCTGATATTTCGAGTGGAGTTAAAATTTTTATTTCAAACCATTCCACAAAATTCGTAATTCGTAGGAAAACCATACTACGCATTATATGAGAGTAATACTAATTAAATCTGTGGACATGCAAGCAGATTCATCCTTAATTAGCAGTTTTGTGATCAGAATGTAAATTTCCAGTTTTGGATTAATCTGCTGATATGACAAACCGTTTAGTATGGAGAAGGCCCGAAGATATCGATCCAGGGATTGGTTTATTTATGACTCAATCGTTGAATAGCATCCCCAAACTGTTTGGGAATTCCCCCTAAGCAGTGATTGCAATACGCGCACAGCCTATCACCACTTACTTCAATTACATCTATGGGCAGAATAAAGAATTGATATACATAATATGATTCTTTGGTTAATTCGAAGCTGTTTAGTTAGATGTCGCTACGCTACCCTAATAGGAAGTATTTTTTTTTCAATCATATCAAACAATGAACAAACAGTTTACTAGTACCTATATTATCATAGTCGATGATATTTCTTAAGGTAGGGCACAGGTATTTTAAGGTAGGGCATTGCCCCCTAATGCCCCCCCCCCCCCCCCTAGCTACGGCCCTGAAGAAGGGGGTTACCGAAGAAAGGGATTTTCTAACGCCGATCCCGAAGAGGCAAGGATTAAATTTTATAAGAGAGAGGAAAATTGTTTTTTTCTCTTTCCGATCGATTTTTGGCACGCTTTCGTCTTTGTCTCTCCAGCGCATCATTATTGTAGAAAGACCGAATAAGTTTTAGCCAAGAAACGATAAAAAAATTTGCACCAAAACGTAACATTAAAAACATGCTAACATACCTGGAAATCAATCTACATCCAGATAAGTTTTAAGATTTTCACGGCCAAAAGCATTTTCGTTATTTGTTTTTGGGGTGTTATGCCGTGTTGCGCTACCTCCTTCTTTAGCCAACGTTTCGAACATCGTTGCAGTGTCCATCATCAGGGCAGATCCGGCAGATCCACATCTACCGGATCTGCCGGATCTGCCGGATCTGCCCTGATGATGGACACTGCAACGATGTCCGAAACGTTGGCTAAAGAAGGAGGTAGCGCAACACGGCATATCTACATCCATATCGGTGGCGGTACCTAGCGATTTACTAAGGCAGGTACCGATCTCTGTAATTTTATTAGAATTGAATAGATAGGTAGGTATATAAAACCTGGGTAGGTACCTACCTACCTACGCGTGTAGAAGTAAGTTCGGCCGTCCATTTACAAATGGCATCTAATAAAAAAAGTCATTCTCAGTCGACCCATTCAAGAACCAACCTTCTAACAGGGCAATAAATCATTTTCAGCCATTTTAGCAACCAACAAAATAAATCGTGCGCAGAGATGCCATAAAGCGCGGGAATGGAAAAAAACCTTCCGTCCAACTTAACCCGCGCGTCGTTCCAAATTAACCCGGCCTCCGTGGCTTCTGTTTTTGAACCGAAAGTCGGCAAGCGCTGGCCGTTTCTCCTATGCGGCATAGCTTTAAAAAGCGAGCAGCTGTTCGTTGAATAGCGCCACCGTACTAAAAATATCAAACCATTTGCATACATACTGCAATGTATACATACAAATGGTCTTTGTTTTGTATTAATTGGTGCAATTGCTGATGTGCCCATTAGCGGAGCAAGGCTCGGCCAATGCGCGCGTGTCTATAATAATGCTATGTAAGTAAGTACTGGCTTTTCTCTGCGGAGAAGTTAGTGCTTGGCGAAATGAAAACATAGAGTTGGCAACGCCGCGGCCGGCGCTCGTTCGGATTACAAACGGAATGAGCGAACATAACATATAATTACGGCTATTATAAGTTAGTAGTGTACGATACGAATATAGATGTATCGCATTTTGATTTTCGATGCATGTAGAAAGATTGCGCTGTTGTAACCATATTTATCTTCTTATTAATTTTTATCATTAATTCCACATAGGAGGCCCCGAGAATAATAATTTCTTCAGGGCCTGTGTCATTGAAGACGCTATATCAAGCGGTGTGGAAGGTCTTTTTGAGGAGAAGTAGTAGCGAAAATGGGTCTTGAAGAGACCCACGCTGCAGGAGGGAGGAAACACAGATGCCGGCAGATCGTTTCACTTTCCACCGGGTGAAAAAATGTCAACCGTGTACAAATGTTGGGAGCGCGTTCGGCGTCTTTTCCAACTGTGTATCGGTGTCGAAGGGACCAATGACGCTAATTCCTCGAAGCATCTCACATTGAAATACCGATAGAACAAGGGCAGCAATCTGTTTACAGGTAGGGGAATCTATCCAATGGACGGCCCGTTTTGGTACAGTCAATGAATTTTTATTTCAAGTATTTTGGGGGCCCAGACCGAAGAAAGACTGCCAAATTCTACAGTGGGGTGACTTGCGATTTGAAGGCCTCCGCGGTCGAGAGGTAAGGCTGTCGACTCACAATCCGAAGGTCGCAGGATCGATTCCCGACGTGCACAAATAAATTTTATTTGATTACGTAATTTGTGTTATTTCACAATTAATTCATTTAAAATAATTGTAGGTACATACCTACTTGCCGCACGTTCCAGAGTGGAAGATACTCTCAGTAGGCATCACCCTACTGCTGTCACCTTACCTCTCGCCGAGGTAAGTTGTGACAGCTTTGTATTTAGACTATTTGAGTATTTCGACACTAGCAATGCTTTTATCAGTCTTTTGTGTATAGTTATTAGGCATTCTGAAACAAAAAAGTAGTCATCCAGCATGCAACATTACACCACAAGTACAAATATTTTTTTTATCGAAAATGATTTTTTTGAGACAAGCTTTTATTGCGGACTGTACTAGCAAGATTTGACCTTAATATACGAATACACAAAAACACATCAGGCATCGCAAATTAATTTTTAAAAGTTCTGAAATAACCCAGCAGAAAAATGAAGTCAAAAGGAGAGTTGTGACAGGCTGTCACAACTCTCCTAGGTGCTCAAAATTACGACTTGGTCCGAATAATGATTCATATTTTCTAAACACGATGCAACCACAAAGATCAATGCAACGCTTTGAGACTTAAATAACCATACAACTTAAGAAAAAATAACACAACAGCGCACAAGTAATAAGATATAATATAAATTCAATTAAAATTTTGAAGAAAAACTTACTTTTCACATCTTTTTGCACGCAGACGTCGTAATTACGTAACTGCTTCTCGTGCGCCGGCGGCCGCGGCGGGTAAAGCGACAAACGGGCGTTTTTACAATATCGCTAACTATCATAGGTTAGGAGAAATCGTCTTTGTCACAATTCTCCTCTGTCACAACTCTCCTAGGTCTCCCCTACCAACAGGGTCTGCAGATAGCTACTAATGATAATCCCTACACAACTACTGCTGACACCATTTTTATTATTTTTTTTACGTGAATGCCTTACAAGAGTCCCAGCTGCTCCCATCTGGAGTCAGTGAGACTATGGCATCCCCAATTGGGGTACGTTGCTGACGTTGCTGTGAGGCTGAAGGTAGTGGGGAGGGGAGGAGATGGGGAAGAGGATGATGAGGAAGTAACTGACTATTCAGATCTGTCACCAAACACGGCTAAAGCCGTTTCAATCATCGTTCCAATTCTGAATGGTGGTCTTAGGTACACTAGGGTGATGCCTACTGAGAGTATCTTCCACTCTGGAACGTGCGGCATCACCCTAGTGTACCTAAGACCACCGTTCAGAATTGGAACGATATATTTCACATTTTATGTTACTTGTACAATTAGGTCTTAGCTAGGCTAAGTAGTACCTACCTACTTTGAATTCGCGACGCCTGGAAGATTTCCTTCCAGGCTGGAAGGAAATTTGACACATTTGTCCAATCCACCACTCGCCGGTTAAACTGATTGTTTTAAAGGTTTCCATTATACAATAAAAAATATTTTCGTATAAGAAAATACCAAAGGATTTTCGTCCACAATTTCCAACAAATAAAAATCCATAGCATTTGCTAGTTTGCCCTTCGACCTAGAAAATTTTCGTCTGCGAAGCTTTTTTGTGTGTTTGTAAATGTAATGACCGACATATCACTCCCTACACCCACACCGTAAAGGCATCTACCGCAATACTGAAGCACAGAAAAAATCACGGCATAAGACCCTGTTCATTCTCGTTCAACCTCGAGCAACGCCCGGTACACGTCAGCTTAAATAAATATTTCTAGTTAATTCTGACAAAGGCACATAAAAAATTAGGCTTCATGCACAATGTCGATTTTCACGAAATTCGTGATAAAAATTGTCAATGTCTCGAAAACTATCGACTTTTCACTAAAGTCGTAGTATCGTATTCGGGAAGCTTTTTTGTGTTTGTGAATGTAATGACCGACATTTCACTCCCTACACCCACACCGTAAAGGCATCTACCGCAATACTGAAGACAGAAAAAATCACGGCATAAGACCCTGTTCATTCTCGTTCAACCTCGAACAACGCCCGGTACATTTTTTATTTTTATAATTTTGTTTATCTTAAAAAATGGAACATGTTACAGTGTTACTTTTCCTCTATTAAAAGCATTTGCTTTTGGATGGAGGAGCTTGTGGATACATTTTAAATATTTACAATTTATACAGTCAGGTGTTTCACATAATATATGCACAGATTCACAGTTAATATACATACACCGTTAAAACACAGTTTAATCATATCGCAATCAAGATTCTTTAACTAAAAGATAAAATCATCCACATGTATTCAGTAATAAGTAAAATAGGTATAATTTTTAGTGTGACATTTATGTGGTGATGAGGGAAGCAATTTTCCCGTTGGTGATTTCTCTAAAATGTTTTTTGATGGAGTTCAACAATTGTACTTTGTCATTAATGCTTCTGATTTCTACTGGAAGGTTATTAAAGAAGTATTTTCCTTGGTGTGTATAATGGTGTTGGGCAAAAGACGTGTTTAGTTTGGGGCATACAAATACATGTGTAGGTAAGTCTTGGACGATTTTCAGTTATGAATGAGAATTTATCTTTTTCTTTTATAATTTGTATGATTGAATTTTTCTCAAATAAGTTTTTAAATGTTGGAACTTTGAACTCTTCGAATATGCGTTCAGTGGGGAAGTCTGGAGGTTATTTTAGTATAATTTTTATAATGAGTCTTTGAACAATTTCTATGGGGGCCAAACTAGTTTTGTAAGCTGCTCCCCAACTGATAATGGCATACTGAAGAATAGACTGTACTAGTGCGTAGTATATTGAGTATAGATTTTTCGTTGATAAGAAGTTTCTAATTCGTAAGAATATAATAAATTAATTTCTTAATTCTTTTTATTGTATGTCCGATGTGATCTTTAATTCTAGTCAATTCTGACAAAGGCACATAAAAAATAAAGGCTTCATGCACAATGTCGATTTTCACGAAATTCGCGATAAAAATTGTCAATATCTCGAAAACTAACGACTTTTCACTAAAGTCGTAGTATTGTATTCTGGTCCGTCATGAGTTGGCCGTCCAAAGGTTGACTTTTGGGACAACTTTGTACATCGATGCCTAACCTATAACTTTGACCGCGACGATAAATAGGTGTTGGTTTTGGGAAAACTACCTGTGTGGGAACGGCGCGTGAACCGAGGCATTTTGGACGTGTTTCAGACATTGGCGGGGATTATAGGCGAGACTGAGCCAGAGCATTCCTTCTCCCAGTTGGTACAAGATCACCTGTCTTTACTTTTAAAAGAGTTTGAGCGCTACTTCCCAACCGCAAAAGACCCACAAACTGGCAAGGAATGGATCCGGGATCCATTTTGTCAATAAACCACGCGAATCTAGCATGCCTGTGAAAGAAGAAGATCAACTGTTAGATATTGCAAATGACGGCAGCCTTAAAACAACGTTCGAGACAACAACTCTGACGGTGTTCTGGATTAGAGTCATGGCGGAATACCCTGAGATTGCCATCACAGCACTAAAATCCATATTGCCATTTCCGACATCCTATCTCTGTGAAGCGGGGTTTTCTGCAGTGACAGCGACCAAATAAAACAAAAAAATGAACTGGACAAAAGCAAGACACGTCGGGTGTCACTATCTCCTAAAAACTCCCCCGATGGAACCAAGCTCAGGGTTCTCATTCATATTAAATCTGTTTATATTTATTTTAAGGGGTAACTGTCCTGCCACCTCGGAACAGGCTCAGCCTAGTGAGGTGGTATAAAACAATTTTTTTAATGTATTTCGTATTGTCATATTATCTTGGTTAATAAATAATTAAAAAATAAATAAACTGTATTTTATTTTGAAGGCATGTTTAAACACGGTTCAATTAAAATTATTAAATCAAAACACATAAAACGTCAACACCAAAACTTTTAAAGAAAATACGTAAATAACTTACAAGTTAATATATCTGCAAGATTCTATCAGAAAAACATTAAAATCCCGATATTAAACCCTAAGCATTCTCAAAATTCTCTATCTTTGAAAAACATACGTACCTACTTTCAACCTTCCGTTGAACCTTAAAAATATAGAAAATACCCATGAATCCAAAAGATAATTGAAAATTATCTGAAAATGCCGCAGTAAAATTATCAAATTTTGACCGGTCCGCGGCGACAAAAAGTTAGGAACACAGGTCTATGATAGTAAGATCCACAGCTCCATCGAAGGGTTTCCTTGGTCCTTGGTAGAGGAAATCAGAACGGCCACCAACAAATGAGATTGATCGAGAGAAAGCCAAAAGAATTAAAAGGACTTAGCAAAGCACTTAAAATTTTCCTTGCTTAATTTTTATTATCTACGTATTATTATCTAATAATTTTTTATTATCTACGTATTAGTAGGAAGATATGCTAAAAATAGGCAAGCTTCCAATTAACAATCCATTTACTTGGCTACAATGATTTATTGAAAAGGAAAACTAAAATACTTTCCCGCTGATTGACGTCAATGCAGTACCGGATTATCCCTAAGGCAGAGTAGGCAACTGCCTAGGGGCCCCGCATCGGCTAGGGGCCCCGCGTCCCGATAAAAACTGACTTACTTCAATTAGCGAGCAACGAAGTTTCGGAAAAAGTCGGTTTTCAAGATGTTTTCATTTTTTATTAGAAACATTTACAGATTAATAACATTAGGTACACGCATTAAAGAAAACAACAAATTATTATAATAATTAGCTTATAACCCAATAAATAACTAATGTTCATATCATGCCCAAGCAATAAATAAAAAGTCTGTAATTAAAACAAATATATAATCATAGTTGTATTTTACTTTTCTTTCCTTCTTTTTGTTGCAACATTACCTACTTAGTATCTGAAGTGATTGAAGGTGCCGTGTGTGGTTTATATTGGCATTTGTTTTGTTTTATTTCTAATTATACCTATGTTTAAAATATAAATGTTGTACAACCTTCAGTATACACTACCTGTCTGCTTGCTAAAATTCTTTGGGAAAGGTTGTCTGGAAGAGATCACTTTAGTGACAAGACGGCTCTTTGTAATAATTTTTTTAACAATACATATTTTTGTTTTTACATATGTATGTGTCCTTTTATGTGCAATAAAGGTTTATTGTATTGTATTCGTTTTCTTTATTAAATGGGGTGATGGCATACCTTTTGTAACGTAGTAAAATAATTATCCTCAGCAAAACTTTGAAAGCTTTTTTCTTGAAAGTTTTTTAACACGTTTTTCAACCTGGTTGACAACGTATTAAAAAAAAGTATACATTCGATTTGCATGCACCAAGTTACATAATATATTTTCCTAGGTAGTCAGAGGGAGTTTTTTTTCGATTTTTTTTAATTTTTGGCAGCATTTTGAAGTGAAAAACGCCACTTTGGCTAAAAAATTTCGGTGAATTTGTTATTATAAAATGGTAAAAAAAACTCATCGCATCGGTCAAGTTAAGTCAAGTCAAGATTTTGAGTTATGATGTTCACAAACTTCAAAAATACTGTTTGCGAGAAAACCGATTTACAATTTTTTATACTCGAAATATACTTGAATCGAGCATGAGGGCCGGTCGCTTGAAACGCTGTACCTTCGTTAGATTTGTTCCGGTTTATTTGAAATTTTGACACAATACTCAATATACTGACATGTTTTACATTCAGAAAAAAAAGTTTTAAAACCTTACCTACCCCCCCCCCCCCCCCCCCTTTAAAGTTTTGTTAAGGATTTGATTAAGGGAACAAGGAGGCGTTTGGAGGCCCCTTCAACCCCCCCCCCCCCTCCAACCCCCGTTAGTCCACCATTGGTAAGGGGGGCCCCGAGACGTGCGTTGCCTAGGGGCCCCGACATGGTTAATCCGGCCCTGCGTCAATGCTACCTGGGCGATAGTGATACTGATAAGCCACCTATAAGCCATTATACCCAAGTCCAATAAGATAATGTTGTTATATCCGAGATAAGCTATAAGTAATAATAACACAATAACTAGCGCTGATAAATGGTAGGCGTAGGCATTTATCTTACCGACCTACTTTATGTTTAGGTACCTAATAATGGTTAGGCGGTAGGTAGATAGGTACCTACTTAACAACCAGTCTTTAGAATATAAACTCGTAAAAAAGAAACAACCCGTCGATGGCAATTGACAAGTTTAGTAGAGGTACAAGAAACGAAAAGTTTACCTAAACATAAAATGAAGAAAAAAATTGATTTCTTCTTCTTTGGCTTGACAGCGAGGTAAGGTTACGGTCGGTTGTTCTGGAAAATCGATGTAAATGTCGCGGAATCCTGTCACCTGCCACCTGACTCTTGTAAGTATAGGGAAAGCTTACCTGTCGACTACCCGTTACTTACTAATGTCCTACCTATCTGGTGCATATTTATTGGAAAGTCTCCACCGAGAAGATGAACCGTTTTACAAAAACTTTTGAAAACACGAGAAAAATTATTTTCTTAAATTTAATTTGTATCAGTTAGCACATTAGGTGTTTTTGAAGTGAAACTTCTATAGCTCCGCTATGATTTGGATTTCGGATGAAACGGAAATGACGATTAGGTACTGCACAAGCGGCGCATCAACTGCGCTCATTGCCCGCTTTGATTAGGTGTGATATCATTTTTAAAGGTCTATCGTAATTTCCGGCCTTATTAAAGGCCTGTATTAACGGAAATTACGCTGGTCTGTGGTCATTGGTCGCTTTGATTATGACCTCACTTTACAAGATTGTTTTGTTAATATTTCGCTTCTACCGCGTGCGTAAACTGCATTCGATTTTTTTTTTCAATTTTTCTGGCTTTCACGCCTTCAAGGTGTTCTCGGCCATTATTTCAAATTATGGAGAGATGGGAGGTGAATTTATACCTAGGTATCTACCTATATTAAATTTATTTAAGTAAACAAATTTCAAAATTATATGGAAGATTGGAGTCGAGCTCAGACTAAAGGTTTTTCAGATTATCTAAATAAGCGATATTCGGTGCCGCGATTTTTTCACTTGTTTTGCGAAACAGGCGCTATCGCTATCCATTTCAATAATAAAGTTCTTTTTCACTGGTCTCACACGATTACGGTCAGTGGCAGACTAAGGGGGGAGCGGAAAGGGCGGCCCGGCCCGTTCCCCTCGTCCTGGGGGCTCCCCAAATGTTCCTCCACGTCACAAGGCTTTAAGGTACCAGGACATTGTAAAAAAAAAATGTTTGTAATTTTTTAATTTCATTTTCTGAAAGATGCACTCATTAAGAATGCTCTCACAATTTATTTATTTTTTAATTCGAAAAATTGATGGTCTACAGCATTTTAAATGAAACCTTTGAAACAATTTGTACCTATCTATGTGGAATTATCCTTCAGCAAAACTTTGAATGCGTTTTTCTCGAAAAAAAACGTTTTTCAACCTGGTTGACAACATAGATATTAAAAAAAAACTATAGGTACCTAGATACTATACGCTCTTGGTTTCAATAATAAAATGCTTCGTATTGCCTAGTAGTGATATTATTATCTAGGTTCTTACTACTTTCTATTAAACAAAATACCTACCTTGGTACAGTAGGTACCTAAGCGCCAAACTTAAATGTCGACCTGAACTGGATGAATAAATTTTCGCGCAGATACTTTTCGCGGCCACTTTACTAAGTTTACAACGAACGTAAGCGAAAGAAAAAGATGCGTAAAACATACGTGCGACAGAGAAAGGCGTAGGCGGGGAAGCATTCCGATTTTCGGACTTTAAACTCGCCTATTAGAGTCACGTGGGTAACCATACGCATTTTTATATTGGGACTTTTGAATTAAAAAGCTTTAGGTATTTTACTGATAATTTTTGTTTGTTTATTAGTATGATTGATTATTTAGGCATCTCAAACAAACATAAAAATCTCATACGGTTCGTAGGTAAATCAAAAAGTTAGATACATAAAAAAGTTTACATGCATGTCGATTGCGTACCTACACTTAGGTGGCCCCACGTGCGGGGTAAGTATTCACATACCGTAGGGTAAGTGTTCGCACCGCGAATAGCTACCCCCCATTGCTTTTATCACACTCAAATAGCCCCTTATCGTAGTCTGTGTAGTTCTCATTCCACCATGCTTTACGCAAAATACATTCTAGCAAATCTTCTGTTGGTGGATCTCTATATTTCTCCTTGCATGGTGGGCAAAAGTATAGTCCTTAGAAGCCTGTTTTTGTGCTCTCTTAAAACAGTTACACAGATTCCTACCTACTAAACAGATTCTATAAAAAATATATATCATGGACATAGAATAAATAGATCAGGTGTGATTCGGGCTTAATGGCGCGTTCCCGCATGATCTATTCCACGAGATTCTTTAGTCAATCTAAGTACGAAAGTTTAAAAATTTAAGTCAATTTTGACGACCTCCGTAGTCCAGTGGGTAAGACTCTTGACTCACAATCCGGAGGTCGCGGGTTCGAACCCGGCGTGCGCAAATAAATTTTATTTGATTAATTTGTGTTATTTCACAATTAATTCATTAAAAATAATATATAGTATCTATATTTGCGGCGTGTTCCAGAGTGGAAGATACTATTAGTATCGCCCTGGTGTAAGACCACCATTCAGAATTGAAACGTTGCTTGAAAATGGCTTTAGCCGTGTTTGGTGACCAGATCTGAATAGCCAGGTACTTCCCAGCCTTCCTCTTCCCCACCTCCTTCCCCTCCCCACTACCTTCAGCCTCACAACATACCCCAATTGGGGATGCCATAGTCTCACTGGCTCCAGACGGGAGCAGTTGAGATTCTTGTGCGGTATTCACTGTAAAAAAAAAAGTATCTACAGAAAGTTCTGTAGATACCACAGAAAAGCCTATTTCATGGATCTATTTAATAGATTCTATAAAATTGAACAAATAATTATATATTATATTTCATAGATCGAAGAAGATTCTTTAAAATATATCAGGCCTCATGATTTTTTTAAACTTCAACCGATATCTTAATTGAAACGATAAAACTACGGCTTTTGATCTCTTGAGTCGCCTAGATCTAATGTCGGATGCCATCATCATCATCGTCATCACTCTTGGCTCTACAACCCCTGGTGGGTCTTGGCCTCCTCAAGAGTCTTCCTCCACTCACCACGGTTTTGTGCAGCTCTCTCCAGTTTACAATCTCCAAAGTGGATATATCTTTGAGGACGATGTCGCTCCATCTTAAACTTGGTCTTCCCAGGCTCCTTCGCCCTGTCGGTCTTGAATTCAGCAGGGACTTTGGTACTTGATGCTCGGTCATTCTCTCTACATGACCCAGCCATCAAAGTCATCCCAGTTTTATAAATTTTGTGACGTTTAGATCCTTAAACAGAGTACCTATACGTATAGCTCATTGTTATAACGTCTGCGCCAAAATCCATTTTCCGAAACCGGTCCGAAGATACGCTTCAAATTTTCCCTTTCAAAAACATCCAGTTCTCGCTCATTCCTCTTAGTTAGTACCGAAGTCTCAGCTGCGTATGTGAGTATCTACTGGTCCTATAAGTGTTTTGTACACTAATATCTTGGTGTTTCTGGACAGCAGTCTGGATTTCATTTGGTTTTGTAGGCGGTGATAAGAGCGATTTGCGTTCACTATGCGCTTCTGGTTCTCCATCGGATGCCATCATAAATCATAATATAAAAAATTACCTATAATAAAATAAGTGTCTATAAGTTTTGATTGCATTGGTTAAAACCAAACCCAATTCGCAATTACCACGTAGGTACCTACCTATCTAAACACGTAGATAATAATAACAGCATTGGAAATAATGTTTTCGTATCGGCGCCATTGGCCTGTCCAATTTAACCCGGCCTTTGACTCGGTGATAATCGCGCGCGCGGTGTTGCCGCATCTAATATAATTTTATGCCGCGGCAACACATTTTATGGCTAGTGTTTTATTGCCACAGCGAATAGGTGCGTAGGTACCTATATCTACAAATGGCTATTCGTGCAATGAATAATAATAGGTACAATATGATGTACAAATCAAAGACAGACAGGTAGATATTTCTAACATCTCAAATGTATTGACTTTGATTATTTGATTTTGACATCTATTGAGGCTTTGAAAACTAGATGAAAAAATGTCAATTGGTGTTGGTAAGGTAGGTACTAACAAATCTCGACTAAAATCACTGTTCCATTTAAAGAAACTTAATTTGTAAAATTGGTATAGTACACGCCAAACTTTAATACCGACCTGGCGTTGATACGGAAATCGTGGTAATAGGCGAGTTTAAGATACGCCTACGCCTTTCTCTGTCGTACGTATGTTTTATGCATCTTTTTCTTTCGCTTACGGTCATTGTAAAGTTAGTAATACAAGAAACTATAAGTTAAGTCATGAAAAAAATTTTTTTTGGTGGTTTACGCTTATCTTTTTTGTTACGTTAATAATAATTTTATTGTAATTCCAATGCATAGAAAAGCTAGTAAAAGCTTCAATTTATCCGTAGCATATTTTTTGATATTCATACTGTAAGCCGATTCGTCGTAAAGATTAATCAAAATAGTATCTAAATAGGATTTCACGTATAACTTCATCTTCAGCAACTCATGTCCCTACAAAAATATAATTCTCTGGGTAGCAAGAGACAGAGTCTGTTACGAATAAAAATGGCAGACTTTTATTCGTAACAGCCAAAATAAAAATGGCAGACTAGTATTGAACTAGGCAAAATAATAATATTGACAAGAAAATATATAAGTAGATATATCTAATACCTAGTTTCCAAGAATATTATTACCAAAACAATCTCTACCGCATTCTACATGTGAACATAAAAAGTAAAGAACGTACCTATCTAAATGAATTCTTAGCAAAAATTAATAATGATATTAAAAAAGCGGCATATGTTTACAGAAACTCATTGAAGTAGTGACGTAAATACTTGCTTCGATATAAATATATTGCAACGACAAACAGAATAAGAACAAACAGTGCCAGCACTATGTTAGTGCAAAATAATAAACACTTTGCCTATATTAATCTACTAATAAGGTTTTTTAACAAAAATTGAAATTATCTCTCTGTATAGAACACACAGAGATCACACCAGCACATTGTTTTAGTTGAGACTTTCCTTAGGCAATGACACCACATTCTTGTTTTCACGCCCAGAAAAAAAGCTCCTGCGCCGCATGCAGCCTGATTAATCGTACCTACCTGTAATATGTAGCTACGGTTTGTTTATTTATATACATAGGTATATATATCTACATGAATTAAGGCAAATGTTATTTATTAAACTTTATAGAAACGCAAATACAATTTAAATATTTCTTGCGATCATACGTCAAACAATAAAAGTAGGTACCTAATTATAATCGCGCGATCTGAACGTATAAATAAAATTGAACCATTTTTCAAAAAAACTTGAAATAAAAAAATAAATCTTTTATACAAAATATTATAGCCTTAGAAAGTAATAAAAAAATACTTAACGACCGTTAAACGGTGTTACTGTCCGGTGACCGTTAAACGGCATTTAAACATTAGATACATGATGACATTTTTATGTTCGCTGCATTGAACTTTGCTAGATTTGCGCAAGCGCGGCGTTTTTCTTTCATTCGCGGCAAAATTTCTTTTGTGACATGTGGGATTTTACGCGCAGTAGTTACTTTTAATGTTTTTTAACATGATTTCCGTTTAAATGATCAATTCACATAATTATAGATAGTACCCACCTATAATTGAACATAATTAATAACTAGATAGGGATATTATTTGCGATATTTTTTGTTAATTTTAGCACCTACTTTAATAATGTCATGATGTTACTTTCATTTTG
Organism: Limnephilus rhombicus; assembly: GCA_929108145.2. NCBI lineage: Eukaryota > Metazoa > Arthropoda > Insecta > Trichoptera > Limnephilidae > Limnephilus > Limnephilus rhombicus. The sequence continues at coordinate 42,218,484 of OV815274.1, read as the reverse complement.
TCGTCCACTATAAAAAATACCTTCCCATAGGTTGTTTCAGATAAATATCCGCTTGAGTTTAATAAAAATTCCATAAAAGTTACGTTATTTAATGTCATAAATGGCTTGTAGGTAGGTACGTAATGTAAATAAATACGAAATTCGACAGAATAACGTTTAAATTGTGCAATAATGAATTCAAAATGTCACATTTTTTTAAATTAGGTACCTACTCTCTTGTAATAATTGTTGTAATTTTTTATAATTTTTAATTATAGATAGATTAACGAGAAAAAAGTGAAATTACTATTTTCATCCAAATTCATTTATAAAAACGACGATATTTTTTAATTTTGAAATTTCCGAAAATTTTCGATAAATAGAATATGTTACGGTACCTATCTAAGCTCTTTTTCCAATTTTTTCATATTTGAAGCTTTAAATAGGAATAATAAATAATACTGCAATTTTTAAACACGAAAGTAATTTCAGTTATAAAAATCTAAAAGGTTATTTTATATAATTTCTATATTGGTATTTGTTTTTAATACATCTTCAAAAATAAGAAATATACAAGACATTTAAAATACATTGGAAAAATTCCAAAATTCGTTCAGAAATTATTAATAAGACAAGCAAAGATATTGATTCAATAGATAAACAACTCCCCTCCGACTGTGTAATGTGTAATCAATGTAGACATGTAGGTCTTTCCATGAACAATTTTTCGTCATTTTTTAATTAGTAGGTATCTAATGTTTTCACAACCACGGTCGTTTATCAATTGAATAAAATTTTCACGACGTTTTTTAGTAAGGCGATAATATGTACGTTATCTAAGTAAGAATCGCGACTCCATTATCGGCAAAAGAGCTCGTTTTTTTCCACATGACTTTTATACATGACTAATGATGACCTTAAATACCTATAATATTTTGTAAAATATAACCCATATTTTTGTGGTGCATGCTGTGAAATGAGCGGTGGTCAATCTGCGACTAACAACAGAGGACTGAACTTGAAGATAGGATGAGAGGATAGTGCTGCATCTCAACCTCGGAAACTTCAAGACCTGGAAACGATTTTGAAGAAAGAGATGTCCATTTTTAGAACACACCTTCCTGTGTCCTTCCTGCTGGATAGAATTCAGAAAGCCGCGGGATTTGCGGGATTCCCACCTGTTAAATTAATAATGCCAGCATTTCGTAATCGTTTTTTCATTATTTGTATGAATTATTTTAACCTACCAGTATTATAAAAAAAATATTAACCATCTTTGGTTGATATAAAAAGAAAACTAAACTTTAAAAAAATAAACAATGTTCTTTTTATGTTTTTTTTGTTTGATTTTCAGCTTCCTAACAAAAAAAAAATATTTTTATCCATCCAGTAAGTAGACAAACCAATACACCAGCAAGCGTCTTTTTACGTCATAATGATTTAACTCCCTTTAGGTAGGTAGGTAGGTACTTACGTAGGTAGGGGGCAGGGCCGGTTCTGAGCCAAACGCCGCATGGTAGGTATACAACCTCAAGGGCGTAATGTTAGGTGTTAGGTACCTACGTAGGTATCATCAGCACGTCGGCTTCTTGGCGCCTTGGCAGGTTGGCGCCTGGAGCGGACTACTCCAATTGCATCTGCACAGAGCGGGCCCTGCTAGGGGGCAGTGGCGGACTAAGCCCGTCAGAGGCCCGGGGCGGTAAAGCCGAATGAGGCCCCCCCCCGTACTCGAAGTTGATGTAATTTTACAAGCTTTTTATTCAGTTCACCCGTCCTCTGGTCCTGGGGAGGCCTCAAAACGCCTCCATGTTCCCTTGATCAATAGGTAGGTACCTGTACAAGGCTAAGGAACCAGGACACTGCAAAAAAATTGACTTTTTTTATTTCATTTTCTGAAAGATGCGTTTGATAGATAATAATGCTCTCACCAAATATTCTAAAGAAATTCGAAAAATTGACGGAGCATTTTATGTGAAACCTTTTGAAACAGTTTGTATGTTGAATTATCCTTCAAACGCGTTTTTACCGAAACTACCTACGTTTTTTAATTTGATTGACAACATATTAGAGAAACTATAGGTAGGTAGGTAGATACTACCGATTTGAAAATTTGAATGCACCAAGTCTGAAACTAATCTAAAATCCAGTTACGTAGTTATGGATAACTACGAAGGAAAACTGTGTAGGAAACATCACATCGGCTAGGGGCTCCTAAGGTAAAGGAAAAATTTTCCATAAAAAATCGAAAATAAAATTCGCTTATCCATATTTTTTCTATTTTTTTATTTTTATTTTTTTTTTAGATATCGAAATTCCCCTAGGTAGGTGGTACATGGTGCCATAGACACTGGATTTTCGAACAGTTTAAGAATTGGTTCATGCAAATCGGATGTAGGTACCTAGGTAGGTTTATAACCTATAGTTTGTTTAATACCTACCCACCTATGTTGTCAAACAGGTTGAAAACGTGTTAAAAATTTTCGAGAAAAACGCATTCAAAGTTTTGCTGAAGGATAATTCAACATACAAACTGTTTCAAACGGTTTCATATAAAATGCTCTGTCAAGTTTTCGAACTTCTTTAAAATATTTGGTGAAAGCATTCTTAGCAAGTGCATCTTTCAGAAAATTTAATAAAAAACATGACAATTTTTTTTAAAGCGTCCTAGTGCTTTAAAGCCTTGTTTAGGATTTGATCAAGGAAACATGGAGGCGTTTGGGGCTCCCCCAGGACTAGGGGCCCGGGCGGGCCGCCCCCCCCCCTTAGTACGCCACCGCCACGCGTTTCCAACGTTTTTACTTTGGTACTTTCCTACAAGGGAAAGATTAGAAGCCCTTAGTTTTTAGCTTTATGGGTTCAATTTTTAGAAAAACGAAAAATGTCAAAACCACAATTCATTCGAGTAGGTACCTAGGTACCTACCTACCTAATTACCTAAGTAGATATCTTATCAATTAAAGACAATGCTAGTTCGAAATTCTCTAATCACATCGTTCAGTTATATTTTTATTTCGACATGGATGCTAGGCTAATTTTCTGTAATAATATTTGTCTCACATTGTATGTCGAATATAATCCATTATTTTTCAGTCAAAATAAACACATTCTCACGAGATGCAAGAAAGCCATAAAATTTTTAGAGCCTATCAAACCATACATTAACGAGGCTAGGACGGCCTTGCCCCATAAATCTGTTTCAAGTCCCAAACAATCTTCTTTGTCCCCAATATTCCCAAGTCCTGTGTTTGTTTCTTAAAAAAAGAATGACTCAATCCCGATAAACCGTCTCCGTGAGATTTATTCATCGCGTCAGCGTGTTTCAGAGCAGCCTCAAGATTTGAATGACAAAAAAACATAAAGTTGAAGTGCCAAGGGTAATACGATAAATTATATTGGGCCAGAAAAAACATTCCTCAAAGGCGTTCCTTTTTCGTTCACCTCGTTTTTTGTAACGGACGGGACCACTCTGTTCCCGCGCATTGTTCCCGCCGGAATACATTATGTTCAGAGACGGGAAAAAAACACACCATGCTGCGAGCGTTTATTTTATAACATATAATCTTCTCTGTGGCCGAACAAAAAGAACGAAGCCCGCGGCGCGGTCCCTTCTCCCCCCGTCCTAAAGGTTCGTTCGGCTTTGTGTTCTCCAAACAAGAAATACACGACGAAAATCCATTTCCAGTTTCGTGACCTCCTCGCGCAGCCCGCAGAGCTCGGAGCGGCCGGGGGGAGGAGTTGCAGGCAAACCCGGCCCCGCTATTGGCTGGCCGCGTGGAGGGGATCAGTCCGCTCCCTCCGGCAGCCAATGGGTGCGAAGGGTACGGCGGATAATTGCTTGCCAGTCGCGGGGTTGTCGGTTCTCGCTCACGAAACAGCGACCGGAGTTTAGTTCGTGCATGCCCGCGTTGCGTTGCGGCCGTCTCTGACGTTTCAGTACATCTATTATTAAAAAAAAAAAAAAAAATTGTGAAAAGTTCAAACTTGGGATTAAATAAAGGATTATCTAATAAATTCAGGTATTTATACAAATATTTTTTTGGCACTAAATATTCTCCTACATTAAAAAAAATACTTTTGTATTGACGTTCCGGTCTTCATGTTTACGGAATAAACGTCCAACGTCGTTATTTCTCATATTAGAGACCTTATCTCAATTTAAAATAATAATTATGCAAGCAAACGTGGCAACATAGCGCGGCGCTGGTAGGGTTGCCACCCGTCTCGCTCTCTCTTCCATGCCCGAGCGTTCGACTCTGTCTCGCGCCGAGCGCCGTGGACGAGTCTATTTTTGAGGCGAGGCAGGAAATTCGTGGCTCATGTATTGAGGTTGTTTGTTGCGCACATATATTTTTTTAGTTATTTTATGTAATTTTATTGGCTCAGATAAGCAAAATATGCTACATCAAGTCGAGATAACATACACAGTTGCTTAAATAATACAGCAGATGGCTCTAAATGATAAACTATTGAAGTAAATTGTATTTTTGAAAGAGCATTGAGCAATAGAACACCTCTAAATGGGAAATTATTTTCCATATGTGCGTTTCAGGGAATTCGTATTTTAGAAGCGCATATGTATGATGTGTCGTAAAATTTACAAAGATATTCAAAAACTTTGTAACGTGAAGAAATCCTGTTAAAATGTTTACCGCTTTTTCAGATAATATCGAGCGAATTTGGATATTTGACAGAACGCCAGTGAACTCTTGTGAGCGAAAAGTGAACTAAACCGCCTTGGTGGGGGTTAACGTGACGTCACTCGCCCCCATGCTTCAGTGTTGTGAAACTTTGCTAGTGATGTAGACGTGTTGTCGCGTTCCTGAAGTGAAGTGCCGGTGAGCGGGAAACAGTTCGACTTGTTTATCAGCGTTTGGTCGGTTTGTGGCGCGGATTCAGCGCGACAGCTGAGCGGTACTGTAAACACGCGCAGTTTGGATTAATGTATTGAAAACAATAATAGTGGTTATTGTGATTCTACGCCCATTGGGATTAACTGGATTAAAAATACTTTACTCAGCGATGGAACTGGGAGTCGTGGGAGATCGGGTCTATGCGGCCGAGAGGATAATGAAGAAGAGAGTTAGAAAGGTAATGGATTCTATTATTTCAAAGTATCTACACAATAATGCAATTACCTACATTAGTTTTAGACTTTTACCCCGTTCAATTCACATCCTTGATCTATTATTATTTCAAAACAAATCATCATTCGTATGACAACAAACCCTAAGTTGCAGGACAACAAACCTAAGTTCATGTCGACGTTTTGAACATGTTTTCACCTTCTTGTTATTAAATGCAATTTTTTTCACCCATCATCAACAGTTTATTGTGTTATTTACGCATTCTGACACTCCGCTGCATTAGTGCAATTTTCACATTTCTATGAGTTATCATCTATTCTCGTAGCTGTTCTGTTGCACGTTGCATGAGCATTTTACTATTATTTTTATATTATATTGTTATGAATATGCCTGCAAAATTAGGTATTGCATCGATCTTCAGCAGTTTAAAATCACAAAAAGGTAAGTTTTCTCACCTTTTATCTACCGCGGAGTAACGCACCAGTTCTGCTGATATAAACACAATAAGGTAAGTATTTGAAGATGGATACAATCGACCTATCACAAACAAAATATTATTAATACCAAGTTAATGCTGCATTCCTATCTGATCTATTCTATGGCAATCTATGGCTAGTTTATAGAACAAAAGTTTAAAGTCGATTCAACTCCGGGTTTATGTTCCATAGATAAGCCTGTTCTCACTGATCAGACGTTATTCTATATCTTTTGTGGGAACGAGAAAGTTCTCGGCCGAGATCTGCTGTCAGATTTGTATGATTTTACATGGATGTTATTTGCTTTTTCTATGGGCCGGTGTCAGAAATTCAGCTGTGAGCTGTCACGTATTTTAGTTTAGGTCGTTTTAAACACGAATTCGTGCAAGTATGCGTGATTATTTAATTATTTAACAGCATTAGAAAATGACACAAATCTGACAAGAGATAGATATCGGGCGAGATCTCTTGTCACATTTGTGTGATTTTCTAATACTGTTAAATGAATAAATAATCACGCATACCTGCATGAATTCGTGTTTGAAACAGCCTACAATAAAATAAGTGACAGCTCACAGCTGAAATTCTGACATCGGCCCATAGATAAAGCAAATAGCAGCCATATAAAATCACAGCAGATCTCGGCCGAGAACTATCTCGTTCCCACAAAAGATATAGAATAGCTCGTCAGGTGGGATCCCGCCTTCATACCTAGGCACTTATTGTAACGTAAGATAGTTAGAAACCTTTGTAACTTCCTACATAAGTACCTACCTACTTATATTTTTTATTTGTTAAGTTAGATAGGTACCTACACACTTTCTTATACTCTTCTTTAAACGCTAGGTACCTACCCCACTAATGGTTATTTTCGCATTAGGTATGTACCTACCTTCATATCTAAGTACCTAATCCTCAACGGTAGGTACCTAATTAATAAGATTAAATAACAATGAGTCTCAAAGTGACCTACGAATTTCCTTTCGAAGTAGAAAATATGTTTTTGAAAAACTAAAGTTAAATCGCAAAAAGATTACCTACCTAATCGGTTCTAAGTTTTGGTAAACAAATTTATCTGCCATAGGTCACCTCAAGTGGTTTGCTACGTTTGGTGATTTAGCAGTGGTGCCCGGGTTCTTGGGGTGAGGTTTGTCTAGGTCTTGGATGCGGATGACCAGGACATATTGAACCCTAGATTCCTACCCACCCCTTAAACCCTTTTCCTTCTCAGAACTCTCCTCTCCTTCCTTTCCATAAAAAGTGGAAAAAAAAATGTTCAGTTCAAGGACCTAAAATTTATAAACCGCAAGTTTTATCAGTCATGTCACGTTTGAACTGACAAAATGACGTGGTTAATTGAACTATAAGTAATGAAATTGAAACTCGATGAAACGAAAAATGGTGGCACTAAAAAGAGACAGACACTTAGGTACATCTATACGATTTAGGTACCCTGCGAAAATGAGGAAGTAGGTATAATCGGTCTCCTCTTTGTGCGGTGCTTCGTAGCCTCTCCACTCTTATCTACTTTAGTTTTCTGAAGGTTGCACTTCTACCGCGTATGAATTGCACACTCTGACTTTTAAAATTCACGATTATACCTTCTGTGGCCTACCTAGGCAGTGGCGTAGCTAGGGGGGGGGGCGGGGGTACCTGGAAGTGGGATCGTTAGATCACGTATTTATGTTTTTCACCTCTCTAAACAATATCCTTTCTTCTATCAAGCCTTATTAGGTCCCTACCACTTAAATTTTTTAAGTAAAACTACAAGACAAACCTCGCCCAATGAAACCAGGTATCCCTGCTAAGTCACCAAACGTAGCGAACGGGGTGACCTATGACCTAGGGGTGACATATGACATTAAGGTGAAATATGACCATGGGGTGACCTACGACCTTGGGGTGACCTACGGCCTTGTGGTGACCATCCTTATCCTTATCACTCCCCAAGTCGAGCGTGCGTAAAGAAGTTTTAAAAGGCTCCGCAACCGGGCTCGAAAAGAAGAAGATGGAGAGATACGAAATTACGAATGTTAGAGGAGAGCGCTAACATTTACAGCGACAAAATCGTTGCGAAAATTGCGAAAATGTTTATGGCTCTGCAATCAGGCTCGGAAAGAAGAAGATGGAGAGATACGAATGTTAGAGGAGAGCGCTAACATTTACAGCGACAAAATCGATGCGAAAATTGCGAAATAAAACACGACTTGTTTAAAATAGAGCAAAAATCTCGCGAGCATTATCTTAAAGAGCATTTAAAGAATCGCTGTGAATTTTTTCTTACATATAACGTGTAAAATAACTGAAACAAACACGTGTTTATAATAATTTTTGGAGCATACTTTGCGATTTTTTTCTATCGAGGGAATTTTATATAATTTGTGTTTCGGCGCCGGCAATGTCTAGATATTATCTTCAAGAATAACGTATATTTTTTAAGAGCTTTAAAACTTACCCTGTTTAAGGGGGATATGTAAGAAACCGGTAGAAATCCGGGTTGCGGGCCCTTAACAAAACACGACTCGTTTAAAATAGAGCAAAAATCTCGCGGGCATTGTCTTGAAACAGCATTCAAAGAAACACTGAAATTTTTCATACATATAATTTGTAAAATAACTGAAGAAACGTGTTTATAATATTTTTTGGAGCATACTTTGCGATTTTTTTCTATCGAGGAAATTTTATATGATTTGCGTTTCGGCGCTTGGAATGTCTAGATATTATCTTCAAGAATAACATATAGTTTTTCAAGAGCTTTAAGAAACCGGTAGAAATCCGGGTTGCGGGCCCTTAACAAAACACGACTCGTTTAAAATAGAGCAAAAATCTCGCGGGCATTGTCTTGAAACAGCATTCAAAGAAACACTGAAATTTTTCATACATATAATTTGTAAAATAACTGAAGAAACGTGTTTATAATATTTTTTGGAGCATACTTTGCGATTTTTTTCTATCGAGGAAATTTTATATGATTTGCGTTTCGGCGCTTGGAATGTCTAGATATTATCTTCAAGAATAACATATAGTTTTTCAAGAGCTTTAAAACTTAACGTGTTTAAGGGAGATATGTAAGAAATTGGTAGAAATTCGTGTTGCGGGCCCTTAAACACGCGGTACAAAATGGAACTTAGGTCTTAAACCTACTTTAATCCAAAATAAGATAACTACCTAAACCTGGTTGATCATTCATCGAAGTGTTGCTTGACTATCTTCGTCGTCGAATGGTAATGCTCTCGACTAACAACCCGAAGGTCGGGAGTTCACGTTCCAGAGTGGAAGATACTCTCCGTATTGCCTTTCCAGACGGGAGCAGTTGGGACTCTTGTGCGGTGTTCACATATAAAAATGGCTTTAGCTATGTTAGATAATCAGAGCTGAATAGTCAAATATTTAGGTACCAATCTCCTATTTATTACCATGTAGATATGAGAAATGTGGAGATCCGCAATGCATGCAAGGCTGTTGTAAGCATAATGAGTAGGTAAGATTAAGAAAAGGACCCTCAGATGGTTTGGGCATGTAGAACGGATGAACGAAGAAAGTAGTGTTAGAAGAATATACGACGCAAATATGAATGGTAGAAGAAATCGGGGACCCCCATGGCACGATCAAGTGAGCTTTACAATTAGCTCCACACAGGAGGCCCTGAGGAAAATAATTTCTCTCAGGGCCTATGTTATCTTAGGGGATGCTGTGTGGATGGTTTTTTTTAAGGAAATGAAGGAGAGGAAGTTCTGGGAAAAAATAGATATGAAGGGTGGGTAGGAAGTAGGAATCTGGGGGTCTGTGTGTCCAGGAGTGACAGACGTGTGAATCCGTCCCTCCAACTGCGGTGCAAAGCGATGGGTCCAGGGATTCTGGCTGGAGAGGTCAAACGACTACCCCAACCAGTCTCTCTCATCCACAGCGGACGTGATCTCCTGTCAGATTTGTGTGATTTATTTGCTTTTTTATGTACTTAGAAAGTACATTAAATGAATAAATAATCATGCATGCTTGCAGGAATTCGTGTTTAAAACGATCTTAACCCAAATATAGGTATGCCAGTAAATATGTAAAAATCACACAAATCTGACAGGAGATCACGTCCGTTATCTCGATAACGATCCCACAAAAGAAATAGAATCGCTATGCTGATGGATAGTTACGTAGGTCCTAGTTAGGGATGTCGAAAGTGAAAAAAATATCGATATATCGATGTATCGATATTTATTAAAATATCAATATCGACGAAAAAATGTCGATATATCGGTCAAATTTTCAAGAGATTTTGCGTTTTTAAAATAATAGTGTATTCAACTCAATATTATCAATAGTAATTTTTGTACACAATTTGCTTTTTTTAATGTACAAAAATCTCAATAAAAATGAAGGTATTTTTATCACTATTAATTTTTATTACGTAATAATTACAAAAATATCAAAAACTAAAAAGCTGTCTTCTTACTTAGGTATATAACTGAGATGCATATAAAGTTTGTATGCGTCTCAGTAACATTCTATTGCCGTATTAATCTGTCAAAAAGGACTTCGTGTTTGGAACAAGGTATAGTCAATAGGTAATCATAGACAATTGGGAACCAACACATAGGAGTGGCTTAGAAAAAAATGGCAAAAAATAGCATTCATTTCTATATATGTTCCTACACACATGAGATAGTATTGGTGATCACAAATACTAATGCAACGACAATAGATTTGTAAGCTATTAATAGTTAAAATTTCAACAGCTAGATGTAACCAATACAGTTACTTTTTTCCGTTCGTTCCTATACGGTTTTGGATTCTAGTGACTTTAAATACATAAATTTAAAAAAATATCGTTTTTGATACAATTTTCGATATTGGATATTTTGTATCGATATATCGGATCAAAATATATCGGCTAAAAATATCGATATTTTGAATTAAAAATATCGATATTTCGATATATCGATATTTTTTCAACAAGCCTAGTCCTAGTTAGTTTTCCCCGCCCCACACCCTTTAGCCTCACAATATAATAATCTGCTTAGTGCTCACCTCAATAGGAGATGCCATAGTCCACGTGATTCCGTACAGTCCGGGCTCTTGTACGGTATTACACAAAAAAGAAGCAAATTTGTTCAGACGGAGTTTAAATTTCGAATGCATTTTTTCGGATCCCGTTTAAATACGTAGGTAAGTGTAAGTAGGTAGATACCTATATTTAGATAGGTAAGCAATATAATAAAGACATTTTACTGTTTTGTTCCATGTTTTTTTCATGTTAGTCGAATAAGGGTGACAGTTTGTTAGGAACAGGATAAGGCAAGTTTAGGGTTGCGAATTGTATTTTTTGACAATTGAACAATCATCCTGGTTATTTTGGAAACCAGGTGTGATTGCTTTTAAGCCGCTCGATTTCAGGTAAAAAGATTAGACGCGACGAATATTAAATACAAAATTGGCGCCAGATATCAATCATTCGATATTTTTAAAATATATATTTTTTTAGGGAAGGCAGGAACCTACCTACAAAAGAACGGAATTAGGTACCTACTTACCTACCTAACCGAATTAGTAAAACGAGCTTTGGTGGTTTGAATATAGGTAGGTAAGATCGGACCAACGGTGAAAGGGGTGCAAGGACTGCAAGGACTGAAGGACTGCAAGGAGAATATAATATGACGCGAAGGTGAATGGTAGAAGAAGACGGGCACCCTCGAGGAAGGCACGATCAAGTGAATCAAATACTTAGTCGTGTAGCAGTCTATCCTCTTTGCCTCCCCCTCCGGAGAAACAGCATTTTGGTTCGTTATTTAGTTAATTTTTGGCGGTAGTTTCCTTGATCCCAAAATGATTGCAAACGGGTCAAAGGGGCAATTTAATTCGGTATCCACCCACCTAGCTCTTTTTTAGATTTACAATCATAATGTTTTGTTAAAGAAGTAGGTAGATAGTAAGGTAACCGTCTAATTTCTTTTGTCTAATCGTTTGTCCCGTTTTATACCTAGGTAAAACGGCCTGCGAACGTAAGTCTTATGCAGATCTGGTACCTATCTAGGTACTTTAACTATAGCAGAAAACATAAAACTAGCCAACCAAAACATAGTCTACAGCGGAGTAATATCAACATCAGTTCTGCTGACATAAACACAAAAAGGTAAGTTAGGTAGATACCTACCTGTCTACGAAAGTATCATCGACGGTATTTCAAGATAAGTAGGTAGGTACAATCGACCTATCACAAACAAAACAGGTACGAATACCAATTAATGTCACATTCGCACCTATAAATAATTGTCTCTTTAATTTCACAATGTTTTGATGGGATTAGTAGAAGCAGTTGTAAATTATTACTTCGAGTAATTTTAGAACCCACCCATTCTTATTTTTAAAACGCTGAAAATCGAACGGGCTCGCACCTCTCTCTACCTCGTTAAAACATTTGAACTGAAAGGCAATATTGAACTTTTTTCTCTAAAGTCCTTAAAATCGTCTTTGCTGTTTAAATCTAAGAAGATAGACACAAGATTCTTCTTAACGAACCGTAGAAAGTTATGACAGCAAACATAACTTTGAAAAACTTTCTTAAAATAACGCTGGGAAATGTTTACGTAGATAGATATCTATCTATTTAAATTACCTAAGTTAAGTGCAGGTGAAATACCGTGCACATCCATGTGTCGGAAGTTTCAAAAAAGTTTTTCGAACTATGTAGTTTGAACCAACCGCCCCTGTTACCCTCTCACCCCTTAAATGCCCAAAATATTGAGTATTGTGTGCGTAGTGACGTTCATCAATTCCGTTTAAAATTGGGCCATTTTTATAGAGTTTATTTATACAGGTATTCAGTCTACTCTCATCCTTCCTCTGCCAGTTCCATGCCTCCTCACTGTCATACATCAGGGTAGGTACCAACCCTCTATTGTGGACTGCTTGCTTCGCTTCTTTAGATAGACGGGTTTAGGTAGATGGTGTAACACAGTTCTGTATTTGATGTGAACGTTGGTTTGACTTTTGAATCACGAAACGCGCCCATATCACATTTTGTTGTTCTTTATTAGTCACCTATATGAATGCGAGAAATACCTTTGGCGTCAATTGCTAACAATTTCTTATGCGAAATAACAAAATTAATTTTTGTTCATTAAATTCATTTTCAGCTAAAACAGCAATAACGTCGTATTTTTCAATGTTAGCACTCTAGCTCACCACTGAAAAGTCACGGACCGCCACTGTGGAAAAAGTATTATCCAATATCTATGACCTATGAGTCCTATGACATCTATGTATTCGCACAGCTTTCTTATAAAATCAAAAGTGGTGTTAACACTGTCAACGTCAACTAAATATCTACCTATAAAAACAGCTACCTATCTAAACTTAAGTTACATGAAGGTAGGCTTTTTATAATAATAATAATAATAAATTTGGACAACTTATATAGCGCTGTTTTTGCGAAAAATCGCCTCAAGAGCGCTGTATGTAGGTAGATCTTCTTATACATCTCTACATTTACGGTCACGTAAATAACACCTAGGTACTTTGGTAGGTTCCTAAGAATCCTCCCTTTGACTAAAAACTAACTAACAGAAAAAGTACTTATGTTAGTACCTGCATATTGTTTTGACTGTTTTTTAGAGAAAAAAGCTTGCTCACGTTCATTTCCTTCCCGAACCAACGTTTAGGACAGCCTTGCAGCACCCACCTTCCAGACGGATGATGAATATCCACCCATTGGCTTCAGGAGGACGAGGAGATAGGTACCACAACATGGCCTATTACCCCGAAAATAAATCAGGATAATAAAACGTTTTCATTCTTTGATGAACAAGCAAGCTTTTTCGGCAATAGGTAGAAATTTAGGCAAAAACTTGCTTGGTTAACCGAGCATTTAAACGAAACGTATTGACATTGTCCTGCCTCTATTCCTTTTGCAATCTGTTTTTCTGATAGAATGCATCGTTTATTAAGAAAGGGGAAAAGTTACTATTAGATGAAGGAATTAGCAGGGACTGTTCCTACCTTTGCCTTTATAAGTACCTATATCTAATTACTTAGGTATAAACCGCCTTTTAGATAAGTAGATACTAATGAAACATCACATTTTCTTCGATCCCAATTCCTTAAACTTCGGTTATCCTGAAAGAGCTTTTTTGAGGCGGCCAAACAAAATCTTCTCCGCGAGTTCCTGAATTTATAAAGCAGAATTGGAATAATAAGCGCCAAAACGCAGTCAGTTTTCTCCTTTTCTCCGGTTCTTGTATGTATTTACCTAGTAGGTACTTTATCACTTATCACACATTGAATAAAATCAAAATTTCACCTCCAAAATAAATGATTCTCATTCCGGTTTTTCATTCAATTTGTTGATAAGTTGGTGTTGAAAACATGAGTTGTGGAACCATTCGCAGTTAAGTTTGCAAATATCAGTACACATCTCCGATCTCCAAATTTATCCACCGGAGTAAAATGTAGCCAGAGAAATTGCTTCTGCCGCTCGGCATGCCGTATTGTCATTCCAACTTAACCCGCGCTCTGCATTTCAAGCGTGGAACGCCTGCCGCGTGGGAATACGCGCCGCGCCGCATACATAGGCATCTGTATTATCGACTCGCGCCGTCTCGCTCGTTCCCGCACGTGAGACGCGTTAATCGGCGCTGTGTCCTTCTCTGGCGTCGTGAAAATTTTGAATTTGGAATACCGATGCGGCCGGCTTCATGTGAATTATACGGCCTATCCGCGAGGGGCTAGGCGCCAAAGCGAAAGCATATACCCACGAGTAAAAAAGAACGAACCACTTCAAATACACTCATTCCACTTTTAAATAATTGAATTATCTTTTTTAAATCTTGGTTATTATTTTTCTCTCCCCTCGCACACCTAGCTTCGCGTAATCTCGGCAGCCGCTGTTCGTCAATGTTGCCTATAATAATAATAATTATTATTGTATCTACGTAGGTACCTACTTAGGTACGTCTGTACCTACGTGTTGTTTGTAACACTTGCCCTAATTGCTTGTACCACGAGAGATCCCTTCGATGTATGAGGAAATGGGTACAGATTTAACGATTATTTTTCAATATAGAATGTTATCGTGTTTTATATTTAAAATTGTATTGAGGTTTTATCGGACTTTCTGGGAAATTGTTTTGCGTCGTATTCGTCGTAATCGACAACGATTTTGGAAGTGGAAATGCACACAAGGGTTTGAAGGCTGAATGTTGACAACAACAAATGGACTAGTTCTTTTTAGTTTCTCACTTCACACATCACTAATAACATTTACTTGAAACCTACAGGTAGGTAGGTATTAGGTACGTAAGTGGATATTATTGACCAACATATTTCTAGGAAATGCACTGATATGTAGGTAGCTAAGAAGGTACACCCTGTTTAAAATATTAATTAACCAAATGGGTAGGTATCTATCTACTTGATACGGTTTACGATCGGTATAACTCTCCGAATAACCACCTACAATAATACCTAGGTACCTACTTAGAGTATTATTTAATGATACATACTTATGTAATGATAAAAATACGAAAAAAAGCCGTAGGTATCTAGGTACATACAGGCAGGTAGGTAGGTGTCTACAATGAATAAATACTTAGGTATGTAACTAAATTTATACAGGTATCTGCTGATGAGCGTAACCTAGGTACCTATGTGTCGTTTAAGTATGAGAAAGGACAATTATTTTTGCCAAAGAACTTAGGTAGGGTAGTGCGGGGCTAGTTGAACATGATTTTGCTAATTAGACCTAGACTCGAAACTCTTATAGATATTTTTGTTTTTTCAATTTAGTAAGATAGTTTTCATAGGTGGGGCTAGTTGAACCACCCACGGGGCTTGTTGAACAATAAAGTGTCATATATTCACACTCATGGTTTAATAAAACAAATTATGTAAATTATTAAACTAAATTTATTGAAATAATGAAAGAATACAGAATTAGGTAATAGAATGATTATTTTATCTAAAAAAGCGAGTCTAATAAAACAGGTAAATTTTCTTAGAATTATTTAATCCATATCGCTGTCACAATTGACGCAGATATACATTGGAATAGTGACTGGCGTGACAACGAACGCACTCTTCTCCTGGAAATTACGTATAAAATTACAGTAAGGAATCTGAATGGGGCAAGTTGAAACAAATGGTTCAAATAGCCCCACCCATGTTTTATTACAAATTTCATCGGATAACTCATATACCACTAAATGTATTTCAATTTTACAATTGAAAAGATACAGTTAAGTAAACACCAATTTCAAATTGACTTACCTTGACTTGGTACCTTTTTCCTTGGTATCTATTTTCAAAAAAGCAGTCGATCGCCTTTTTTTACTTTTGGAGCAAAAATCGCCATGCGCGTACTAAATGCTTAGTGGCGCGGTCCCCACACTTCTAGCTTGCCAGAACATGTTCGGCATATTTTGTAAGTCTTTCGGCTCCGAAGATATTGGCGTGGACCAACAAGCCCCTTGGTTCAACTAGCCCCGCCCAATCCTAACCCTACCTAACTTCAGGGAGAAATGTAGGTACCTACCTAAGTATCTACAAGTTAAAATTATGTCTATTCTTAGCGTGTCTCGAACACGAATACAAAATACATAAAAATCGGCATAACAATCTAATAATTTAGTAGTTTACGCCTATTTTTTTTTACGTCGGTTCCCACCAGTGGTGGTCCGTGAGTTTTCAGTGAGCTAGATTGCTAATATTGAAAAATATGACCTTAATGATGTTGTTGATGCTGAAAATGAATATTAATTTTTTTTAAATTTCATCTTTTTGTATGAAGATTTTCAGAATTCTTTCAGTCAAGGGATGCGCCGCATCCACAAACTGAAAGATCTTCATACAAAAAGTTTAAATTTTGAAAAAAAAGTAAAATTCATTTTCAGCTACGTCGTATTTTTCAATCTTAGCACTGTAGCTCACAAGAAACTCACGGACCGCCACTGGTACCAACACTAACCTTATTAACATTTTCATGTTAATTCAATCGTAGCTTTAATTTATCTTAAGCAGTAGTTCACAAAGTGTCCAGGGGTCCGTGGAAAAAAAAATTTGATTTGGGGTCCCTGAATGACGTCAGGGGGTCTGCGGCAAGGTTTCGACACATTTTTATTCATATGGAAGTTTCGTCGGGGGAGGGGCGTAGTGGTATTGGATGGGGCGGGATGTTTTCGCTCCATCCCATCCCATCCCGTATCCCATTTCGCCCCCCCCCCCCCACCCCTCCCCCCACCCCCCCCCCCCGTTGAGGTAAATTTGCTGTCCCACCCTATCCCGTTACGCACCCTCCTCCGTTGTGGTAAATTTTGCCGTCCCACCCTATCCCATTCCGCCCCCTCCGTTGTGGTAAATATGCCGTCCCGCTCTATTCCATTCCGCCCCCTCCGTTGCGCTATCCTCCCCAGAGTCCGGGGACCAAAACAGTTTGGGAAAAGGATCCGTGGGCCAAAAGAGTTTGGGAACCACTGATCTAAAGCATATTTTTGGTATTCATATGATTTCTAATTTAGTAAGATTAATCGTAAATAGTGATTTCACATAGCTTCGCTCTACAATAAATTCAAGACAACATCAAACTGATGAACATGGTCTTCCCCTTTTGTTTAAGTAATCTAGACAGGATTTGTGTATTTTAATGCGAAGCATTTTCGTGAATTCAGTTAATTTAACATCTAAAAGGGGTATTCTAAAAATTTCTCGGCAAAATTTACGATATTGTCTTGCTTTATTTGGTCTCTTGAAGAATTTTGTTGATTTATCCAAAATTTATTATATTTATGGGATTTATCAGTATCTAGATAAAAATGTCACACAACCATTTTCATTCTTTTCGTAATGTAAGTACCTAGGTGCCTACATAGTTATTTTTACTGTGAAATTCAGAAAATACTTTATTTAATCGTGGTTCCTCAATTCCCTGAAAATTGTAATAGTTATAGGTTTGTGTATATATATATTTGTGAAGATTTAAAAGAGGCTCCTTCTAGATCTAGATTCCTACATAACTTTATAGTTTCTTTCACGTAATGCTGCGTATCATTTCGTACGCATAAATTTGCATAACTTTTCAACCGCATCAACATAAAAGTCGAAGTATACTCGTATGCAACATCTGAGTTTATCTCCCGCTGACCTTTGTTCATCTCCTCGCGGTAGAGTTGGTAGTGTGTAGGTACGTCGCTAGTGGCTGGTGGTAGACGGCGGACGGTAGACTCGGGTTCGGGTAGATTGTTGTACTGTTGCATCAGGCAGTTACGATTGACAGTTCACGCCTGTGACAACAATCTACCACGTCGCAGCTCAACTAACCTTCCTCCACCCCTCCCCTAAGAAGCAACTGACGGCAGTGGACTTCTGGAACTTGACTGTTCTAGTATAGCGATAATATGTTATTTATTTGTTGTTATTTTGTCGCCATTTTATCCAACATCACCTAAGGGCGGTTTATGAAACTCCCTACACCTCGTAACATCATGACTTGTCTATTATTATTTTTTACATTTTTCATTTATCCTCCTAATCACACCACGTCACAATCAACATTGATTTTCATTGTAATATGTATTCATCTTATTACATAATCAATGTACGAAACCAAAAAGAATCATCATCACGTTTACTACTAATAAAGGGTCGTTCATTAATCACGTGATGTTTTTTAGCAACTTTTTGACCCCCCCCCCTCCCTGGTGATATGTGGTGAGGTTTTAGACTACCACCCCCCCCCTACCCAAAATCACGTGTATTTTTTTAGTACAAGTGTACTGAATTTTTCAGAATATTATCTTTAAATACAGGTGTAATCTGATTGAATTTTGGAAAATTATGTATCGTGATAATATACCATTTCCAGAGAGACATTAAGGTTGCAGGTTTCTTCTTGCCTGGCATTTGGTTTCGAAATCGTGCGTTTAAAATTAATACACGTGATATCTAATTATATCCCCCCCCCCTTTCGAGCCTCACGTGATTAATGGACGACCCCTAACGTTTAGATTTCTATTTAGTTTGACTCACTTAAATTTGCAGGCGGCTATAGGGGAAAGGAACAAGAGTTTTTATTAAATCCAGATTTACCTATACCTATCTGCACTGGCAATGTCACCGTCTTCAAATTTTTTTAGATGATCTGTAGGTGCCCTCTCCATTAAAACTTTTCAATTCTGTCTTAGGGGGCATAGGTAGGTACCTACATTAATTACGTGAGCTTTTTTTCCATTGAGACTCCTTCCCCACCTTTGTGAGATTAGGTGGAACCCCCCTCACCCCTCACGTGAGATTTATACCGTAGTTGTTAATTGTCTAGGTACCTACATTGTCTCTACCATTTTTTAAAAACTCGGAAGGTTTTTCTTTTACTTTTTTTCTAATCGAATACCTATATGTTTTTCAACCCGCCTCCCATTTTAAGCTCACTTAATTAAAGTATGCCCCCTTAGCTGTTTTTGTGATTAAGTTGGTGAGCAAAGTATTTTATCAATTCATCTACATAATATTTTCTCTTCTTTAATTTCTTTAAAACACTCTAACAAAATTCTTCTCCATTTGTAACAAAAATATCAATGAATGTATTAGGTAGACAACTTTTTTGCAAGTCTCACAAGTCCGCTGTCAGCTGTCATTATATCGCAGTCTCGCATTAGAAGCGCGCCGCTCTCCGCTAAATTGAATAGAAAGCCACCGTTACGTTGTGCTGCAGCCGCTGCACTTCCCCCGTCTCCCTCTCTCGCCCGCACTCCCCCATCTCCCCTCGCGCTCCCCGCGCTGTCTCTCTGAAGTCGGCGGCATTTAGCGAGACCTAATCAGTGAAGATAGTGACTCGACAAACACACAGAACCACTAAAAACGGTGTTTTTCGCAAGCAGGGCCAAACTATCCTCTAGTTTGTATTTTTTGCGAAACATCTTGAATTGTCCCCTTTTTATTAGTGCAAGTCTCCACTAGATACTGATCGAAACATTGAATTCAGTGCACGTTATCGGCAAAGATAAATAATGGATCCTGTCCGCGTGTAGAATTATTTTTTTGGCGAATAAATTAGCGGTTTTTGCAAATCATCTCAAATCACACCCTTTTCCCACTAACACTTGCTAGAAGAGTGACAAGTAAAACACTATTAGGTATGTAAATTTTGTAAAAAGTGCTTTTTATTTATTGTTTATTGATCATTTTTATTGAGTTTTATTGAGAGAGAGAATGTGCCGTGCCTCTGAGTTTCAGGCAAGTATAAAAGAGACAGAGCTTTTGCTAAATGAGCTAGAATCTAAATGTTAGTCGCTATAATAAAAAAAAAAAAAAATAAAAAAAAAAAAAAAAAAAAAAAAAACCTAGTGACCTAGGTACCGAAGGTTCGGTTTCGGCAAAAAATCTAGTTTCGACATTTCGTGGCTCGTGTGTCACATATTATAGCATGAAGGCATATTATATAGTTTGTTAAGCAGTAATATCGAAAAAATAAATATGTAACTAAATTTTTTCACATACCTTCTTCAATTATTGTTTTTTGTTTATTTCACGTGTAATAATAACTTATTGTAAACGCAATTAAAATTAATATAATCAATTAAGGGCCCGTAACCCGGATTTGTACCGATTTATTACATATTTCCCTTAAACACGGTAAGTTTTAAAGCTCTTAAAAATATATGTTATTCTTGAAGATAATATCTAGACTTTGCCCGCGCCGAAACGCAAATTATATAAAATTCCCTCGATAGAAAAAAATCGCAAAGTGTGCTCAAAAAATTATTATTAACACGTTTGTTTCAGTTATTTTACAAGTTGACAATTTGACGACCTCCGTAGTCCAGTGGGTAAGACTCTTGACTCACAATCCGGAGGTCGCGGGTTCGAACCCGGCATGCGCAAATAAAACTTATTTGATTAATTTGTGTTATTTCACAATTAATTCATTTAAAATAATATATGGTATATTTGCGGCATGTTCCGGAGTGGAAGATACTATCAGTATCGCCCTGGTGTAAGACCACCATTCAGAATTGAAACGTTGCTTGAAAATGGCTTTAGCCGTGTTTGGTGACCAGATCTGAATAGCCAGGTACTTCCCAACCTTCCTCTTCCCCACCTCCTTCCCCTCCCCACCTCCTTCACCTACCCACCTCCTTCCCCTCCCCACTACCTTCAGCCTCACAACATACCCAAATTGGGGATGCCATAGTCTCACTGGCTCCAGACGGGAGCAGTTGAGATTCTTGTGCGGTATTCACTGTAAAAAAAAATAAATTATATGTATGAAAAAATTCACAGTGTTTCTTTAAATGCTGTTTAAGATAATGCCCTCGAGATTTTTGCTCTATTTTAAACGAGTCGTGTTTTATTAAACATTTTCGCAATTTTCAC
The DNA here is from genome assembly GCA_929108145.2 of Limnephilus rhombicus. NCBI lineage: Eukaryota > Metazoa > Arthropoda > Insecta > Trichoptera > Limnephilidae > Limnephilus > Limnephilus rhombicus. The sequence continues at coordinate 42,197,594 of OV815274.1, read as the reverse complement.
ATCGATTTTGTCGCTTTAAATGTTAGCGCTCTCCTCTAACATTTGTAATTTCGTATCTCTCCATCTTCTTCTTTTCGGGCCCGGTTGCAGAGCCTTAATGAGGTCCTACCTTTATAATATAAGTAAAACTAACTAACTAACCATCACGCCGTTTCCCCGCAGGGGTAGGCAGAGAGGACGGACCGCCAAACAACTCGGTCTTGGCACACACTCTTTGCCTCACTCACATTCATACATCGTCTCATACATACTCTTCTATTATTCTGACTTTTGACATGGCCCGTCTCAAGTATCTGATTTACTTGATCGTGCCATGTCTTCCTCGGGCGTCCCCGACTTCTTCTACCATTCACATTTGCATCATATATTCTTTTAACACTACTTTCTTCGTTCATTCGCTCTACGTGCCCAAACCATCTGAGGGTCCCTTTCTTAATTTTGCTCATTATACTTGCATCTATAATATAAGTGATTATTGAAAAAAAAATTGTGCCAAGAAGTAGTATAAGTATAAGTGTAAAAAATAAGCAAAGTTTCAGTAAACAATAGATTGTCTAAAAAAGTTTCGGTTTCGGCCGAAACTGAGACAGATATGTACCGAAGATTCGGCTTCGGTAGAAAATCCTTTTTCGGTCGGACACTATTTCTAAGTTAGTGGTGACATTGGTTTCAATTCAATTATATCTGTACTTTAGGATGCACTACCCTACGTAAGGCCACTTTTTGGGCCTTTTGAGTTGAATAGATGTGTGGAAAATTTTCTGTATTTCATTATAAGTAGGTACGTAAGTGGATGAAACAACTGAATTCCAGAAAAACAAATTAATTGATTTAACTTGTTACAAAATCACTGAAGTCCAAATTATTTTAATGCGAAAACCACGGATATCTTAATAGGTTAATGCATGTGTCACACACAACTATAAAAGATCATTTGGCTTGGCGTAATTCGGCACATCGCTCGTCGTAGGTCCTAGGTACATTCCCAATGGGAATATATGGCGAGCGATATACTGAAATATTCCAAGCCCAATGATCTTTTATAGTAAGCTCTCCCTTAATCAACATGAGATTCCCACTAGAAAAATAACGTATTTTACCTCCTTTCCACAAACCGATCAAATATTTCATAAAAAATATTTGTTTATGTATTGACAATTTTATTCGATAAATCTACATTTCATCTGAATGGCTTTTGAATATATTAAGAGGGGCGCCGCGCAAAACCATTCTAGCGCAGGAATAATAATAGATATAACCTACACAAATACAACATCGCCGGTCCTACCTTCCACCTTTACAATATGCCGGTAGGTAGATGGAGATTGTGATGTGCCTATAACTGGCCCGGGGCGGCATTCGATCTATGGGACCTCGGCACGCGAGTCGATCCCTTCCCCGCCATGCGCCACTCCGTGCCGCGCACACCCTCTCCACAGCTCCACAGACCTAGTCCCTGCAGTGAGATTGCCGATAGTTGGAGATATTGGATATCTTGGGTTCGGTTCCGGGCTTTCGATATTAGATACGACACGGGGTAAATAATATCACGAGTATAGATAGGAAATATGGTGGGAAAATTAAATAATAGTGATTCATCGACTATCTAAGTAATTGATATCTAATAATAATAATAATATTTCTTAAAAATAAGAAAACCGATTTCAAAAACGATCGGCATACATTATAAATGCCAAAAAATATGCTTTGTATAAATTGAAGCTTTTCCAATCATTTCGCTTGAGTAGAATTCAAATAAAATTGTTATTTCTTTTATAAAAAATATAAGCGCGATCTGCCAACAAATAATGTTTTTTCATTAGAAGTTTGAACCCATGTGAGAAACAACTTTAAAAAAAGACAATTTTAATGCTGACATTATCTGTGATAGTTTCCCTCGATCAAATTTTTTCTCTTAAGGCGATCCAATAGTTCAGGAAAAAATCGAAATCGGAATTCACGCCCTTTTTATGGGAGGAGTTTGAAAATACTTAAGAAAAAGCTTTTGGAAATGTTGGAAAAGGTATTTAAGAATTTTTTTTACAGGTTGATTTCGTAAAAAACTGTAAAAAAACATTAACTCCCTTTTTACGCATTGTTTATTGTAATAAAACGGAAATTTAAAATTGATTTCACGAAATCAAGCGACGCGGAGGCACGCGTCCATCTTTCGCTCCGTTCGGGGCGTGACTGAGGTATGGCGACTGTGGCGTGGACAGTAGTTCTTCGGTGGACGCCATAGGGTTCACTTTTAAAAACCGAATTCGTCAACTAGCGGCCGTATTGTAAAATAACAACGCGAAAATGCGTATTTTATTTTATTTTGGGAAGATCGGGTGTAAATATCAACTTTTTTTTGCGATTATTATAAAATAAACTGAATTTGCCACATTATACAATAAAACCATATCCGAAAAGGGGTTCATAAATAGAAGAGTTTGGACTTGAAAGTGTGTTTTTTAGACTTTATACTTTATTTTTTTATAGGCTTTTTAAAAGACTTATAAAAAAATGACCGATATTTTTAAGGGCCAAGGTATGTTCTACACCCAGTATTTAATTGAAGCATCTATAATACTTCTAAGCGGTCAAATCTTAAGATGAAGCCATGCAAAATCATGTATTTTTGGTTTGAAAATTTGATCGCTTAGAAGTAGGTATTATAGATACTTCAATTAAATACTGGGTGTAGAAAATATCATGGTCTTTAAAAATATCGGTCATTTAAAAAAAAGTTTTTAATAAGCCTAGAAAAAAGTATTAGGTTTATAAAAAAACGCTTTCATGTGCAAACTTTCCTACTTATAAATATAAACCCCTTTTCGGATATGCTTTTATTGTTTAATGTGGCAAACTCGGTTTCTTTTATAATAATCGCAAAAGTAAATACCTACGCCCGAACTTCACAAAATAAAATAAAATATGCATTTTCTCATTGTTATTTTTGACATCAATCAATACGGCCAGCACTCCACGAATTTGGATTTTTAAAGTGAACCTTATGCGATCGTCGTAAGAACCATGCACTTGGCACACTGGCACACTAATTTCGTATCAGTTACGACCCGCCTGCGACGGGGAACAGACGTCCTAGACTCGTCGTCTCTTGGTTCCGTGAAATCAATTTAAAATTTCCGTGTTATTACAATAAACAATGCGTAAGACAGGAGTTAATGTTTTTCACAGACCTTTACGAAAACAATCTGTAAAAAAAACTCTCAAATACCTTTTCCACCCTTTTCAAAAGCTTTGTCTCAAGTCTTGTCAAATATTTTTAAATCCCTCCCAAAAAGAGGCGTGGATTCCGATTTCGATTTTTTCCTGGACTATTGGATCACCTTAAATGAATTAATTTTGAAATAGCACTAATTAATTAAATTAAAAAATTAAATTGGCCTACGCCGGGATTTGAACCCCCGACCTTCGGATTGCGAGTCAAGAGTCTTACCCCTCGACCACGTCGGCCATCAAAAATAAGATTAAAAAAGATCACCAGAGTTCAAAATCTAATTTACATTTTTTTTATTCAATCATGAATCACTGATAGTAAGCGCGTCTTTTAACATTATTATCTTCATATCATCTACACACCTGCAGGCGCGTCCTTGAGGTGATTTTATTATGAAAACAGCGCTATAGAAATGATCCAAACTTTATTAATTATTATTAACCATAATTTTAAGTATTTATCAGGAATTTATCTACCTACCTACGTAAATTGTAAAGGCATGAATGATATTAGGTAGATACGTCAATTATGTACTTAAATTTACATAAAATAAACAAGGCACGCGCCCAGCTAACGAGAAACCTTTTTTTAAATGAGGGTTGGCATCCATTTAGGTAGAGATACCTTATTGTAGAACCTATTACCAGATCCTCATTAAGTGCATACCTTCAGACATAAACACACGACGTGTCCTTGACGGGTATACAGGAACTAGTCATGTTAAACCATGGATAAGTTAAAAAAGGATAAGTGTAGGTATACTAGGTACCCACCTACCAAGAATCTTTGAATATTATTAGCTCCAAAGAAGGAGTATTTTTGTAGTAAACGCTTACCGCTGATAGCTGCATTGTGACCTCTAGTTTTTCAGCGACGTATCTAGGAATAGTTTTTTTTATTACATTTGAGCAATGAAGATATTTGGCGAATTGCCAGAGAAAATTAAATTAGAAGCTAATATAAACAAATTTAAATAAAAATTCCGAAAATATGTGATCAATTTATACATTTATTTTTAATATCTATGTACCTATATTAACACGGTGTCCGGAAACACGTGGTACAAGCGGAAAATTTGTGAATCTCAATTTCAGGAGTCGCTTTTGTGATATGAGTTTTTTGATTTTTGCTCTCGTTTTCGAGTAAATCGAGTCCAAAGTTGGAATTTCAGTTACTGGGGTGTTAATTAATGTCAGCTATTTACAATGCGTCGAGGTGTAGACGGGCTTCAATAATATAATCAACTAAATATTTTTTTTTAAATTTAATATAATTTATTTTATGTTCGAAGCTTTTGATCATCCGTAGATATACCTGCCCTAACCTGTATGAAACAGTTTCTTATCTTTTTTTAGATTTACATTTCTTTTTTCGCCGAGCTCAAACGCGACGTGTGTATATTATTATTTAGTGAAGGGAGTAGGTAGGGAGGATAGGGCCCGTTCGGCCGCCCTTTTGCAGCCGAGTAGACACGCTCTAATCTCGGAGGGATTCTACGTGCATATTTTATAAGGTGCCTCTTTCCATTCGCGTGATTTCTTCTTCCTACGCCCTTTACCCTTGGATTTTAATATATAGGTCAACCCATCAGGTCTATCTATAATCTATACTTACACATTATAAAGATACGTTTGCACGTCACTTTATAAAGTGTCCTAAAATATTCCCCCATCTACTTCCCATTCCCACATCCTTCGGCCTTAAAACATTCCTACTTACTCCCATTTGGGGATGTCATAGTCTCACTGGTTCTGGGTATTAAATTGGAACGCTTATGCGATATTCACTTAAAAATATGTTTATTTTAGAAAATTTATCATACAAGACTGATTGATGGCTCTATTGTATACTAGTCTCAGAAAGAGGTTGTACGTGATCTTATCGTTCTAGTATCTTCCCTCTTTTACATTTTCATTCGGGACACGTGAGAAGGAAGAGGACGATCGTTGTTGACGTACGTACGAACGCTCTCTAGGACTACTATTCTATCTCCATCTTTCTCATAAACGACACATGTAACAGACAGAAAGAAAGGTTACAAACAAGCTTTCAGCGGCAGAACCATAGTTCTAGTTAAAAAAGTAGACATCACACAATGCAAATATCTAGGGGTGATTTTTTTATTTTATATTTTAAAGGGGGCAACTTGCGTGATTATGGTTGAGTATCATCACATTTTTTGCTTTACTTTAACTATTGTGATAGCGTACTACAAATTAGCTATTAGCCAGGTTTTAAATCATCCAGCTTCGAGCCAAGGATCTTCGCACTCTGCCGCTTAGGATAGTAAATGGCCATGATTTGTTTGGTTAACGCGCAAAGGTAAATCTTGGCCGCGTTAGGCTCCCCCACCTGTATAATATTTGTATAATCAGAAGCACTGACTATTATTCTCCCGTCAAATCACCAAACCTGTTAGGTGTTGGTCGTTATACTACCGGAAGCGTTGGTACGAGTTCGCAGAGGGTCGAATCACAAGATGATAATTATTGGATAAGATCAATTTTGCCAAATTCACCATTAATTTTATTATTACGATATTTTATTTTCAGTTACCAAGCTTTTTAGCCATGCACCCTCCAGTCTCTCACCAATACGTCAGTTAGTGTACGCTTCTACCCAGCTATATATTTCATATCAATTTATGAGTAAAATGTATTTAGGTAGGTATCTATACATTAACATATCTCTTTAATTTCTCGTCTAAAATCTGTAATCGCATTGTTTTCTTTTTGTCTAGCATCTTTTTAAATATTTTTTACATTAGCTTAAAACAAATTCCCTCAAGGCCTATGTAATCTTTGGGGATGCTGTGTGGGGGTCTTTATAGTGAAAGAAAGGAAAAGAAGTTCTGGGTATGAAGAAGATATGAGGGGTGGGCAGGAATGTGGGGGTTAATGTGTCCAGGAGTGACAGACGTATGAATCCATACGGTGTAAGCCGTTGGGTCGAGACAGTCCTGCTTGAGAGTTCTAGATTAGATCTCATTGGCCTCCCGACCCGACCCGCCATGCAGTAGTTGGGCAAACGCATTTGCCGCTAAGACCTAGATAAACCTCCCTCCATGAACCCGGGCACTCTGCTAAATCAACAAACACAGCGAACCACTTGGGGTGACCCCCATGGCAGGAGTGTTCGATATCCAATAACTGGTTCCCGGGACGGCGCTTCCGGCGGCACACCCGTCTCCCGAATCTACATACTTTTTATAATCCACTATTTGTGGTTTGTTTTATATCTATGGTTATTATTTGTTATCACATCTAGACTGATTTATATTACCATATATTACCCCTAGACTGCTCTATGTTTCCATTTCTATTTCTCATTGTTCTAGTCATCTTCTGTCTTTTTCGTTTTCAAACAAGACGCGTGAGAAGGAAGAGGACCAACCCGTACGTGCTTTCGCTGGTACCTACTGGTTTTTATTTCCATCTACCATCTATTATGGACTGAACTGTTTTCCGTCGATCGTACGAGTAGATAGATTGGACAATATTTTCATATATCACATCTAGACTAGGTAGACTATATTTCCAATAATCATCTATAGACCTTCGAAGGTATGTAGGTAGGTACCCTGGACCTGGAGTGTATTCCAATCGATCTTCTGGATGTAGGAATTTACCTTTCTACGTAAGAATGGTCTGTGTTCCGTGTTCGTCCGTTTATATGTGTTTTGTTTAACCCGTCTGCTTGTTTAGGAATAAATACATCCCAAAAACACGTAATCGAGTTATACTTTCATAAGACCAAAAACGTCCCAAGCGACCTTACATTTTAAAAGCTATATAATATCTCTCTTCCTCTCTTGCAAACATATGTATTTTTCTTTTAACCAGAAAGAGAATGAAATAATACTTCTTATTGTCTTTGAAATATGAAAGCTATCTTGCATAGATACTTTACAATCTTGATCCAGAGTGACGGTTTCTGATTTTTCGCGCAAAACTGAGGCTTCCGGATTGTGAGGAGCGAATATATTGAACCAAGCAGACGGGTTAAACTAACCTCTCATTTTATGAACCGCCTAATAACAGACGTCAGTAGTAGGTAGGTAGTTTAGGACATATTTTTTAATTCTAGCGCGATTTTCAGTTTTGAATGAGTACCTACTTATCCTTTTAATTTGTATACCTAATTGCATTTTTCACAAGTAAGTTTTTAAATACAGGAGCTTTGAATTATTTAAATATGCATATTGTATATTCTTGTACCTAGATATTTCATTCCTACTTTATAATTGCATCTACCTACATTCATATTTTTCGTACTTTGGTACCTAATACAGATATCTAATCTCATATGTACACTGTATACTTATGATTTCATATATCACCTTTACGTTGAAGCCTTATGTATAAATAATAAATAGTTAAAATAAATTTCATATTTCATTGAAAACCGTCATTTCGGTTTCTATCGCCTTTAATTTTCCTTAAGAAAGTGATATCTACTCTCAATTATTACCGCACGTGCGTCATGTAATTGAAATATACTTGAATCATTTTTGTCCAATATTCTCCTCATAAGGAAGCTAGTAATTTACCTGTTTGTGCATGAAATACCCAAGTTTCTACCAATTTATTAGCGGAAATGTGATGTTACCTCTTTGTTATTTTATATCACTTAATTGTTTATGATATTATTCATTCAACAAACGTCATAGTCTATACGGATGTGCGTAACTATTTAACGTGTTTCATGAAATCTGAACCATATCCACCAACTTGTAAAAAAAAAATTACATTTGTTTATTTCTATTATACCTACCTAATTTGTTTCTTCTCATTTGCGCTTATTTTTCCTGCCGATATGTTTTTTAGTCTTTTACCTTTAGATTTTAGACTGCACTATATTTCTGCCTCCCATCTCTACAGCCTTCGATATATTTGACTATTATAGGGCCTCTCTTAACATTTTTCATATTTTCTGTCCTTTTCTGGCCTTTTTGTTCTTTATTTATTTATTCAACGCCCAGAGGTCTTTTACGTATTTGGTAGTACAATTAATTCATGACAGATGATTTTTAAACAGATAAAGAAATAATAGAAATAAAATTAGATAAAAAATGCACACAAGTCACAAAATACAAAAAAATAATAGTTTACAAAAATACAGATATGTTTAGGAATGGTTTTGGAATAAGTTTTTTACAAGATCCACAAAATTCGCCAAGTTGATGTTAAATATGTCAACATCACCTAATAAGTACCTACTGATTTCCCATAGTGTGAAATCGTTAGAGCGGAGAGTGGGCAATGTAGTTCCGCTTATGAATGCTGCAGTAGAATAGTGTATTTTGTCGTGTGGTTACTGTCGGTATTCGTAAGTTTATGAGTTCGCAACAGTCGAATTTAGAGTTAAAAGTATTTTGAATAAAAATTTTAAGTCGTTTATTTTACTTCTGTCTTCTAGTGTGTGTATTTTAGAATATGTAGTAAAAGATTATATTTTGAGTCTAAGTCTTCTAGTGGGATATTTAATTTAAAATTTATAAAACGCAGAATTTTTGTTTTGTATTCGCTCAATACTATTAACGTGAATTTTGTAATATGGAGACCAAACTACCGAGTTATATTCAATTTGGCTTCTAACTATATAATAGTTTAATGGCTTCTACGGAATTAAAATTTTTAGTTGTACGAATACGAAGCCGTTCTGTGGAACATTTGTCCTTGTGAGTATAGTTCATAATTTCGGATATATTTTAGTGGTTTCTGATTTTAGATGTCTCTCCGTCTGGTAATTCGAGCTGGCATTGGCACCGCATTCACAAGGAACTGCGCTGTTATTACTCATTTCTCCCCACCGGCCACACAATAAGGCCCGGAGCCGGTTGTATTGGGCATGAGACGGCACTTCTCTACAATCCACACACCCTTACCTCCTGTATTATTATATTCAGTAGGTACCTATCTACCGGTAGTTTCGAGGTGAGAAAAACCAAAGGAAAAAAAAACTGAAAAAAATCGCACATCTAAATACGGTCCATTATTGTGATCGACGCACGGTTCGTTCCTGGAAATGAATTGCAAAACGATACTCAATAGTTGTTCAACAATGGCTTTCTATAATTGTATTTGGCAAATATTTTTCACGATCATTTTTAGGATATTTTGTTATTTATTTTTTTTTTTTATTTCATTATTTTTTTATTAGTTACAGATATTTGTTTTTTTTGGCTACCACACTGGGCTCATGCCCGTGTTATGGTAGTCGTATATTTAATATTTATTTAAATTAATACAAATACTATTTTATTAAAACAGATGATTAAATATACTAAATAAAAATTATGAAATATTTAAAAGTAAGTGAAAAATAAAGAGAAAAAAGATCATATTTTAAAGAAAAGTAGAAATAAAAATGAAAATTCAAATTTTGAAATACAAAAATTAATAATAAAGATTAAATGTTAAGAACTCAAGTGTTCTATACAAATATATAAATTAAAACATAGGTATAAGTAAATAAATTAAAATTAAAAAATAAATAAAATTTAGTGAAAAAATTAAGAGAAAAAAAATAACAACATTTTAAAGAAAAATAGAAATAAAAATGGAAATGGAAATTAAAATTTTGAAATGCAAAAAATAATAATTAAAATGTAGTGTTAAGAACTCAGGAATTCTTTAAAGTATGCTCGTCCATTTTCGAAAATCCAATGTTGTACACGTGTTATAAAAAGAGAATTAGAATTACTTAGTACTCAAAGCATTATATATTTTAGGAGCGATGAACCAGAATTGTCGTTGAGCGAATGAGGTTTTAGTTTTTGGGACCACGCAACCCAGGTTTGATGAAAAGCGGGTGTGTGCTTGATGTTGTGGAGCAATTAGTAGATTATTTTTTCGTACATAACAAATGCTTGTTTTAGTAAATAGCTGTCGAATATCTAAGACCCTTATTTTTGCAAAGAGTTCATTTGAGGGATGAGTAGGTTGACATTTAAATATAATTCTCAGAATTAGTTTTTGAACTAAAATAATTGGTCTAATAATGGTTTCAGCACAAGCACCCCATCCCACTATACCGTATGTTGCTATGGATTGGAAAAGGGCGCTTCTTAGAGTCTGTAAATCTAAGATAGACCTAAGGGAGCTGAATATATGGCAGAGTTTACTAAGTTTTTTTTACTGTGTCACCGATGTGAGCTTCCCAACGTAGTAGGTTGTCTATGATTATTCCCAAATATTTAACTACTTTTGATGATTTGAGGGTCGAACACGTACAATTAATATTAGATTTGGTTTCCGGATTGTCTAAATTTAGTGGACACGAGTGGATGATTGGTTTAGGGCAGTTGTTGGGTATATTGTATTTGCGTATGGAAAATGTCATATATTGTGTTTTGTCGATGTTAAGTGTGAGGAGGTTTGTGTCAAGCCAATGCTTTACTTTTATTAGAGCATTATTAGTTTTGTTAATAACTGATTGCCATGTTTCATCTTCGAATATTAAGACCGTGTCTTCAGCAAATGATAATATTTTTCCACCAATATTCATGGCACATAGTGAGTTGATGTACATAAGAAATAAAATTGGTCCTAGTATGCTACCTTGGGGTACACCACAGGACACAGATAGTTTATTGCTTATATGTATTTTGTCAGATTGGATGAGAGTTTGTTGTGTTCGGTTTGATAGATAGTTTTCAAACCAGTTGTAGGCTACTTCAGTTATTCCAATTTGCTGCAGTTTTTTTAGCAGTAATGGATGTGAGACCGTATCAAATGCTCTTGCGAGATCGAGAAAAACAGCAAGTGGTTTGCGACCAATGTCAAGATTATATTTTACCTACCTTATTTTCCAAAGGTTTCTTTTTATTTATTTTTTCAGAATCAAAAAGTACCTACATAATTACACAGAAGAAAATAGTTCAATAAAGTTATAGAAGTTAATACAATAATTTGTACCCATGACATGTCGCTGTTATATATAATGTTTTTGTTATATACATTTTACCTAAATTATGTTAGTTAGTATATTACGGAAGGAGAGAGGTGTGTGTTAGTGTTTGTGTGTGAGGGTGTACGTGTGTGTTATGTGTGCGAATTCAATGTGCTAGAAAAGTTTTTCTTAAATAGAGGGAGGGAATCAAAAAATATATCGGTATTTGTGCTGGTTTGAATTGAGTTAAATGTTTGAAGATGCGGGAAATGGGTGAATTGGCTGCAGCATTTGTTTTATTAAGAGTTGTGTAAAAAGGGTTGGTGTAGCGAGTTCTTTTAAATGGGATGTTAAAATTATTTGGGATAGAAGTTATGGGCAGTCTATCTCGTATCGCTCTACAAGAGAAAATTGTCTGACATTATGGTTTTGAAGATTTAAAAAAATAATTCGTCATAAAAAGGAAAGAAATAATGAGTGACTACTGAAAATAGGTAGGTACCTACCAGAGGCGGCTCTAGGGGTCCAGAAGTGGAAGGTCATTTAAAAAAAATGATATTACCTATGATATCTACAATGTCATATTAAATATAACAATATTCATTTGTAGGAACCTCACGAGTTTGAGAGTCAAATTCACGCACATGCGTCAAATTACGTTTAATATAGTAAATTATTTCATGCGACAAGCGTAAAATATGCGAAATCAACCTACGTTTATCAAACCATCTCTTTCAGACGAATGATATTCAGACAGCCCTCTCTCCCTCACGGCTCTGACCCAAACCGTCTTCAGAATCCGAAAACTTTTTAAAAAGGGACATAGTGCCATATCATTTATTGTGTAGTGCGTAAAGAGACAGAAGATATGATACCAGGGCATTTCATAATTTGACCCAGCCAATCGCAGTGCGCGGGACAGGAAGCTTCCATTTAAGATGTTAGATGTCACTGCTTGCCGCTGCCGGCTTTCTCTCGCGGTACATTTCAAATACATTAGAATAATACCAGTTGTTTTGATTTGCTTAATATTTCATAATAATATTGTTTTACTGTCATCTTATAATTTTGGGAGGTTTTTGACCAATTGTCCTGAGGGAAGGACCGCCACTGGTACCTACCCACTTTTGAAGCGGGGATTCACACAGCGTCATATTAAATTGAAAGTGAAATTGCAAGTGAGTCACACGTCACACGCATCAGCTTGAATTTGATTTAGTTACCTACCTATTTCAGTAAACGAAAGTGGAATAAGCAATTTTCACATGTTTAATCCGGCAAGTTTCCCTCTCCCTGTAATATCTGTCTCGCTACAACCTTAATAGACAAATTTGGGAGCCGGGAATGGGTACCGCCGCCCCGGGAACTTTTGCTGGATAACCAACACCTCTGCCATAGGTCACCCCAAGTGTTTCGCTGCGTTTGGTGATTTAGCAGGGGTGCCCGGGTTCATGGGGTGAGGTTTGTCTAGGTCTTGGAGGTGGATGACCAGGACACACTGAACCCCAGATTCCTACCCACCCTTTTTCCTTCCCAGAACACTCCTCTCCTTCCTTTCCCTAAAAAATCCCTCCACATAGCATCCCCAAAAATGACAAAGGCCCTGAGGGAAATTATTTTCCTCGAGGCCTCCTGTGTGGAGCTCATGTAAAAAAGACACCCATCCATCTGATTTTTGCTAACAACTATTAAAAATGTTACCTGTAAGTGAATAGCTTACCCTTGCTATTTATTTTAACATGAATAGGTACCTAAAATGGTTCCATGCCAACTGAGAATAAAGTCAACACCTCTTTTAAAAGTCATTAAAAGCTATGAAAAAAGTAATTTTAAAATGGCCCATAACCCTAACCTAACGTAACCTACTTAACCAATTTTTTAAAATATATTTTTGTCTAAATGATTTTTCTGCGATGGCTCCGAGTTGATTTCATTCCGAGTTGTCCGGTAACCACCTAAAATATGGAGAAATACCTCATTCATAATTCATTTGTCCCTTTTTTCAAACCGTAAAACGTTGTCAGTTAAACCGTAGATATTATTTGATCCCTGCCAACATATCCCACCTGGCGGTTTCTTGAAAATATATTCCAAATTTAAAATATACTATCTACTTACAAATATGTATTAAACTTCGCCCTCTTTACAATGGGTATCCCGTATCATTCCTGCAACGTGCAGCGAAAATTTAATATGATGTCTTACTAAACTTATTTTCGTCCCGACTTGTGAATGGGAGTCGGTAAACCTAACCCCGTGAAAACTTGACTCCAGTCCGTGAAACTTTCTCCATTTGTGTGACTCCGTGAGAACTGTTCTATGGGGAGAGTGTAACCCACCGTTCACCCCCTGCCACCGAGGAGTTGTGGGTATGGGGGTGAAGTGATTTGTAACACCTCCCCCGACCAGACGAAAAGTTTCCCGGCGCGCGGTGCGGCAGGGAGGGCGCGATTTCGCGACTAGTGGTGGTGCAAAGTTTGCGACCAAAAACCCGGAAATAATTGATTTCATTTAAATAATTTTACAATGGTGCTATTCATTATTTATCAGTGATGGAATATTTCAACGCTTCCTATGCTATCTGCATTTTTGTATCATAGTCTGCATATCGGTTAACTTTAGAGGAGCAAACATTTAAGTGATTTAGCTCTACTTCTTAGCACAGGAGTCACGAGTGTTTCAATACATCATGAACAGTGGAACGTAAAACGTGAAACGTTCTTTTTAAGCGAAATTAGCGTTATTTTTTTAGGAAAAGCGGTGAAATTTATTAGCAGAAGTTGTGATATTTTGCAACGAAAGTAATGTTGTGTTATCTTTATAAGATTAACCGCCGTCTTTTTAGCTGTTTTACATTTTATGGCTCTTCAAGGTTGTCGAAACTAATAAATTAAAATACCAGAAAATTCGCGTTATTTGCCCGAAAGTTCAAAAACGTCATAATTTTAAAATTAGTCCTTTTCGCATAAAATTACGATTTTTTAATAAATATTCGCGTTATCGCGAACGCGAATTTTCATGTCTGTCTCTAGTCCTGAGTCCATGAATCATGAAATATCCGAAAATATGAAGTTGTTTTCTCGAACTCTTAACTACAGATTTTTTTTTCAATTTTATATTTATAAAAGGGTATTTATGGATTCCACAACCAAGAGCTATCAATTCTCGATCGATTAATTTATTCTTGAATGTTATTGTTTATTATTTAATTTTGCTAGCACCCAGCTGTACAAACCTAGAAAAATAGCTATATGTATATTTTTTATACCTGTATATTTTTCTAAGGTAACTGTATAATAAATGTAACATACTACCCACCTTTACCCACTTATATTTTCACATGTCACTGAGTATTTCACCCCCTAAAAAGTTTTATTTTGTCATTTACAAGTTATCATTTTAACCCTCGAAATATCACATCTCTGACATTGTTGGTATGTTGGTACCTACTCGCTAATCGCTCCGGTAATATCTATAACAGCTTTTCAAATAGTGCTTTAGAACTTTAGATGGTTTTGGCAGTGTCGTTATATGTCCGATTTTAGTACTTAATCAGGACCCGGAAAACACTAACTTGTTCTGATTTCGTTCTTCCTTCCGCTACACGACATCTGATTGGAGGTGCAATAGATCTCCCTGCCCATAGTGCCCATGACCCACTAATCTAGGACACGTGTGGACTAGAACGAGCTTCAATCTGTTAGCGAATCGATCAGGAAACTGATACGCTCTTATATCATGACGTCCTATTTACGTGTCAACTTCTCGCTTTACTCTATGACGCACGTGCCATTGAATTTCTCAATCTATATGGAAATAAACACCAATTTAAAAGGACATATGTGAAGAAAAACATCATTAGTGCATTTATTTATATGTAACTATACACTTATATATTTATATTTTTGAATGTAGCTATTACTTTGTGGTTATCCATTATAATAAAATGAAACAATGCAACTTTGTATAAACCACTTATAAAATGTGCAAATCCGACCGGTTTCGGAACAAACGTTCCTTCGTCAGGGAAAGCTTATACTAATTTGACAGTTTAGATCAATGTTTTATTGGGGTAGGGGTGGAGCCGTTGTTAGTTAATAATGTAGATTGGGTGGGTAGGTTTTAGTGTAGAGTGGGTGGGTAGGGGAACAAATCCATGATTGGGCTATATGACAATATTTTTTGTTTGTTGATAATAGATTCATTATTTTTAAGGGATTTTTTAATTTCCAAAGCTTCTAAGTTATCTAAACGTTTTCCTTTATGATTAATATGATTAATATTTATCCCTGTGTTTTTTTCAAAACTATGGTTATTTTCAATGATATGGTTAGCGAACTCAGAAAAATTATTATTATTAAGACACCTTAAATGTTCTTTGATTCTGATTTCAAAATTACGAGTTGTTTTTCCAATATAAAATGAGGGACAATCATTGCATTTGAGTTTATATATTCCGGAATTAGTCAATTTATGGTCTTTTTCTTTAGTATTTCTCAAAAAATTACCGATATTATTTCTTGTATAAAACGCTGGTTTAATATTAGACGGGAAATTTTTGCAACATTGAACTGAAAAATTATTAATATACAAAATTTTACGCCATTCTTATATATTTCCTTTAACTTCAAGTAAACGAGAATGCTGCTAGGAAGGGACCTATATCCTACATACGTAGGTATATTGTTATGTAATCTGCATTGTTGTCCTTATTCGTATTTACATCTTACCTCTCTATCTAAAACGCCCTACTCACCACCCGATTTAAAACACTGGTTGCGGGACTGCATGCAGAACCCCCAACCGATTATTATTATTCCGATGTCCCGACGAAGGGAATAATAATAATTCGGCTGGCGGTTTTGCCTACTAACGATCCGATTTTCAGAGACTGCACACAGTCCTGCAAGCAGTAGGTACTTTAAATCGGATGGTGAGAAGGGGCCATTAGGTTGGCAAGTCCATTATATTATTTGTCTTAACATAGACTTACTGATACAGACTAAATATTTAATAGTTGTGACGTGCTAGATATACGCCAATTATATGTTAAAACTCTACTGAACTACATTTTCGACCAAAAAAACAAATTTAAACAATCTCAAAATATCACTAACAGACAAGTAAGACAATCTTACAAAAATAACATAAAAACTCCGACAGTGAATACAAGCTTTGGACAAAGGCACTATAAATATCATGCTATAAAAGCATTCAACAGTCTTACCCTTGAAAATAAAATAGAAGAAAACAAAAATAAATTCATACTCAAAATTAAAAAAATGGATTAAAGAACAAAAAAGACAATATTACCAAAATCTCATTACATAATAAGAATAAAACATATACACGTAACACTAAAAAACAAATATAAAACACATCATTAAAAAAATACATTTAAGTACCTAAATTATAAATTTTAATTTTTAGTTTAATTTTAGCTTTTTTTTATGCAGCATTATTTTTTATATTATTTTTAATCTGTTATGTATAAATTTTTGTTTTATAAAATGGAGGCCTCAGGCCTCAGCTCAGGTGAGCTACCCAGTGAGGCCGACATTGCTGAATTGTATTTAAAAATGTTAGATATTATGTCAAATAAATAAACAAAGTACGATAACATTGATAACGAAGAGTGAGTACCTACTAACCCTTTCATTCTGCTTAAAAAATATCATTAGTCAAAATTGTGTAGACAGTTTTACTGATTTTGATTTGATTTCATCTTGTTTTGAAGGTCAGGGGTGCAAAATTTCATCACGCTCGGAATAAAACAGAAACTGTAAATTTATATGAAAAACAAAGGCACGCCGCGCCGCCACCGACACTCTTCTTACATATACGTATAGAAATAATTATTAAAATTATTTCTAATGCTAGAATCTAGCAGCTAGATTGTTGAATTGTTAGTGAAGCCCTTTGAATTTGTAACATGTTTTATATTAAATTTTGATTGATGCTAAATTAACGCAGCTTCGTGAGGGTGAAAAAATCTCTCATTTTTGTGACCTAAATTATCAACTAAGAGAAGATTTGAAGACTTTTACTGAGTAAAAATAAGCACACCAAACGGCAGGTGGCATGTTAAAACAATATCAATAATAATTAGGCAGACGGTAGGTGGAACCTTTTGCGTAACTCTCTGCTGCGATAGCTTCGTACCCACGTAACAATTACGCGACTGTTTGCCGTAACAAATGAACGTTATTTAACCATTTTAACGAGGACATTAACATGCTACTCTGATTCGGTATCACGACCGCCAACCGCCGCGTTTTCAATGGAGATGCGCAAACCCCAAGGTTATTATTATTTTTAATGTGAGAAACGACGTGAAGAACCAACCTTCATCAATTTTTAGGCTTTATAATAACTAGCGAATACCCTGTATGCGTTGCAATGCAACTCAAAGAAAGAAATTGTTTCTCCTTGCGTGTCCTTGCACCCCCTTTCCCCTCCCGGATACCTGTACCCACCCTTCCACCTTCCCAGCTTTCCTCCTTCCCCCCTCCCGCGAACTCCGCCTCAGTTCCCCTTCCCTTCCCTTATTTCCTCCCTGTCGCTACACTATACGAAATACGCACATCTTTCAAACAATTCACGCGCCACCTATTCTAAAATTTTCATGCAAATTTCAAAACGCCAGAACTCGACATTATATATAGAGACCTTCGCGGGCGAGCTAACAATAAATCATCAAAATTTCATCGCAATCGGATGAATGGTATAGGGACGCATGAGGGACAAACAAAGAAACAGATACGTTTTAAGATTTTCACGGCCAAAAGTATTTTCTTTATTTGTTTTTGAAGTGTTATGCCGTGTTGCGCTACCTCCTTTAGCCAATGTTTCGGACAGCGAGCAAGATAGATAACACTTTATTGTAATCGGTTTTATGGAAAGTTTGATTTTTATTTATAAAGGGTACTGATTTTATAGTCCTACATATTATGTACACACTCATAATCATCAATCAATTTGTAATCCTTTGCTGTTATGAATTTTCCAATCAGTCGCTGTGATTATCGAACTGACGTGTAGATAAAGCTCACGGTGTTGACTGTATCGATGATTTCCAAACTTTTGAAGGATTTTTTTAAACTTTTGTGCTTCACTCTAGTCTTGGATAGGCACCATTTCACGTTTGTTCAAAGTTCAAATGAGTTTGAGGTGTAAAAGAGCCACAAGCCACAAAAGTGGAATATTATTTGTATCGCGGGATACGTGTCTGAATACTAAAATATCACATACACAAAATGTTGTAGTGTCTATAAAGATGATGCCCTTCAAGTGATTTTTCACAAAAACGGCGCTATACAAATCATCCAAATAGGTATGTAATATTCAATACTCACCACCTCAAAACATTTGTAGTACCTAGCTAGGTAGGTACCTAATACAAAAACTTTTTTAGTAAATAATACAAAATATTTGTATTAATGAAAAACCTTATGTAGTATCTAATGCAGGGTTGAAATGATTTCTTCACATGATTTAAATCGCGATTAAAATTAAATGATTTAAAAAAAAAATCACGATTACAATGATGATTAAAAAAAATTTACTGCAACAAAATCACCCGCCTAAAGTTCCAATGGACTTCCCCGGCACACACGCGCACACACATGCAATGCTATAACTCTCTACAGTGTCTACACAGTTATAGCATTGAATGTGTGTGTGCGTGTTAGTGTTATGAATAGTATTGCTCGTTTTTAAGCCAAAGTTGAGCCTTTCACTGGAGTATTGGTCGATAAACAAGTCATACAGAAAAGCGCCTAGGTAGGTACTGATTTTAGTGGTTAGCAATATAAAAAAAATGTATAACTGAAGTAAAATAATTGGAAATAGTCAAGCAACTGCTAAGTGCAGTTGCTTCTTCTGCTGGGATCGAAAGAATATTTTCGGCATTCAATTTGGTGCACAGTAAATAAAAAATAGAATAGGCAATGAGAAGTCGGGCAAATTAGTCTTCCTTTTGAAAAGACCAAATTTGGACAAATGACAAAACCAAAAAACAAGATATCCAAATGGTTTAATTTCATTGTTAATATTCTTACTTTTAAGTCTTTTTAATTTACTTAGTTATTGTTTTTTTAATTAAATAAGCAAATACTATTGCTAGTGTTAAAAAAAATCTCTCCAAAGAAATTTCCTATTGCATGGGGGTTGGAAGAAATTTCTTTGAAAGACAAACCCTTATCTTTTATGCTCTTTTTTGTCGTGTTGTGATAATTTTTTAATGTTTTAATATTCAAAAATGTTTGTGTATAGTAAAATATTCAATAAATAAATAAAAATAATTACATTTTGGAGAGACTGGTAGGTAGCGCACTTGAAGTGAAATATCGCAAAACTGCGCTATATAAATACATTGATTTTGAAATTTATTAATTGATAATTAAAATGAACAACAACAACACTGTTTTTTTTAACATAGACCAACTTCCGAGTTAAAATGGATGAAATATTTAAAAAATCAAATAGTTCTGATTTAAATCACGTATATCCGATTTAAATCAAATAAATCCGAATTTTTTTATTTTTTTTTAATCATGATTTTGGTCAACCCTGATCTTAATGCAAAGAAAAAGTTTTGGGACAGATATATGTTTTGAGATGGCGGAACATTTAACGTTTTTGTATGGGATATTTGTTGTGCATCACGTATGAGGTAGGTACTCAACATTTTTTAACTTCTGTATCTTCGAATGTATTGCTTACTGTCATGATGCGTATACAACCAGAAGATATTACCGCGAACCTAACCACGAATTATGTAAAAAGAAACAACCGCTAGCAGCGTTTGGCGCCGTTTGCGGTTGCCTCGTTCCTTTTCCTTAAATTCGTGGCTCGATTTGCGTCTTGCTTCGCAAATGTGTACGCAGCCTAAGGTTCCGCACTGCTTTTACCGCACACTAGACCCCCCATCCCCTCTGGGTTTGCAGCGCCTTTTCGACATACCGCCCAGTTTGGGAAACACTGTCTGCCTCGTCTAATGATGCTCACCTTTTTGCACTGTACCTTCTTGCATATACGATGGTTATAGCTTTCATTCAGTTAATTTTCGGAGTTACCCCTTCCCCTTACGGCGGAAACGGGGTAAACTGATAAAATACCGAAAATTTCTCAAAAAAAAGTTCTTGAAAATGTCTAAAAGCGCTAGAAATGCTTTCCATAGTCGATTCGAATGGAAACCAATATCGCCACTGACTTACATTACATTTTGTTTTGATATGATTTAGCACGCTCTCTGTCTAACACTTGCCTGACATATCGCCACCCGTCTGATCAATTTGATTTCATAATGATGATGAAACGCAGTTCTGGTTTTTAAATGTAAGCAATGATTGGTCAGACTTGGTCACCGAACACACCCATAGCGTTTCTTGTGTACCCACATCTTTATTCCACGCTAAAAACCCTTTAAAATTCATCCTACACCGTTACCACCCTCCTTTGAAATGAAAGCCTCTCAAATCTTTTCCCATATTTTTTGTAACGTATATTCTACGAACTATGCCGCTACTTTAATCGCTAATCATATTAATAATAATGTAATAATAATAAGCCTTTTTTTCTGGACTTTTGTTAGGTATGAATACTAGGCATGTTCTTGTTTGCTATAATATATCCCGAAGCTCAGTTTGCCTCTTGGCATGTGCCTCCTCTAACATTTTCCACTGGGACCTGTCACGCGCTATTCTTCTCCAATGATGTCCAGCCGTGAGTTTTATGTCATCTTCCCATCTTATTTGTTGACGTCCTCTACTTCTCTTGCCATCTTTGTAATACCAGTTGCACCATTTCTCTTGTGGATCGCGGATCATGTGACCTGTCCATCTCCACTTTTGTTGGTTTATTTGGGTAACTATATCGGCAACTTTAGTTTTCTCCTTTAATATGCTACATCTCACTCTGTCCTGTTTCCTTACTCCTATCAAACTTATCTCATATTAATAATGGTACCATTTATTTAATAAATAACATTGAGATACTTACGATGCGTTGAGACCGTTTTTGATAAATAATCTTCCCGAAGAACCTTTTCTTTATTATGTGATCTTTGTTTTGGAGAGACGAGTATTTCTTGAACAATTATTATAAGCAATAATTGTCAGCCTGAAACACTCATTTACATTTAACAAGTTAAAGTATTTCACCAAAAAATGTAGACATAATATGTCTCGACGCCACCTAGCGAGAGATTTAGTACTAACAAAACCTTCCTCACAAAAATAAAGTTGGTTGTTTTCAGGTGGAAAAATGTAATCATCAGTAATTGTTGAATGAAACACCAGTATATATTGAATTATTTGGCGGGTATTAGATAAGCCGCCATAGCTCAGTGGTCAGAGCATCCGACCGGCAATCAGAAGGACACGGGTTCAAGTCCCGTTGGCGGCAAGTATCTTTTCTCGGAAGATTTTTTCAATGTAAATTAGTGTTTCAGGCTGACAATTATTGCTTATAATAATTGTTACCCTTTGTGCTATGCATAAAAATCTTGTCTTAAACTTTAGTTTATAAATAAAGTATTTCTTGGTTAGGAGGTCGGTCTATAAAGTCGCCTGCAGCATATCTTACAAGACCCCTTCCACCCCTCACTTTATCTTTCCACTGAATAAATAAATTCGTGCATCATTATTATTTATTCTACCAGAAGCACGTGAACACTGCGTTCCTAAAATCCTGAGTAAATCCTGAAATTCGCGGTAGTAACGCTGCAACAGAATTTCACAATCGGATACGCGTAAATTGCGCTCAATATCCCATGAACTAATCGAGGACATACGCGGGGTTTGCACCCCTGGCATTGATCTAGTAATGTGTACGCGCTCTGGGCGGGTTGGGCGGATTTTATAGGCTGGGGCGGGGAAGGGGTATGGCTGCCAGTTTTTGTCACAACCGTGTTAATGTTTCGAGTTGAAAAATTCTTGTTTAGTTTCAGTTTCTTATTGAGAATAAGTCATCGTATATCTTCAAATATTGCAGCCAGCCTCATTCTCATTATCATTATAAATCATTGAAGTAATCTGATTAAAATGTTAGCAAATTGTGTTCATTCATGCTCGTCACTTTCCAGACGTCAGTGAATGATTTCATTGATTCGTTAATTAATTTTGATTGTGTCTGTCGAATTCAACGGAATTATTTGTATTTTGTAGGTAGGTACCTACTTATCTACAAGCTTCAAATGCTTTCGAATACAACGAATAAACTTAGATTCTTAATTTTCCAAGTAGGTTCTATGGAAGTGAGTGTGAAAGAGAACTCAAATAGGCATAAATCAATTTCTTTGATGAATTCGATGGTTTTCTCCCGTCTACAGAAATGGTATATTTTAGGTTCATTTCTGATGTTTCATATTATTATTGAAAGATATCCCTTTACTAATCACGATTTCAATTATAAACAAATCGAACGGACGCTATCACCCTTTTGATTATAATATGTTATGTTACATTTTTGTTGCATCCCTTATTTATTGAGGGTGATAGGGGTTAGGAAGGGAGGGATGGCGGTGTGAAAGGAGGGGTGGCGGTGGGAGGATGCGATATATAGAGCAATGAGACGCATCTATCTAAATATTGCGCCTTCCTCGAGAAAGGCTCTGTTTCTTGTTATTCCCTTTTAAAATACTTCTACAATTCGCAAAAGATTTGTGGCATTCGATAACATCTCCCGATGTTTAAATGCCATTAAATATATATATATAATAACACGTTATTTTGTTGTTGTTGTGATTCCTTTGTGCGAACTGTTATCGGTGAACGTGTCGTTTTTAGATTAAAAATATAGTATCCGACGAAGGTGCCTATGTACGCGGATAAGGTAGTTGTTTGATGCAATTGTGACTAAAGTGCATTTCAAATTTATATTTAAAAAACTGCCACGGTGAATAGCACTTAATATGCAAGTGTAATATACGAAATGGAACTTACAACAAAGATAACATGTTTTTCTTTCTGTTAATTCTGGAGAAGATGACCATATACTAGAAAAAATCGTTTTCGAAGCGTTAATATTATGTGACCGATATTAACTCAGTTGTTTTGGGTTTAGTCCGCAAGGTGAATACCCTGATGATAGCTAACCTCCAGTAAGAGAGGACATCAGGAGAACAATTGCCTAACAGTCCTTACATTCTGTGACGATACATATTTGTTTTACAACATATTGGATCTATCAATATCCAATTGTTTCGAATGATTTTACGTAATATTATGTCCACTTTGCAAAATGGAACATAATATCGTGGGGTATTTACTACAAATCTATTTATTATTATTTTTTTATTTCCTCGCCCTTTTACGCCCCAACAAATATTATCTGTTTAATTGTGTATTGCTCGAAGAAGCTGATATCGGAGTTATCTATATGCAGTAATTGTAATTACCCCGCGGTGTAACTATCGTTGCTCTCTGAGACGATAAAAATATCTCCTCAACAAACACCTGTATTTTACTAAAGCTTGTCCTATAATGTAAGTTTTTTTAAACCGAAATTCGAGTACGTCTCAATTTGCAATTCGGAGACTCACGTCTAAGAATTCAGACTCTTTATTATCCCGGAGAGTCCCTCTATATCTATAAAATCAATTTCGTTCAGTTTGCAAATTTCCCGCCCCTTTCAAAAAAATCATGCCTCCGAATTTTAATATGGAGACAAATAAAATGTTTATTAGAGATTTTATTTTTGTTAGAGAGCCATTGAATGTCAATAACAAATAATTCAGAAGAGATGCGAGTTATTTCTTGTGGGTGAAACTACAAAGTTAGCTTTGTAATTAATCGAAGATTCCAACGCGCGGGAACTTTTGAAATAATTCCCATAAATGTTTTAAAATATCTCTTCGAATTGGCCAAATTTTGGCCAGCGTTTTTTTGCATATTTCTCCATAATGTGGCAAAAAACGCTCCAGTGGGTAAGGACAACGCGAAAAAACGTATTTATTAATAATTAATTACTGACAACTTTTTTATAAACTTAACCTATGTACAAATGTACACTGCCTTGGTACCATGCCAAACTGGTAGCATGCCTACTTTGAACTTCGTGCTATAAAACTACGTAAAATGATTTCAATTTACAATCATCTCGTTACGCTAAGACAGTTTTAAGTCACGGATCGTGACCCTTCTAGTTAGGCTATATTTTAACAGGTAGATACTTACTTACTTACATAATATTGAACTTGGTATGATAATTGCTGTCAACTTTCATCTGGAGTGCACCGCGGAACTTGGAATTTATACATTGAGGTCTGATTATAATACGTGTTTATTTATTTTTGCCGTGTTAGATGTCCGTTACACAAAAATGAAGCGTTATCTCGCCTCGGTGGCTTTGGTGACCGTAGTAATTCCTTTCGCTACCGTTTTATTGCGGGCAATTACGGTAAACCACGCGTGCAATACTCGTGCCAGTGTTGAGTGTAGGATCGTCTAATGTTTCCTTACCGTATTCTTAGATAAAATTCTCCCGGTTGTATTTCTGCTAACCTGGTAATTGATTGTTTTTTCTTGCTGATGATATTTTCTTCTTTGTTGTTCATTCAACAAACTATTCCCAAACTGTTTATTTCTTTAATCCCCAATCTATGCATATACTATAATTAGGTTGTTTGTTCTAAGTAATATATAATATAATATCTAATTACCCTATATACCCGTAAGCCCGACTCAATTTAGACCTTTTCTTGGGTTTTGCGTAAGTAGGTACCCATCTTAAAACAGAACTGCGTTTGCCTGAAGTATGAAGCAGTCGAAATTCTCGAACCGTGATGGTGGCTTATGAAATTAGCACAACTTTTTCTGTTTTGGAATTTCTAATCCAACACAACTATTTTCGGCTAGCAACGCCAGTTTCACCTTGAACAGGATCCAAGTCCGCGAGTCCTCGGCCAGGGACTTTAATATTTCAACATATTTTCTAGGGCTCCACTGCGGAGAGGGCCTCGGCTAGGTGGCAAAGTGGTTCTCATTGAAGACACAGGGCTTGGAAAAAAATATTTCTACAAATTTCCTATTGTGCACTGTACCCACAACACAAGCAAGAATCTCTTCAAAATGATTATACATGTACTTCTTATACCTTGTGTTCGCCTGCCTAATTATTGGGATTGGTGGGTATTAGGTACATGTACTCCCCCCACCACGATTCTGGAAGTACCTAGGGCCCTTGGGCCTCTTTGTCCAGGCCTGACCATGAGTTATGATTATGAGCCTTTCTCATATTTATTTTCAATGTATCAAAATTTCTTGTTTTAAAGTGTGTAGAAACTCGGGTGAAACCGGGTAATAGGTAAATAAAGTTTAGAATTAATTCTTACTCCCAGCTACAGAAATGGAGACTTCGACGTTGGCTACCTACTATATTGTCTAAACATAGATCTTAGAAATGTATATTAGCAACTTACTGCGTAAATGAAAAACTATTGCGTAGTTCCAGATCATCCAGGCTTTGAACGTATTGCGTCACTCCTATTAAGGAACGATGTCGTAAAGTAGGACATATGATACAAGATATATATTATTCTGGTCGTATCTTGTCGTGTTCATCCATTTCACGACTTCATCCTTGTTTCTCGTCTGTCAATAAAAACAACTTTCTGAAGTCCTGTCAAAAATATTCAGGTTTACCTGAAATAACGAGCTTTAAAATCCTATTTCCGCAACAACCTCGACTTGTCACTAAACGTTTGGTCGATGTAACAAGTGTCCGGTATAATTTTCATATTTAGGGAAGTATTTGTGAAAGGTTTGCTTTCTAGCATTTAAAAAAAATACTTTTACCAAGATAGTCCTGTTGTGACATCTCCGTCTTTCTCACAAAAGCGACGCACGCGAAAGATAGATAGACCGTAATATTTACTTTTACAGCTGCTCTGTCGTAGTTTGAATACTTCATTCGTGCGACATCTATCGGCAGCACGTGCACTAGTACAATTTTAATTTTAATTTGGAATTGTGACGTGCATACCACGCGCGGGCGAGACATCTCTTCACAACAACAATACAACACTCTCACAATAATACTCCTTGAAGCGTGCCGCAGGTGTGGGTGGGAATGGGGTATGGGGAAGGGGGTTGGGGTAGACTGTCCTTGCGTGGTGTGGGGTATCGGGAAGCGGCAGGGGGACCATCGCACCCCTCAACCCGCCGCACCCCCGTCCGGAGCCAGCTAATAAGCAGGGTAGCAAAACAACCTGTTTGGTAAAAGTACTTGCTGTGCATTTTTGTTTATATTTAAATAATCATTATTATATTCGCGTCATTTCTGTGATGGTTTTAACTTGGTTACAAGTAGTGCGTGTAGATGTCAACTGAGGAAGGATTTATAGGTGACTGTTGACAGTTATATTTATTTCATTGTGTACCTTTGTGTGAACAAAACGTGCTTAAAATTGCAATTGATTAAACCACTTATGTTGCATATCTTATCCAGAAGTCACCATAATGAAACTTTAATAATTTATGATATAGGTAGTGATCTTTTATTTATTTTACTTTTCTACACAAAATAACGTCACGTTTGAAAAATATTTTCCGAAAGTTTATTTGTTGGTGAAAACCGTATTGTATTAATACCTAATGTAATACTAATATTATACGATAGGTATTAGGTTAATAAAAAATATCAACGTAGGTTACGACATAAAAATCACATCTAAACGAAACTTTGTATAAAACGTATAAATATTAATTACTTTAGAAAACAAGGTTGTCATTTTATTTTCTTTGCTTAAGATTTATTTTTCGTTATTATCTAGCTAGGTGTTCATATATTATCTACCTATTTTTTTTTATTTTTACTAATACTGTTGAGTGAATCCATCAACAAGTAAATAAACAACATCTTACCAAATAGAGAGCATATGTCTATGGGTTCTTAGGCGTCCCGGTGATAACTATCTATATTGTAAATTGTAACCTTGTTACTGTAAGATTGTAACTAGGTACTCCCTCTTCCTCGTTATACAATATTTTCAACAACACTAAACAAAATTGACCCTAGTTTTTTTTTTTTTTGTAATTAACGTATGTAATTCTAATTATTTTAATATTTTCCGGAAATCATGATTATCCCTGTCCTCTCGGTGGCCTTATATACCCTACCTTCCCGCGCTCCCCTCCTCTAGTTCCTTGGGTAGGTATCTAGTACCGGGTGGTTGGTTCTCTGGGTAGGTACCTAACCCCCCCCCCCCCGCCCGGTATAAAGAGTAAAGGGCTTTCCAGAAACGCCGTCGGGTGAAAAATGCGCGGGAATTTCTTCGTCGTTTTTTCCATTTGCCGGGCGGTTTCCTTTGTCGGGAATTCGGTTTCGGATGGCAGCCTCCGTGCTCCGTGTCTCATTCCCCTCCAGATCCTACCCACCAATTAAATGGTCACTTCGGAGATGAGCGCTATCTCTTGACAGCTTCTTGATGATAATTCTGTTTTATTTCAATCATTGGAGCCGATTAATAATTTATTTCACTTGAACACTTTAAATTTTAAGTTCTTGAAAAAAAAGTAATTTTTTAAGATAGGTAATATCAATTCATTTGCCGAGCCGAAACGGTAATTATATGAAATTCCCTAGTTATAAAAAATCGCAAATCATGGTCCGAAAATTATTAAAAAACACATTTTGTTCCGTTATTCCTAACTTGTTGTAGATACGAAAAAATTCGCAGTGTTTCTTTAAATGGTCTTTTCTTTAAATTGTCTTTTCTTTAAATTTATTGTGCTTTATTAAATACTAGCTGGTCCCCGGCATGCGTTGCAATGCCATTCAAAGAAATAAATTGTTTCTCCCTGCATGTCCTTTCCCTTGCTTCGCGTTCCCTTCCACTTTCCCGCCTTCCCCCTCCCTCGTCTCTTCCCTCTCCGCGAACCCCACCTCCCCGTTCCCCTTCCCCCTGCCTTTCCTCCATGCCGCTAAAATATATGAAATACACACATTTTCATTTATACAAATTTCATAACGCCAGAGCTTATCATTAGAATGTGTTATTCTGATATACAAGCTATATTATTTTAAAGTTTCATTAAAATCCATTCATTAGGTTTTGCGTGAAAGAGTAACAAACACACATACATCCACACAAACTTTCGTGTTTATAATATTAGTAAGATTTTCGCTTTCGCGATTTAATTACAATCGTGTTTTTTTTTTATGTTAGCGCTCTCCCACTAACATTCATTTTTACATATCAAACCATCTTCATCTTCTTTTTAAACGCTTACTTAGGAACCTTATCCGAAGATTAGAAGTGTTATATCTTTGACAAAAGCCACATTGTGAGTTAGAGTATCTTTACTGTTTTTTTACTCTCCAAAAAAATGAAGAAAAAAGGAAAAATAATTAATTATATTGAAGGCATTTTGGTTTTATTTTTATGTTGACGAATACATTTTCTACAACGATTTAAAATGTGCCATTGTGTTCGTGAAGGGCGTTGTTGACGTCACACCGGCCAGTGTCGGCGACAGGGTCGTCCTACCAGTCAGTGAGTAGCGTTTACTACGTCATAATGACGTTCCAGCCAGTTGGAACCGTTTCGGGATTTGCGGTTTTAAATCGTTTTTAAAATCCACGAATGACAATATTGAAATTGCATTTTTAGTAGATACAAGTTTTTTTTGCATTTGCTCCACAAAGGAGGATCTGAGTAAAAAT
This sequence comes from Limnephilus rhombicus, assembly GCA_929108145.2. NCBI lineage: Eukaryota > Metazoa > Arthropoda > Insecta > Trichoptera > Limnephilidae > Limnephilus > Limnephilus rhombicus. The sequence goes on along the minus strand of OV815274.1, from coordinate 42,168,805 downwards.
AAATCCTCAGGACCTATGTCATCTTTGGGGAGGGTTTCTTTACGGAGAGGAAGTTCTGGGAAGGAAAAAGGTATGAGGGGTGAGTAGGAATCTGGGTGTTAATGTCTCCAGAAGTGACGGACGTACGAATCCATCCCTCCTAGTGCGGTGTAAGGCGATGGGTTGAGAAAGTCCGGCTGGAAAGGTCTTTGTTTGCAACCAGTCTCCCGATCCGGCTTTCCACGCAGTAGGTGGGCAAAAGTATTCGCCGCCAAGATCTAGCCAAACCTCTCCTCATTAATCCAGGTACTCCTACTAAGTCACCAAACGTAGCAAACCACTTGGGGAGACCTGTGGCGTAGCGGCATTCAAAGTTTGTGAAAATACATTACCTCTTAGGAAACATCACGTTCAGGCAAACTAAAATATTTAAAACCCAATAAAAATAGCTGTTGCATAGGTAGGTACCTAAGTTGCAAAAACTTTTGGTGCATCAGTGATAAATCTAACAAACAACAGGCACGAAAACCTTTTTAATTTTGCCTGAAAACCACCTATTCATAGTAGTTGTTGCCTTTGATTACTTAGGTAGCTGCTTCATTTTTAGACTAAAAGCAAGGTTCGTTGAAAATGCGTTTAACAACGTTACAAGGCGTTTGACCGCATTTTCTACAAACCATGGGCTAAAAGGATAAAATAGCTCACGCCATTTGCAAAAAGGAAAATTAGTTTGGTAACTACCGTGTGAAAGGCCTATATTTTCATTTGTGTTTGACTAAAATGACAGCCATCGACGGCATTGCCTCGCCAATCTTCAGTCGATTGGGTAACCAGACATTGTAAAAAGTTCAGGGATTACAAAATTACAGAGTTTAGAGTTTTAACCCTAAATTGGACTACCTTATTAATTAGCTAATATTTTGTTATCGTTTTCTTAACAGTGGTACATTTTATACGGATTTAGGTAGCGTGATATTTGATTTACATTCCACAAGCATCGGCGAGTCATAAAAACCCAAAATAAGTTCGCTTTTACCTACTTAGCAATGGGCTAAGTACAGCATTTGGTTAAGTAAATTGCGCTTTTAGTATCATGTGGGCAGGTACCTAAACACTGCCATCCATAACACGACTTTCTTGGTGACCAGTGGCCAAGTGACCAGCTACATAGAGTTAAGTAGTCGACACAAACACGTTTCAGTAAAACTATTCAGAGCCGATTGTGCATACAAATGGCTACTTAGACAAACTTCACTAATAGTAATGATTGCTTTTAACGTAATTATTTCCCGGTAACTCCACAACTTAGCTCGAATTCGTCATCACACTCATCACAGAAATAATAACACTAATACACCGTATTTTGGTCAAAACAGAAGCAAGCGGGCGAGTTCGACGGTTACGTATGACGAAGTTGGTGCTGTTGCGTAATGCAGTTTGTTAATTGTCAGCTGAAATAGAAATTTGCACCTGAAACTACTTGCAGATACCTAGTTAGTTTCACGGATGTTCAGATTATTGCACTATTGTTTCGAGCTGCGAGTAGTTGTAGAGAAGAGGGCGCTGCGGTCGATAGATTTGCAGTTGAGATTTATTCATGAACTGTGTGTCTTTCGTTGCATTTCTGTTGCTCGGAGGGTTCGTGAACTCTTCGATTCTTTTATTCCTTCTTTCGTAAAATATTTGAATAGAGTTCTAGATATGTATCTATACACTAAGCGTCCAAGCATTACGATCTCTTCTCTAGTAGTCAAGATGAACTAATGAACGTTAGAAAAAAAGTTATGTTTTTGCGAGTTCTTAGTCTATATTGTATCTATATTATTTTGTATTGGTTTTATGATGTGATGTTGTGATTCTCGTTCTATTCCTACCAGTTTAATTCTTGACTTCCGCGCATCTCATTTTCTTATACCAACCTAATAGGTTAGGTTAGGACCTAGGTACACGAAAAATGTAACAGATTACTACTGCTGAATTAAAATATTTATGTTGAATCACTGCATATCGATCGTCCAGTTGATTAGATAGACATCTCTGAAAAATCAAAATTTCAGTTGAGTATGCAGTTATATTTGAAAGTGTAGGTACCCTATATTTGGTTGATTACTCATATTACCCATAAACACCACCAAATTGATTATAATGCACAAAAACTTCTATTGAAAAAATAAACAAGAAAATTATGTTTTCTGGGAAATTTAAAAATGTCAACCCAATGTAACGGACTGTTGTACTTCCCTGTGTTATTTTATAGCATATTTAATATGTAAACCACACTGTAACACGTAGTCCAGTGGGTAAGACTCTTGACTCACAATCCGGAGGTCGCGGGTTCGAACACGACATGCGCAAATAAATTTTATTTGATTAATTTGTGTTATTTCACAATTAATTCATTTAAAATAATACATAGTATATTTGCGGCATGTTCCAGAGCGAAAGATACTATTAGTATCGCCCTGGTGTAAGACCACCATTCAGAATTGAAACGTTGCTTGAAAATGGCTTTAGCCGTGTTTGGTGACCAGATCTGAATAGCCAGGTACTTCCCAACCTTCCTCTTCCCCACCTCCTTCCCCTCCCCACTACCTTCAGCCTCACAACATACCCCAATTGGGGATGCCATAGTCTCACTGGCTCCAGACCGGAGCAGTTGAGATTCTTGTGCGGTATTCACTGTAAAAAAAAAAACACGTAAATAATATTTGATTTATGGCGAGCAATCTAATATTGATTTCCTCATTATCTCAAAACTTAGTATTTGAAGATGTCTGACTAATCAACTGGACGATCGATATTCTGAAAAATAGACCAAAATGGTTTGTGAGGAATTTCTACCAAGCAACTACCTAAGTCCTCAGTCCCTCATTTACATCCAACTAGGTAGCTATGGCGGTCCATGAGTTTTCGGTGAGAGTGCTAAGATGGAAAAATACGACATTACTGATGTTGTTGTAGCTGAAAATGTTTATTTTTCTTTATCAATTTCAACTTTTTGTTTGAAGATCTTTCAGTATGTGGATGCGGCGCATCCCTTGACTGAAAGAATCCTGAAGATATTCACACAAAAAGTTAAAATTTTGAAAAAAATATCATTTTCAGCTACAACAACGTCAATAACGTCATATTTTTCAATCTTAGCGCTCTAGCTCACTGAAAACTCACGGACCGCCACTGCTAGGTAGGTAGGTAACGACTAAATTTGTAAGATTGGCTGTATCTCGACCATGATATGTTTTAAGCTAAAACTTCTTAGTACATAAGTATTTTCCTTCTCGACCTTTTTTCTTCATTCACTTTTACTTATTAATAATAAGCTAAAAGCATGTGCTCATTACGATTTATGAATCCTACTTAAGATAAGAATGAAGGCATTGACATAAAATACATTAGGTAGGTACCACAAATAGAAAAATCTTTGGAACACTGTCTTCATAAAATACCAAGATGGTTGTGTAAATCAATGAATATTGGCGTGTACATTTACTCCTGATGATATGAACATTGTTCACGAAACGTGTAGATTGTGTACCTACCTATAAAATAAAAAGAAAAACATTTGGTCTTTTAAATTTTAACACCCTTTTTTTATAAGACAAATATTATTCAAAAATTATTCACACAAAAGACATTACTAATTACTATCAATAGAAAAAGTTTAGATCTATATTTTAACTATTCGTCTGCATAATGGTGAAAATAGCAAGATGGTCGTGTAAATCAATGTCAACCATCATCGCATCACCGTGACGTGATGTTAGACCAGCTGTAGGCTGTAGCGCTGTGGGTCTGGTGTCTGCACCGCTCAAAGGACCGGAGAAAGTTTCGCATCAACCAACAACAATGGAGTATTTGCATATGGGCTTAGATTGTCGGCCAGATGTATTCAAGCGATGCGACTGACGGCCTCGACGAGATTAACTCGAATGATAAACATAATATTGGCTACGAAGCGAGGATTATGTTTGGGATTTGGGTGGTTATTTAGCTGTCATCTGAAATTTTAAAGCTTGGTTTCCTACTGGGTTTCGCAATCTTTTTGTCTTATCAAACGTTTGAAAAATAATTATCAAACAATATGGCGTCCTCTTTTTTATTGAAGCAAAACTTCTTTTGGCACCGTTGTGATTTGAAACTCAATAAAACGGACACTAAAAAGAGACGAACACATTCATCTATAGGATTTAGCTTGCGAGAGAATGGTTAGAATGAAACCTTACCGCATTGGCCGCTTTGATTATGAGCTCACTTTTCTAGGCTCCAATTGATTGAGATTTTGTGAATGGGTTATGTTTTACTTCTACCGCGTGTGAACTGCACTCGATTTTTTTGTATCTAGAAGCTTCATAACTCGTGAAATAAAAAAAAATCACCAAATTCATTCATTCCAAAATTTATAAAGATTTAGAAGATGTAGGTAAGCACTTCTGTTTTATCGTTTTTACTTAAGGCACCTTAAAAAACGATTCGGAGATACATGTCATGTTTATTTATTTATTTATATATTTGTAAGAAACAAACAGCTTTTACATATTATAGGTACAGTAATAAATTGTACAAGTGAACTGAAGTCAAGCCACAGGAGTTTCTTTTGCTAAAGTTCCATTGGAAATGACGTTTTAATGTCTTCAAATTAATTTTGGGTTACAGAAAGGGGAGAGGTAGAGGAATATAGGAAAAGGATAGGAGATGCTTTCGATTCATTCCATACTCTCATATTAATAAATAATCGATCGTACGCGTTGCTTCATATCGATATTTCTTTAGGTTATTACTTATTACTAAAAATATCAATGCTGTGAAATTTTGTATTATAATATGCACATACACGAGGAATTGGGGATTTTTTTCTAATATTTGTTCTACATGAAGGCAAATAAAATAAATCGGATTGTCTGGTTGATCTTGACGGAATATGAAAATTTAATTTATTTATTCATTAGGTACCGACTTAATAGATGCCTACCTAACCTTAGGGAACGTACCCATACTACGTGACCAATTTTTTGCAATTTTTAACCCCTCCCCCCCCCGGTGACCAAAAACCTAAGCAACCCGCTGCTCATTTGTACCAAGCGTGACATTTTGAAGACCCCCCCCGAACAGGTCACGTAGTATGGGTACGTTCCTTAATATGTATGTGATATTTTTAACAAGAGGTTTTCGGTTATAGCCTTTTTTTTCATTTTAATTTATTTAAATTATATCGCGTTATGAAAATCCGGTTTCGTATTTCGGAATGAACCTTCTTACTATAATCTATAGCGTGTTAGCTACGCCCATTTTTTTCTCTTCGCGCTTTGTGAACACTTGGCTCTCAGCCAATAAAGATGACTTGGCAAGTAGGTCCAGCATCCAGCGTCTAGGATCATCAATGGACCGAGGTGACCAGACAAAATACACAAAGGAACAGTTGTTTCACAGAACTGAACACAAACAGAACTTGAATATTCACTTTGAAATTTGATGACTTGTCTAAACTTTTTGTCTAAACAATTTGGGAGGCAGGAATGGGTATCGTAAAAAATGTCAAGCTCTCGTACAAGGCACTTAATTTTCTACTTTATCTTTATTCGTGAGCAAATTTAATCGAGAAGAAAATTTATGTATATTTTAATATTTAATTCGGATTGGTATTTATTTCAATTTATTTGTTATTTATTTCGGACCCCGCATTGCAGATTTACAATTCCTGCTATCTAGTCTATAGTCTGCCAAGTCACATGGTGCCCAGACTTTCCTAAGATGACCCATCTTGGCCATCATTATTCATAACATTACCACTCGCCCCCCCACCCCCCCACCCCCAACAGCTTTACCGGGTCTTGTTATAACAACAATAAATAATAATAACAAGAATAATAGCTGGCTTTTGTTCTGTCCTCCGGGCTACGTCCATTCACGGCGCGGCCCATTGTTTGGCTTACTTGGCTTTTGTTAGTTTTTCTTTCTCCACCGCTTCTAGAGCAGGCTTAAATCTAAAACTCTAACAGGGACGCCAAATAAATAGTAAATGCACACGTTTTTGTAATGTTTCTTTTTTTATAATTTCAATGTATATTTTTTATAACAATCTGTCACATTCGGTCATCGAGACAACGCGTCAAACTTAAATGCAGACCTGAACTTGATACGATCCATTCTCACTTTAGTCACTTTACAATGACCGCAAGCGAAAGAGAAATATGTGTAAAACATACGTGCGATAGAGAAAGCGTGGGCGGGGAGGCATGCCGCTTTTTGGACGTTAAACTCGCCTTTTGCCACAATTTCTGTATCAACTTCGGTCGTCAAAAACATTGTTATTTTTGATGAAAAAGCACATACGCATTGCTTGCTATGGTTCCCTAATATACAAAATTACTTTAGTTGCATTTTATAATTTCGGAAAGTGGCATAACCCTGTATGGTAATAAATACATTACATTGTAATTTTATCCAACTTACACTTCTCCTACGTGTCCTCGTAAGTAGTGTTTTTTTTTTCATTTAAATTATTTGTTTATAATAACGGCTTGTTTTTATCCTCAATTAGGACCTACCCAAACAAATTAATCGTTATAAATACCGATTCTTCAAGTTTAAAGTCTGAAATGTCTTCAATAATTGGACAGTGTGTCGTACATCTCAGTTTTACGGTCCCTTATTGAATCCCCTTTTGCCCTTCTAATTTACGAGCCCTCGACTCGTGCTAGGCTGGCCTCTCTCGAGAAAGGTGCCACCCTAAATTTAATACTAGATATCCCTCAGCCTTAGTGGAATGCCCAAGGAACCTTCCGTGAGATATACAACCTTATTCGTGGGTGTCAGTCCGCTACCAGACTCCTCCAATATTTATCTTCTCCACTTGGGTACGTCAAGATAATAAAAATAATATTTGGAAGTATAAAAGCTCAAAATTGGAATAAAAAAATAATAAATCGGCAGTCCCAACTAACCGTAATATTTATTAGCTGGACCACGCTTAATAGGGATGATTATTTAGAAAAAAAAAAACACTACGATTGAACTTAATTACAGTATAAAAGACAACTGTGTACTTTCGACAAGATTATAAAAATCATTCCAAAAGAAGCAGAAGGGGAGATATGTACTCGTAAATACGAATGTTAAAGGGAGCGCGCTAATGCATTGACATTTTATTAATAACTTAAAGAAATATCGATATGAAGTAATGCGTACGATCGATTATTAATATGAGAGTATGGAATGTATCAGGAGCATCTCCTATCCTTTTCCTATATTCCTCTTCCTCTCCCTCTCCCCTTCCTATAACCCAAAATTAATTTTAAGATATTAAAACTTCATTTCCAATGTACTTTAGCATAAGAAACTTCTGTGGCTTAACTTCAGCTCACTTGTATATCTATTATCACTGTATACTGTATATTATGTAAAAGCTGTTTGTTTCTTACAAATAAATAATTTAGCGAAAATTGTGAAAATATTTAATAAAACACGGCTCGTTTAAAAAACAGCACAAATGTCTAAAGTAGCATTTAAAGATACAGTGTGAATTTTTTCACACCTTTAACATGTTAAATAACAGAACAAAACTTGTTTTTAATAATTTTCGCAGTATAATTTTGTGTTTTTTTTTTATGAAGGAATTTCATGTAATTATCGTTTCGGCTTGGCAAATGTACAGATATTATCTTATAAAGGAAATATGATTTTTAAGGACTTAAAAAAAAGTGTTTCGGAATTATTTTATAAATCGGTAAAAATTGGGGTTGCAGGGGTCTCAAAGTTCAATTTATCGTCAAATTTTCAAAATTTCACGCGTTATGACAGTTTCGGCCGTATTTTTTCTTGTTTGACGTATCTATTCGTATTCAGCGTGTCCAGCTTCTCTAAAATTTTACCCAAAGAACAATATCGGATTTAACCAAGATTTAACTATGTAAATTCGTAACTATGCATAGTTTTATGCTACATTTCTGTTGTTTTCGAGACCAAGAAATATAGCGTTATTCTGATAAATTTTGTACAAAATCCTATTTCTTTCATTGGAAAATATATTTTCGCAACTTTAAACAGCGGTGATGCTAAATTAGCAGTTTGCACGACCGACTTTGTTCGTTGTTACAGTGAAAACATGCTTTTTGAATTCCACTACAGGTTTCACTAATCCCACGCTTGCGCACAGGAGCTGTAGAGCAGTCTTACTAGTGGTTTGGGGTGGCAGGGTGGTAACTGGGTGGTTGTGGTGGGTGGTGACTGGGTGGTGACTGGGTGGTTATGTTGGGGGGTGGGTGGGTGGCTCGGAGCTTATTCCACTCGACGCCCGGCAGAAGGCCGCCTAGGCCGAAGGAGGAAAATAATTAATTAACCCTTTGGGGAGATTTAAATTTCCTAATTTGCTCCGGGAGGTGTCGCCATATTTTCGAAGGGAAAAGTCGTTTCGATAAATGATAAAGTGCGTTTTATTTTTATTTTGACAATCTAGTTATTTGAAATGAACGGTTTTTTACACGTTAAGAAAAGAGGAACAATATTATTCTAATGTATATTCAAAGTTTGCGAGTAACATACCTACCCACCTGTTTGCATTTTCCAGGCTTTCGAAATCATTAAATTAATATAACATAATCCAAAATATTCATTTCGGTTTCGTGCCTATCTGTAAATCTTGTTCTGGAACTGGAATTTGTTTTGAATTTAAGTGTCATTTTCAAAATTGGAGCTGATTTGAATGAAGTGATAGATCGATAAAGTAGGTACCTACCCACTAACATTCAGACAAGCGATAACTACATGGTAAATCCTACTATGCTACTAATATTATAAAGGCGAAAGTTTGTATGGATGTATGTTTGTTACTCTTTCACGCGAAAACCACTGAATGGATTTTAATGAAACTTTACAATAATATAGCTCATACATCAGAATAGGCTATAGCTTAGAGCTCTGGCATTATGAAATTTATATACAAAAATTGTAATAGTTGGTACGCGAGCTGTTTGAAAAATGAATGGAACGGGTATGGAGGGGGATGGGATGTGGGGGCAGGGCGGAGAGGGGGAGGGGGGATGTGGGAGGGGGGAGGGTGAGGGGGGATTTGTGGTGGGAGGGGGTGGCGGGGAGAGGGCTGAGAGGGGGCGGGGGGGGGGGGGAAATTAGACTATCCTGTGATTTTTCACAGGTCTACGCCTGTTGAATGAATGCGACTATTGTTTACCGAACCGCTTTCCTTTACTTAATATCCCATCATCAAGGTATGGGTGGGCTCAATCTTCTACGACCTTCTAGGCTCTCTGCTGTACCTATTCTATATCCATGGTTTTGATCTCAGTGTGATTTGCAGTAATGCCGAATCCGCTAGCAGGTTGTTGCACCACCGTCACCGTCACCGTCACCGTGTGATCAGTGCAATCATTTCTCTCATTGTTGAGCAGGTTTTGTGTCGATAACTAAAATGGCAATCCTGTTCAGCGACAAGCCAGTCTTGTTATCGCGTCTACCACCTCGAGTATTACCGATATCGATCTAAAATCACTACTAAAGACATAAGCAAATACTACGGATCCTGGAGCATTTGCCATTCAAGTAGGAAATGAAATAATAAGCCCATTTCCTATTTATTCGAAAACATCCTGAAAAATACATGCCGGTGTTCGTTAGACCAAAAGCTGTGTACGTAAGTTAAAAAAAACTGAAACAAATGCGATACTACAAATAATAGAATATAGGTAGGTACCTACATGTAAATTATTTCAAAAAGACATCTGCTTGTGTAGTGGTGTATATGTCGCAGGCCAATCGTAAAATCAGGCAGATCGTGATGCGCCTGAGGCACTTCACGACCTGCCGTCAGGCACTTCACGGTGTGGCTAGGCGCATCATGATCCGCCTGATTTTACGATTTTACTGGGTGGATAAAAAAATATAAAAACTTAATAATAATTTTCGTTGTTGGGAAGCTGAAGAAAAAAAAAAGTTTTGTTCTTTTTTCTTTCTTCTATCGATGTTCTCTTCTATCGGAGGATAGCTATTATTAAGACAATCTTAACACCTCGTGCTACACGCACTGGTTCGGAGAGCTACACTGATACGAGATTGGTTATAGTTAGATCATCTAGTTGCCTCCAATTCCATCAATCTTTCCCCCAATAATCAGCTGATAACTCGTATTTGGCGCCCCCCATGTTGAAGTTTTTTGTTTTCCTTTTTATAACGTCTAAAACATAATTTATTCACAATCTACGTGTAATTCTGCTAGCTTCGACCATTAGAAAGATTATTTCTATTTATTTTTTTACTCTTATATACCCATGGGGCTTTTACATTGTGTACATACATAAATTGGTTGAAATTTACATACCCAGAGGTTAGTATCTAATAAACAGAGCTTGTATACAATAATTACTTACATTACAATGGTTTACAATTATTATATAAAATAAATTTATCAGTAATAATAATTTGATACGAAAAAATTGTTTTCATGAGTTTTAAACATCGAATGTTAAAAACATCGATATCATTATTTGTATATTATTCATTTGTAAGTGAGGAATTGGCGAGTTTGCTTCATAATTTGTTTGTGAACGGTGACATTGAAAAGAGTTCTTATGCCTAGTGTATCTAGTTGGCACTCTTATATTGACTAGACTATGAGTTCGCAACGGTCGATATACGAATTTACAATAATTTTTAATCTAGATGGTGTTGATTTGTTTAATATCCAGTTTAGTTGCCTCCCTATCATTCCATAAAGAAAACGAAACAAAACTTGTCAACGAACCTTCTATGCTCTCAAAATTTGAACAAATCGTCATTCAAATTTAACTGCATTTTAATTGAGTCAATCCAAACTTTTTTATGGCAACCCTTTTGTCTTTTGTTTGTCCTGTCGTTAGGTGAACGTCGTATCCTGATGACATAATAAACTAGTATAAAGTTGGCCGCTTACTGCTCTCCCCTAATTTATAAGTTTGGGCACAGTGGTGTTGTAGATCCCCGCGTATTATACAGCGGAACAACTAGCAGCAGCATAACATTCGGCAGCTGCAGGCTGTGTGCAGTGTGCAGTGTGCAGTGTGCGTGTGTATTGTGAATTGCGCTGAGTAAGAGAGTTGCCGCTAGTGTGTAGTGTGTACTTATGGATAATGAATGCGCCGTGCATAGGTTGATTGTGACTGCTGTAAGGAAGGAGCAGTGTGTCTGTGTGTGTGAAGCCTCACAAGTGGTGGGTGTAAGGGTGGTGGTGTTCGCATACAAGGGTATTTTTTATACACAACACGTTGTACTTATACCTGGGAACTCGGCGTACATAAATGGTTATATGCGTCCTGTGAGGTGACCACTTTTTCGAAGCCGAGTAGGAATATTTTTATATCTACGTAAGGACACATCTTAAATGCAAATGCTTTTTTTTGTATGTAATTATAAAGATTACAAGGGCGTAATTTATCTTTACATAGTATAAAATGAAGTCGTTCCCGCTGTCTGTGCGCTTTTTTTTAAACTACGCAACGGATTTTCATGCGGTTTTCATCAATAGATAGAGTGATTCATGAGGAAGTTTTTTAGGTATATAATTTATCAAGGTTTTGTGTAAGTTGGTTGAAATATATAAATAAAGGGAGCGGGCGTTGTGGATTTGTTTAAACAGATGACGTTGGTTATAAAGGTTGGGTAATGGCGTGGCCTTGTGTTTCGTTAGCCATAGCAACGTGTGGCCGGGTCTGCTAATAATAATTAAAAACCAAACCATCTTAATTGAAATTTTATAAAACATGTTTTATTAAAATTTTGCATGTTTTATATATATTATGCAGGTTCACGAGGCGGCGCAGAGCTGAATTTTTTAAATTTGTATAATAATAATAGTTGATAATGTGTATAGCACCGTTTTTGTGAAAAATCATTTCAAGGGTGCTATACAAATGTGACTTCCTGGGCCCTGTCTAATTATGTAGGTTTAGATTTATTTATTTATTTATTTCTATGTATTACAGTATTTACCTATTAATTAACATTTTTACATAATAGATAAATTTTGAAAACATTTTTACATAATATATTTTACAATTTTATTATGTAGGGTGTATGGTAGGTTTGCGAAGGTGAAACTGTGGATAGGTATTGTATGTTTCGTGAACACCTCACTAGGAGAACCTGTACTGATATATTTACATTTTATGTTTAAAATATCACATTAAAGTTGCTCATGTGCGCTTGGACTTCAGTCAATATGGGTAAATTTTAATAAAAAAATAAACTCTTCTACCAGAAATTAAATTTCAACTGAACTTTCTTTTCAACTTTATGTTAAACTAGCTGAACGCGTTACCTGACTTTACACACAGTTTTTCGAAATATAATGTAGACAGTGACCTTCCTCTTATTTTGAAAGTCAAGTGTGCAAATTTTCATCAGTCTCTTAATAAAGCTGTAGATTTGCATACAAAACCAAGCCGCCCGCCCGCTCGCCACAGACTTTCTTCTTTATGTAAATAGATGATCGATGATTTGTAAATATTTTCAGCTGTCAATATTCATTATTTAAGTTAGTGGAAAGCAGCAATATATCACGGTTACCCTAAGAGAGACACGCCGAGAGTCCTATTTATTAGATAACGTTCCCCCCACAAAGGGTCCCAAGTTTCTCCGCCAGTTGCTCACCCTATCGCCAAAAGTATGTAGCTGTACAATCTATACGATACGAAGCCTGTGTACACCGTTATGTACTGGGTAACAAAAAAAAATTCAACCGACCCTTCGCATCGCCCTCAGCCAACGCAAGGCGAAACGAGTCAGTCAGTTTTTACCCGTCGAAAGGGAATATTCTCTCTACCTTTTCTCTGACAAAGTGTTTGCCGAGTTTTGTACTTGATCAACTCAAAAACTTGTACTTCCCTAAATCTGGCAAGTAGCTGCTAGACAGTCTAAACACGAACGTGATTCATACTTTTGATTTTCTTTTGCATTGTTTTTGATAATTTATCGGTTTCTTGTGATAAGTTTTGTTCGGTTTAAGTTGTTATTGTTATGCGTTTTGCTGATGCCGTTTATCAACAACGTAAGTAATTTAACTAACAATGTAGTAATGTAATAATAATAAATATCTTTCCAACACAATCCACCCACGCAAAGTGTAAAATCAGTAGTTACCTAAGAAATTATTTTATAAATTACCCCCAAAACATATTCTTTTTTAAATAGGGACATGCAGCTAACACTGTTTAAAAAACACAACCTAAGGACGGGTTGTTTCACAGAATTTATTGCCCTGATGGGCTTTTACATTATTATATTTTTAAAATATTTTACTGTATGTCCTGTATGATACAGGAGACGGCGAGAGTTTTTAATGTAACAAAAAATGAACAAACTTGAATAGAACATTCACAAATTTGTTCAAATTCTGTCAAACGAAACAACCCGCCCTTAGAAAACTTCCCCTCCTATACATTTTCAAAAATCGAATAATATTGGATTTTCAATGACGTTTTTACCCCATTTTTATGATAATTTATATTCTAAAAGGGTGTAACCGTTTAGAATATAAATTTATTTTGTTTTTATTTGTTCATATGTTGGTAATAATGTAAAAATAACCAAAAAAATTTGGACTTGCCAACATTTTGTTAGTATAAAAAGCTCAAGCTTGAGAGAACACGAAATCTAGCTTTGGTAGTGAGTTCCTCAGTTCGGGGCCCTCGATTCGGCGAACACGAAGGTCCCAGGTACCTCCACACTACACATCCCCGCGGTGGTAGTTAGGTAGGTACCTTGCCCACCTATAGCTGTGTGCGTGCAGCTCAGGGGTTCAAAATCGTTTGGAAATAAATTACGTATTGGATCAGCTGATCGAAGTTTTCACAAACGGCCGTTGTTCCCAATTTTTCGATCGACCGATCTGAGTCTGCAATCAGCTAAGCGATTTGTAAGTATTTTAGAGGTAACGCTCGATTCGCGTTGTTCTTAAATATTTTATCGTTGATTATAAAGTGACCCGGCCCACTTTCACAGACAAACAAATGGCATCAAAGTAAAAACTTTCGATGTTAAATTAATATTAAAGAGTTAATAATTATTGTATTTTATTTGCACACATAATTTCTTTTAAATACTGTTATCCACAAACTGGCATTTAATATTTTTAAACAAATGTATAAAATAAAGTGTCAGCTTGACTTTGGCGGCCGTCGCGTTAGTGCCTCGTGGCGTTGGCGCCACTCATTGACACTTTTTATAACTTTGCTTTGCTCAGTCGAGCTTAATCCACTAGTCCGGCTTCCTTAGATTGAGCGATGCTTGTTTGTTGGAAAGAGCGTAGTTGTGCATTTCAACAGTTTTGAGCCTTAGTTTCGGCTTAGCAGTTAATTAGTAGGATTGGGAGCAGCGGCCTTTGTTGTTCATTTGTTATTTAGTTGGAAGCAGATGCGCCGCTCTCGTCGTAAAATAAATTCGAAATCCGTCAAAAGGGTTTAGGTATTAGGTAGAAATCGGAGAATAATGATGATTTTTACCTACTCGCATCTTCTTTTCCAATTTTTGTGAAATATTTTGGAGTTTGATAGCTTGTGAAGTCGTCTGCTACAACGAAATATTATGTGTCTTACCAATGTGTCATATTCATTTGAGCATGCTGATGATAATGGAACCTTTTTGGAGAATAACGAATAGTACCTACCTACCTACCTACCGAAGATATACAGCTGTCAAAATGTTTATATTTGCGGCCTGTCAAAAAAGGCTGTGTCATCACTGCAGCACTGCTATTAGAATTTGTATTGATTAGTATCACGAGAAACCATTGCACACGTTTTACAAGTTCACTTTAAAGCTCATAACTTCGTCATTTTTGGAGATATCGAAAAATTAATAATTTAAATACTATATTTAATAACTCTATAAGTATATTACGTTTTCAGCGAAATAAAAAAGCACATGACCTCATTGTTATTTCGGATTAATAAATTTTTCGTAAGTGAGTAATAAAGTAATGAATAATTAAGGAATAAGTAAGTAATAGCCCACGAATAATAATGACCGTTGGTACGTGGCCTAAAGTTGTGTACCAATGGTATAGAATTGCCGTAGCCGTCTGTCGCCACTGTTAAAATAATGAGGAATCAGCGACGCCAAAAAATGGTAAAAACGTCCCACTTTCCTCGCGGTGTCTTTCTCTGGTGATGGCCTCCGAATGTTGCAGTTTTTAGGAGCGTGGTGGGATTTTTCTTTCTATTATTCACATTTACCGTTCAAGCGTACTAACTTTATGGTATGTTGATTGTCGTTTGAAAATTTTATTGTTTCTTTTTTTTTATCGATTTTGATACCTAGGTAGGTTATGTGTTAGATTTTTTTATTATATGATTGCGTGTAGTTTATTATTATGCTGGTGGGTTCCGTGTTACCAATATAAATAGAATTTTCTAAATACCAGGTGGAGTAATCGAAGTCCGTCCATCTGGTTTCTTTTCTTTCTTCTCGCGCAGTTCTGGTCTCCACTCCACCCTCCACCTCAAAACCTCAACCGTTTCCCTCCCCCCTCTACCAACATAACCACTATATTCACAGGCTGTCACGCTATCCAGTCAGTGGCTACTTTTGCTTTATAAGTACTTGTAAATTATATATTATGTGTATGATCATGGTCGGTGCTTTTATGTTGTTTTTGTTTTGCATGCTCATTATTTCTGCCCACAATTTCTTTTAAGTTAATATTTTGTCCCTATCCGCTTTCGGCTGCCGACTGCAGACTGCCTCGGCACTCTACCGCAAGGGTGGGCAGTCAGTGGAACCTCATTTTTATAGACCAATTATTAAGTTGTCATTTTCTTTGTTTCCAGAATAAAGTGGAGTACTTCGTGAAGTGGAAAGGATGGAGCCCGAAACACAACACGTGGGAGCCCGAGGAGAACATCCTGGACGCGCGACTCATCCACAGCTTCGAGCAGCACGCCGGGCGCGAGGCCGGGCGCAGGGGGCCCCGCCGGCGCTCCCCTCCCTCGCCCTCGTCTTCCTCATCCGAGGACCGTCCCATCCTGCTCGGCGCCAAGAGGAAGGCCGAGGTGCTGTCCAAGGAGTCGGGCAAGATCGGCGTCACCATCACCACCTCCCCGCCCGCCCTCAAAGTGCCCCGACTGGCCACTCCGCCGCCTAACAACAACAATTACTCCCACAAGACCAACGGCCGTCATAATCTGTCCGTGGCGCTGGTCAACCACGCCAACTCAAACGGGCACCCCAAGGAGCCCCCCGGCAAGGAGAGCAAGCCCCTGCCGGCCCCCGCGCCTGTCAAGGCCGTCTCCGCCGCCCCTCCGCCGGCATCCCAAAGCCTTCCCGCCATCAACGGGATTCGCAAGCCTCCAGAGGGCCCCCCCGGAGGCGCGGCGCCCCGCACTGGAGCCCCGCGGCCCCCGCACTCTCCCGAGGCCGACACGCAAACCCCCGCGTCCCGACCGCAGTCCTCCGGTCCGGCGGACCCCCCGCCCGGAGCGCCGCCCACTGTGACGGCCCCCGCGCCGCCCAGCCTCGCCGCCCAGCCCCCCGCCCTGGAGGAGGATTCAGACTCCAGCGCCTCCGAGACCGCTCCCGCCCCCCCGCAGCCCCCGCGCCGCCCGGCCGCCTTCTGGCTGGCGCGGAGCAACCTGGCTAGTCAGATCTTCATCACTGACGTGACGGTCAACTTGGAGACGGTCACCATCCGGGAGTGCAAGACGGAGCGAGGTTTCTTCAGGCCGCGGGACCAGCAGAGGATGGACGTCACATGACACTTCCCCTTCTCCCAGCTGCCCCCCAACTCCCCCCTCTGGTAACCCAGCCTCCTTCCCCCACCCCTGTACATTAGTTCCTCCTCGCCTGAGATAGATATAAGAAGATCGTGTCTCATCTGTCCACGATTAGCCCATCTGCTCCATCCATTGGAAGATCATCTCATCTGCTGTACATCCATATCTAATTTAAGCTCGTACCTCCCCTCTCACTATACTATCTTAGTATAGAACTTACTTGTAAATATGTCATATAAATATTGTATAATCTCGTCTTATGAAGTAAAATATATTTAAAAATGTTGAATTCAATTATGTTTGTGATGTTATAAAAAATGAAAACTTTTGGGTAACTTTCTGGTTGAAATTTTGTACAAAGTCTAGTGAAAATTTTACAAACTATTGGCTACTTTTTATAAGAAAAATTTAATAATCCTATAATAACATTCTGGCTGATTTGAGCCATTATTTTCTATCATATAAATTAAGAAGTCAATCATCAATATATAATTCTGTCATTTCTCCTAAAATCGCAATTTTTTATGAAATTATTTTATTTTCTAGTTATTCAAGAGTTTCCAATGATATTATTAATACATTTTTAATTTATATAATTTGTTATTTGTGATTATCTTTTGGATGTTAATTTTACATACCTGCCTATATTTTAAAATAATATTATAGTAATTTATAAAATGTTCAGGCACACACACGTGCAACTTTAGTTGCATCGACATATTTATACAAATTCAAAAAAATTCTCCGCAGTGTCCGAACCGCTTCGTGTGTGCACTTCCGTAAACCGCAATGGGTTTTGATGCAGGGATACAACTGTTGCCCGTGTGCGCCGCCTGGACTATACAACATGAAATTGAAAAAAAAAGTTAATAAATTCATCAATTTAAAACAAAGACCTTACGCATATAATTTTTTATACATTTATTACATATAAATAATAAATAAAACTTCCTTGAGACTTGGAAAATATTTATATTTCCCTTGCAAAGGTCCTATAAAAAAAATGAATCTCATAAAAGATTAAAAAATGTTGCTAAAGAATTTAGTAAATCCTAAAATGAGTGCGTCAAATTTGATATCAATTTTATTGTTTTTTTAAAATATTTATTTTAGTATAATATGTAATCATATTGTATCAATTTATTTGAGAAGGATTAAAACATATAATTGTAGTGATGTATTTAAGATTATAATTTTTTTTTGATCCTTTATAAAAATGAAAGCTATTTATTTAGTGTGGATTTGTCCTAATTTCCAACAGATTTTATATTCCATTCTTAGTTTGTAAGAAAGCTGTTACTAATTTATTTGAATTATTTTGTATAATTTGATTACGGATAATATGTCTTTATTGTAAATATATTTAATAATCTAAGTTCCTTTCATTTCTGGTCCATTTGTGGAGCAGTGAAGTCACTAATTTGTCAGTACCTTAATTTCCCTTAGTTATTAATTTGTATGTTTTGTTCTAGTGAGATTGAGTTAGATTAATGGTTAAGTTAATATTTAGTGAATTGGAAACACATGCTGTAAATATGTTGTAATATTGTTATGTATTGAGACCAATCCCAACAATGTAAATTATTGTACTTATAAAATTATGTAAATAAAGAAAAGTTTCAAGTCAGTAGTAAATCATTGTTCTTATTTTTTTGGTCAGTTGAAACAACCACAAGAGAGCAAAAAGGTTTGACGCTATGAATTGGTAAGCACGACTCCTTTCTTGAACTGTCATTTTGACATTACACACTTTGGGGAGTTCCAAGCATTCAGAGCAGATGGAATCTAGGGATAGATTCAGTTCTACTTAACTTCTCAAGCGCCAAAAGTGCCAAACGGTTACGAAAAATCTGTTTCTGTTCAGCACCAACTGGTAATTAATCTGAAATACCCTTCTTTCTGTTTGCGACGAAATTCTTTTTTAATTCATCTAAGTCTGTAGAATTTTTAGAATTGTCTGTAGTATTGCTCGGTGTTCCAATGGTCAAAGATAAGGAATTGCCCCTAGCCTTAAAATTAATGACTTTTGAAGTGAAACTTCCTCAGCCCCATTAGAGTGATTTGAAATTCGGATGAAACTGAATTGACCACACTATGGCACCTGCGAAGCATCAAACTGTGCTCAAGGCTCCTATTGGTTGAGATATAAAATGGAAATGACGATAGGTCTGTGCTCACTGGCCACTTTGTTTTTTTACGGGTCAGAATATAATGTGTAAATTCGCACCTCGCCGAGCGCGTCTCATAGCGCAGCGGTACAGTGCATCGCAAATCTCAGCCAGAGAAATCCAGCGGACGGAGGTTCGAATGCTATGAAATCCAAAAAAATAAACATTTTTTTTTGTAAATCAATATCCAATCTTCAAACCACTTTAAAACAAACAGGCAAAAGAAAGCAACATCTAGCGACCTTCTAGTTTCACTTCTATCGTGTGTGAATTACATACTCTAATTTTTTTTGTTAACTGCGATTTCATCTCCTTCGGATGACAGTGAAAAAGTCACTAGTTTTAAGAAAAAGGACAATTCCTTATTCAAGTAGAACGGGAATCGCCCCTTAGGACTATTAAAGCAAAAGATTGGATTGTACCTGTCCGTAATCAAGCTAATTCTTCTGAAATCTTTTAAGGACTACAGTAAGCAAATGCTGGTCGAGGATCACAGGTTAACAGGCAATGTTATTTGAAGTGACAAATTATTTTCAAGAAATTCAAAATGACATTAATGACCGACTTGATGACAATGAAGCAGTTCAAATAACGACTTTAGATGCAGAGTTCTACAAAAGTATTTTTAAATAAATAACAATAAGAACAGCAATTTCCACCCCGAGGTACGAGCGTTATGTCTAGAGGTAAGCGAAAGATACATCAATGTTGTACATACAGGGTAACGAAGCTAAATATTAATGTTTAATCATCGAATTAGCTCAGTTATCAGAGCAATGCCCTGGCAAGATGGAGGTCCTGGGTTCAATTCCCAGATGCGACTGAATCTTTTTCTGTTTCACATTTTTCATTAGAGAGTGGGTCAATATTGTCTTCAACGATTATTAATTTTAAAATATTAAATATTATAAATGTTTTTTCGCCAAAGTTTGTACACGTTTTCATGCTTTACATTTTGTTACTGTTCCAGTAAAGTAGCGTGCCTTGGAGGGGCCCTGAATCAAAATTAGTTGGGGGGCTCTAATGAAGGATAAAGCTTTCTCACAAAAGAAACAAAAGGCCTCTGTAGCCCGGGGGCCCCGTATCATTGATACGGCGGTAGCTACGCTACTGTACTGTTCCATTTTATTTTTAAGTTTTCACCAATATCAGATTACTACTAGAAGTCAGGATTTTTTTCAGTGCACTAATTCTGGTACTAACCACATACCAAGTACCCGACCTAACAAAGAAAACACAAAAATTCGTGAAAAAATATTTTTATTTCTCAACATAGTCCCCTTTCAGCTCGACACGCTTTCCCCAGCTTCAAAACCGTGTTTATAGTGAGAACCGTCAAGTGCCTCAAAATAGCCATCAACCGCAGATTCCACCTCTTCATTGTTGGCAAATCTTTTACCACTGAGTCATTTTTTGAAAAAGAAAGCCAGTTTTCAATTCGAACTTTAATTCATTGATTTTGGCCACGGCGATATGTAACTGGTGCATTGTCTCGATGAAACAACACTTTCTTTTTCGCCAAATGCGGCCGTTTTTTCTTAATTTCATCACTCAAATGCTGCAATAAGTTTGCATAATACTCGCCGTTGATTGTTTTTCCCTTTTTAGATAATAAATGAAAATTATCACATGCGCATTCCAAAAAAACTAATGCCATGACCTTGCCTGCAGATGGAACTGTCTTTGCCTTTTTTGGAGCCGATTCTTCCTTTTCAGTCCTTTGTTTTGACTGTTCCTTCATCTCAGGTGTGAAGTGATGGACCCATATTTCATTTATGGTTATGAATCAATGCAAAAACTCGGCTTTATTGCTGTGAAACATCGCCAAACACTTGGTTGAAACATCCTCACGATGCTGTTTTTGTTCCATTGTGAGCATTACGGCACCCATCTTGCGCACAGCCTTCTCATATCCAAATTTTCAGTCAATACGCAATGTACAGCACTTTTTGAATTGCCTACCATGTCTGCTAGCTCGCGTACGTTCGATCGACGGTCATCCAATATCATTTTGTGGATTTTCTTTACCATTTTTTCCATGATTACAAATTCACTGAGAGCGTTCACTATTGATGGCTGCCAAACAAACACTAAACAAGGTAAAGTCTTATCTTAGCTTTATAAGGTTAATATAATTCCTACCATAGAAAGCAACAACCGCCATTTATACGCCAGGTCGGGTACTTCTGGGACCACCCTCGTATGTAGTCCCATTGCCCAGAATACTAATAGAGGGTAATTATGTGGATTCTTCAGCGGACAACTTTAATTTATCATTTATAAAATTAAAAAGCTTGTTACTTGAAAAGGGGTAGTTTAGTTACGTACAAGAAATAATAAAAACAGCAGACAAGAAATACAGTTGTTTATAATTTACTAACTATTCCCAAGTCAGTAAAAAAAAAGCCCCTGGAAACAGCTTTAATAATTATGGGTCATGCAATGGGAACTAATGGTTTCTGTGCCAGAAGTGTTAAACGTGATATTTGTTTTCAATGTTTGTCCAAATTTACCAAAAACTGTATATTTTCTAAAAATATATTATGTAAACTGTTTAAGGCACCACAAAATTAATCTTATACACCTAAAATTAATTTCAAAGTCAGATTTTGTTTCACTGAATTTAGAAAATGGGTCATGGTTAAAACACACTTAAGTACCTTTTGATCTAAATAATTCATTAAAAATATATACATGATCAACAGCCGCATTTTAACTGTCTAAATTTGGATGTTAAAAATATATAGCTTTCCAATATTTCCAAAAATCCAATCAAAATTGTGGGACAAGTCAAAACCACAATGCACAAACTTTAGCGAAAATTCCCAAATACCTACCTGTTATGGAGGGGACAATTTAGCGAAATGGACTTCCAAGGTGCACAAGTCAAAACAGGTTGGGAATTGCTGGTAAATGGAATTAAGGTAAATATTTCTATAGAAGTTTTGTATGGTAAAATATATGTTTATTGTAATATGTGAATCTTTAACTATAAATGCCGGGATTACATTATGTTATGGAAATAAACATTAATATTACAGTCATAATAATTGCCTAATTTTATACAAGTCAATATATCTCATAAACAGTACACAATCTAAAGAATAATAATATAAATAATAATAATCTTAGAATAACAAAACAAAACTATGTCAAACAAGGTCAGAGTTGGCGGAACTACGTTGGGTCATTCTTGAAGCTAGAAATAGTACTACGCGTAAGGTGGTTTGACCGACGATGTAGCGCTGACGAGCTGGACGTACTCAGCGCGTACATCTTCATTCATTCTCCTACATATATTACCATAAGCTTGGCACTATTTCCAATCTAAAAGAAGGGAACGTACGTGTATTATTTGTTTTTTTTTCCAAATATTTATGGCAAAACAATTTGTTGATTCGAGTCGGGCAAGATTTAATTTTGGCCAAAGGGAAAACTATTCATTAAATAGCTAACAGAATGTAATGTCTTATTTATTTTTTATTTCATATGATAAAAAAATATCTTATAAATATTATGGCATAATATATTTTTTTAAATGTTTGTAAATAAAATCATAAAAGATTTCTATTTTTCATTATTTATTTTGGAATGATAGTGACTAATTTTATGCAAAAAATATTATAGGTATGTTATTAGTTAGAAAATCAATCAATGAAAAATAATACTTATAACCTATAAATTGATAAATTTTCAATCCAGTAGAGCCTCGATAATACGCACACAGGCTAATCTGAACTTCGCTGTAATCCCAGCTGCCAAACGATCCCAATCTTCTCATACTTACAGAGTTCTAGCGCTGTTTCAACGCTACTCTGTGCTGCACTTGCGTCGTGTAGTGTTTTATAATCATGGTTCCTACGTCAAAACGAAAACATAAAACATTAACAGAAAAAGGGATAACGTTTTTTCTTGGTCAATAAATACAACGCGCCAGACTAAAATAGATCAGTTTATGACTAAGTAAATGTGTTTTGTGATTTAGAAGTTCATTAAGGCGATCCACTAGTTCAGGAAAAAATCGAAATCGGAATTCACGCCCTTTATGGGAGGAGTTTAAAAATACTTGAGAAAAAGCTTTTGGAAAGGTTGGAAAAGTTATTTGAGAGTTTTGTTTTACAGGTTGATTTCGTAAAGGCCTGTTAAAAATATGAATTCCTGTTTTACGCATTGTTTATTGTAATAAAACGGAAATTTAAAATTGATTTCACGAAATCAAGCGACGCGGAGTGACGCGTCCATCTCCCGCTCAGTTCGGGGCGTGACTGAGGTTTGGCGACTGTGGCGTGAACAGTAGTTCTTCGGTGGACGCCATAGGGTTCACTTTGAAAAACCGAATTCGTCGACTAGCGGCCGTATTGTAAAATAACAACGCGAAAATGCATATTTTATTTTATTTTGGGAAGATTGGGTGTAAATATCAACTTTTTTTGCGATCATTATAAAATAAACTGAATTTGCCACATTATACAATAAAACCATAACCGAAAAGGGGTTTATAAATAGGAGAGTTTGGACTTGAAAGTGTGTTTTTTAGACCTTATACTTTATTTTTTTATAGGCTTATTAAAAGACTTATAAAAAAAATGACCGATATTTTTAAGGGCCAAGGTATGTTCTACACGCAGTATTTAATTGAAGCATCTACAATACTTCTAAGCGATCAAATTTTCAAAAGAAAAACATATGATTTTGTATGATTTTGCATTATTTACTATGGCTTCATCTTAAATATAATTTTCCTAAGCAAAAAGCTGTTTCATTACATTTTTCTATCCATCACATCATAATTCGAACGCTACTCCGTGACTCCGAACGGGTGTTGTTTTTCGTTAGTTAGGTTTATCAAGGCTCTACTGAACTCAATGGCATGCAAATAGTATTATTTTCATCAGAAGTGTGAATTCGAATTTATTTAACAATATTATGTTAAATTTCATTTTGGACGGTTTTAGCTGTCTGTATGTGGAAAATTGCCACATTACCGTTACGGTAATTTCCATAGAATAAAGAAGAACACTAGAAATTTCTTCCATATAGATTTGAATGGAAACTAATTTCGCCACTGACTTGGTACCTTTTGGTTCTAGTCCAGTTAGTACGCGCTCTGTCTCTGACATTGTTATCGCCATCCAATTTGAATTTCATAATGATGATGAAACACAATTCTGTATGTATTTGAAATTTAAGCAAATAATGGTCAGACTTTTGGATGACCTCGCATTTCTTGGGTTTTTCTTTATTCTACGGTACTTTCAATCTTATTTACACTTCATCAATATTTAACATTTACATTATCACCTTTACAAATAATTTTGAATATTGCAAGAAAATGCTCTTTTTGGCATTACTAACTATAATTATTATAATAGCAATACACAAGACACAGGCAAAATAAATCATTTATTTACATTACAAACTATATTTCAATTTTAAAAGCACTGCTAGAAAACTAAGTCAGTTGGTGATAATGATTTCTATGCTTGATTTTACAAGGCGATTTATATAAAAGTTAGAAAAAAAGAAGTGTTGCAATAGAAACGTATTTGATATACTGTACGGTTGATTGACATTATTCAAAATATATTATGTAAATTGACACAAGATTTCTTGCTTATAAAATATGAAATCAGCATAGCAAGGGTAAGATACTTTCAGTATATCCCTGGTGCAAGTGAGAGACCACGATTCCGAATTGGAACATCGCTTGAAGTGGCTTTAATCATGTCACTTTTATTAGGAACAGATTTTGGGAATGACACTACATTTCAACTTTACTACAAGAAACAACTAATTACATTTGGATATATGAAAAATAAAAACTCCATTTTTATACATCAAAGTTCAAAATCTCGTGTATAAAACTAAAAATGCTTTGCCACCATTTTATTTATTTTTGATTGGATTGACATTTGCGTGAGCTTTGTTTCAACTAAATACGCATGAATAACTTAGTTTACCCAAACTAAGAACCTAATAACTTATTTTGAGCAGGTTGTTACTTCTTGTAGTTAAAATGAAGTGTAATTTCAATGATTTGTGTCTAAAAGTGCGGCGGTTAACGGAATAATTACTGTGGTAAAAACTTAGACATAATAGCCTCACGTTTCTCAGCTGTCCTCTACTGTCTTCCTTTTCCTCTTTTTCCTTTCCTTCCCCTTTGATTTGGGGTGCCGTGGTCTCCACTGGCTTCGGGCAGTGGACTATACGATTAATATAAAAAAATAACAAGAGATAAAATATGAAGAGCTAACCTTTAGCTTTATACAACTGATTTTGTTTTCAGATTTATGTACAACTGTTGTTATCCCAAATTAAAATAAAAAAAAAATAAAAACAAAATAATTAGAAAAATACAAATCTCCAAAAAACTGGCAATATAAAAATTTTGTACTTTTAGTTTCTTAATTTTTTAGTTTCTTAATTTATTTTACAAAAAAATGCACCGCAAACTCAAAACACCCAAAATACAATTATAGTTTTAATAGCTTACAAATAATACAGCTGACAATATAGAAAGCGGAAGCTATAGCACCATTTTGTTGAAATCACTGTAATTTTTGTTACATTATTTCAAAACATTTATCCTAGCACAAGCAAAAATACACTATTACGCTTAAAAACTAGTCTAGTACGAACTTGTGACTAAAAAAACTATTATTTCAATACTTAATTAATCTCTCAAACTTTGACAGGTTACAATTTTTAAGGCTGAATTTCTCATAAGGAATGATTAAACAAATGGATGATTTTTTGTAAGTTTTTCATTTATACACACTATTTAATTCGCAACAAAAAATTGTTTTTTTTGGAAGAACCTTTTTTTTAAATAAATATATTATGTACAAAACATTGAGGAAATAAATCTAAGAACTTTTCTCCCAAAGAATGGATGAGCTATTTGATTAAAATAAAACTTGTGAAATTTGTCAACAGGTACAGTCACTTTTGTCAAAAGGTACAGTCACTTTTGAAATATCAACAGAATAAAACATAAATATTTGTCAATTAGCGCTACATATTATATTATAAAGATACATGGGGGGTATTTCACCATCCTCTTCATAGCTTATCCGTAGTATCTTAATATATAAAGCAAAGTCGAGTTAGTTATTGATGGACCGATTTTATGATCTTTGATTTGTTGGATTTGTCTCTGCCCTGAATAGCAGAATAGCTGTAAAAATATCGCAAAAATTCATTTTAAAAAAAATTATAAAGAAAATTCTTTTCCTCATACATTTTGTATGGAACTAATAGGCCACTTGCATGGACTTCATAACGACTTGGAAAAAATCGTGTGGATAGATTTTTTTACTAAGATTACGAAAATGTTAGTAAAATTTTTTATAAATGTACAGTTCTTTTTATTTTTAACTAAATAAATCCATTATTTGGGCTCGTGACGTCACTACATGAAAATGTCCCGTCTCCGAAAATGTTCCTATTAATTTTATAAAATTCCACACTGATTTATTTTTTTTATATGGCATCACTTTGATTTCAGGCAAATTTTTGAATTTGACACAACGTTCACTAGATTTATTGTTTGTTCTCTGCGAACGTATCATTTGGTTCGATTTTTTGACAGATGTTATGTACCCCGTACATTTTACGTTGTCCGCACGTGTTTTAGAGGTATAATGATAATGGTGCGGATTTTAACAAAATCCAATTTTATAATATTCTTATTATTATTATAATTTACAAGTACAAGTATATTACATTTGATTTAGTAATATAGACGTTGAACATTATAATGATTTATGATCAATAAGATGGATTAAGGAAAAAAATATTTATGAGATTTAATATTTTTGGTATGCCTCGTTATTCTCCTGTGTCATTCGTGTGGAAAACGTTCTTTTTTAAAAAAAATGATTTTCATATAATGCTGCCCCTCTTTCTTACACACTAAATGTCAACAGTTGAAAATGAGACAAACAGTGAATATTTTTATGTCTGCACCCCTCCAAAGGAAAAATATAATAATTATAATAAATCTCCCTGTCACGTATAAAGAAAATGAAACGCAATTCCCGTAAGTTGAAAAGTAAGAAAATCACAAAAAATACAAATCTGTACACAACGCCATCTCTGATACTGACAAAAACAAAACACTGACAGTTGCGCGTCGATAATTGCTTCGTTGTGTAATTTTTAGAAGTTAGCTTAATAAAAAAACTGAATTTAATTCAGCTAATAAGTTAACACAACAGTTATTGATTATGAGGCAGTACGAAGTTCGCCGGGTCAGCTAGTAATGAATGTTTTCGATTTACGGTTTATTTATTTATTAAGTCGGAGTTTACTATTCGGTAGTGGCACCCATAAATAGTGGCCACACACGGGACAAGTTGGCCGAGTTTTCTTACTCTTGCGGAGATTTTATTATAGTTAACCTATTTTGTCAGAAGGTCAAAATATTTCCACTTCACAATAAAATTCAAATAAATGGAATATTTCTGAACGCATCCGAAAATTTAAACTGTTTTTGAAAGTTGATGAAATAAGCTTTCAAATTTTATAATTCGAAATAAATATATAATTTTTGATATTTAAAAATTTTGAATGCAAGCTTAAAAAAGTTTTGAAAAATGGATCACCCTACTTTTTTTAAAAAATAAAATTAATGATAATGAAAAAAAAAACATAATTTTTTTTTAAAGCAAATGCATTATAAACATTATCGTCAACTAACTTTTTTGTCATTTTATGTAAAAAAAAATAATAAAAAAATTTCAAAATTTCATTAAATTTTTTCAAATAGCGTTCGAAAACTTTGGTTTTATAAAGGTGTACATTTTAATTATTTTATGGTTATCTTTTAGGTTTAAAATACATAGGGTGGTGTTTTTTTCTTTCTAACACCGTTTAAATCATATTTTTAAACACAATAGTAAGGGAGACAACGATTTCTATGAGTTGTTCCTAAAAGCGAGCAAATCAGCCTTAGGGATTAATATTCATTATAGTACGGATAAGCTATCAGGAGGATGGTGAAATCCCCTCATAGTATGGATTAGAAGCATCTATTAAATAATAATTGCCATTGAATATAGTTAATTTGAATTCTTAATAATTAAATGGTTTTTTCACTATCCTCTTGGTGGTAGCTGTCAATGTATTTTTTCGTTTTTTTTATTTATAAAGTCCGAGTTCACTTTCGAACCCTATGAATAGTTTTCTATCTATTGCGATTCATTTTATTATATCCAATGGATAGTTATTTTGGCAACTTATGGGAGGATGGTGAAACACCTAAAAACATATTATTGTAGAAAGCAATCACTTTGTGGTTTGACGTATTTAATAAAATAAAATACTTTTTTGTTTAAAACCACGAGATTTATTAATTTATGAACCGACAGGTTACGCTTTACTCAAGCATCTTCAGGGGACAAATTAATACAGTATTAATTTGTACCCTGTACCCTGAAGATGCTTGAAGAAAGCGAAATCGGTCGGTTCATAAATTAATAAATCTCGTGGTTTTAAACAAAAAAGTATTTTATTTTATCACCTAAATACATATTTCAAGAAAAACTACTAAACAATATACACAGTACGCTACTCTCTGTAAAAAACATGATGTCAAACAAAAGTTTATCAACAATTAAAATGAAAAATGTGATTTATTTTTTAGAATGTGATTTATTTTAAATTCACAGCTCCGGAATTAATTGATTTCCTAAGATTCTCATTGATTTATCGACAATGTTTAAGAAAATAATTTCTGTTAATAAAATAGAGAATTTAAACTCTGCAAAAAGTTATAAAATGGATGAATATAATTCAATTCATTGGCTGCCAATTAAGAGATAATTTTGGATTTGTAAAATATACCATAGAGCAAAATATAGCATGCCTGTTCAAAAACGATATTTGTTAAATTATATTAAACAAATTGACAACAATGTAATATTTTACGGGGATATGCTGAAAAGTAATGCACACATGCTTTTACAGCGGGAACAAAATGATCTTCAGAAGCGCGCCAGGTGGAATATGGAAGTGAGATTCCTCCTCTATACCTATGCGCAAATTTGAGGTCGTTGAATTCATCCAGTGTATTTTGAGAAACCGAAGTATGGAGACGTGTTTTAGTGTTATGTCAACACAAGGTAAACAGCGTGCTTTATCGAAATTTTAACTGCTGAAAAAGTGACTCCTACTGAGATTCATCGTAGTTTAAAAAATGTTTATGGTGATGATTGGCCTACTTTAAATCGATGGGTAATAAAATTTCATGATTGTGAGCTTGGAAAAGCAATAATTGTTGATGAAACACACAGCGGACGTCCGATCATTGATACAGACGATAAACAATGCAAACTCGTCCATGATTTGATTCAAAATGACCGGCGATCACTCAAAAGCGTATCACAAACCATTTTGGAATATCCAAGAAATGTGTTGGCTTCATTGTTGAACAATTAGGATAACGTAAAATCTGTGGACGATGGGTACCACGCCGTTTCACGAACGAGAACAAAGAACGTCGATTAGCCACTGGAGCGCTTTTTGCTGAATTTAAGCACCACCTACAAAACCTAAGTTTGCTTAGCTGATGAATTTCAGCAAATTTTCTTTACAAACTTTGAATACTAAAAAGTGGATTTCATTTTGACATTTCACGATCTCAAAAATCTATAAAATATTTTTCGAGCAAAATATTTGATCAGCTGTTTGCAATATAAAATTGAGATTTTAAAAATATGTTTGCTTCTTCAAGTAGGCCATAGAAAATGTGTAGAAATCGAAAATATCCAATGTTGACTAGAAAAAGTAACATTTAGGGCAATTTTAAAGAAACTACACGCAGGATTCGCACATTTTTAAAGTTTATGATTTTATAATATTTTTTTTATAATTCCTACGAATATGTGATAATCGACAAAAGATAGGTGAATTCATTGGCTATATAGAACTCTAATCAGTTTGTATGTCTCCATATTAAAATTCGGAGGTATGATTTTTTCAATGTCGGCGGAAAATATTCAAAATGGACGCCAAAATATCACGAGCAATCTGAGGCAAAAGTTAAAAATCGCACCGTCTCTCCAGTGGTTAGAGCCTCTGCAAAACCTAAAGTTTTTATTTGATTCCACACTCTTTTCATTCCCTCGATCTTTCGCCTTGCGATTTTTATTTTTTTCCTCAAGAGACACCTCAAGGGTAAAGATTACACCTCGGACAATGAGGTGAAGGCAGCTGTCAAGTTCTGGATTCGAGAAATGTCTGAAGAATTTTTCAGTTACGGAATAAAAAACTTGTTACACGTTAAGAGAAATGCGTTAGCCGCAATGATAACTATGTTGAAAAATAATTTTGAAGCTTAACTTCTTATTGGCCAGAGACGCGAATCCACGCGCGGTTTGTGTGCATGCGCGCGGAAAAATTTCGAAAAAAATATGTATGTCTGCGATTTGACCCTTCTATGTACAGAATTTGTATGAAAGACAAGGTCAGAATCACTTGCGCCAACATTTTACCCATGTCATAGACAAAAATTTCATTCACCTGGCAACCCCAGAATATTTTTAAATGATTTTATCTGTGGCATGAAATTGTCAAATTTGCCGCAATTCTTTCTGTCAAAATCGATGCGTATTACTTGACGAAAAGATCGTAAAACCTATCAATTTATGTAGTTAATGCAAGTAATGTTGTTTTGGTACATAGTTTATTGTTCTAGGAATGTGTTTCAGTCAATAAAATATACGATAGCTCAAAATTAATCCACAAAACATTCAATTCAAAATTCAAAGTGGTGCTTTGTTAGGAAATTTCCGTGTTTTTCCTGGCCTTTAACGGGTTAAGAATCGTACTTTAACCTCTGAGTGGCCATGATATTTCACGAAAATTCACTAAAAAGCACCACTTTGAATTTTGAATTGAATGTTTTGTTGATTAATTTTGAGCTATAGTATATTTCATTGACTGAAACACGTTCCTAGAACAATAAACTATGTACCAAAACAACATTACTTGCATTAATTACGTAAATTAATAGGTTTTACAATGTTTTAGTAGCGGGACACGCATTCATTCCGACGGTTAAATTCGCGGCAAAATCTGACAGGTCAATGTCATAGACGAAATCGTTTTAAAAATATTCTGGGGTTGCAAGGTGAATGAAACCAGTGGCTATATCATCTATGATGTTAGCGCAAGCGATTCTGACCGTGTTCTTCATACAAATTCTGTACATAGAAGGGCCAAAATCGTAGACCAAAAGATTTTGGTCGAATATTTTACTCAAATTTTCGAATTATTTTCTCGCGCATGCGCGTACGACGGGCGCGCCGGCGCGTCTCCGCCCCATTAGAGGTTAATGTACTTTTTGCCCGATCTTGCTATTTGTTTCTGTTCTTGTTCTACAAGCATGTGTGCATTACTTTTCAGCCTACCCTACTATAATCATGTAATAAGAGTGGAAATTAAAAAAGCATAGAGATAGAAATATGTTTTTATCTTTTGGGTTGAAAGAAAAAAAAACTTTAGACATGTGGAATGAGCTACCCGCAACTATCTTTCCTACTTCATTAATTTGAAACCGTGCAAGATCCCTATTAACAAATCCCTTCTTACAGCCTCTTCCCTTACCCTCCTCACATCGCCCAACTGGAAGACGACATAGTTCCTCTGGCTGTACACAGTACAGACAAGGAGGTGTCATCTAAAATTATGTCAGGACCAAGAATACTTCTTTGAGTTAAATGATTTCCACAGGATATAAATTCTGCGATAAGTTTGCAATGAATTGTCATAAAACTATGTATTGCTATGAGACGTCAATTAACTCCAGATAGGTGTGGTAGATGTCTCCTCGGCATATTAAAAACATCATCATTATACTTTTGCTATAAGAGATCAAATGATGCCCCGTCGCGAGGAGTGCAGAGGACCCCCAGCATATGAAAGAAACTCTTGAACCTATCGATAAACTTTCACAATAATAATATATGTCAAATATAATAATATTCATATACTTCATAATAATATGGTTAGTGACTCCTTAAAGCAAGGACTGCAGCTGACCCCTCAGTATAAGAGACACTCGGAACTTATCAAATAATTTTTACTAAAAGATATAAACAAAATACACAACATAGTTACTGATTTCTTATAGTGAGGAGTGCAGCCGGTCCGTCAGAAAGAGATCCTTGAACTTATCATCGATAGATCTTTAACTTTTACAATAGTAGTCAAGCATATTACAAACTTTCAACGTAATGTAGCAGAAGAAGTCATATTATGACCTATAAAGATATTTTAATAGATTCAAGAGCCTCTCCTTTATGCTGAGGGTTGACTGCACTCACTATAAGAAGTTGGAAAAAGTCGTACAATTTGTAGTGAAAGTTTAATAGCTTCAAGAGCCTCTTTCTTATACTAATTCTAAAATAAATAAATGTTGTAGGTATAACGAGAAATGCACTCAACCCCTTTAGAAAAGAGGCTCTTTAACCTATTAAACTTTCACTATAAGTTGTATGACTTCTTTTAACTTTTCATAGAGAGATAGAGTGCAGTCAACCCTCAGCTTGAAGGAGAAATTCTTGAACCTATTAAAATTTCACTATATCACTTCTTCTGACTTTTTATAATGAGATATGTAGAGTGCAACATAAGATAGCTTCAACACAAGAAAGATACTTTTGAACATATAATGACTGTTGATTCCTTTAGTGAGATAGAGTGCTGTCAACCCTCAGCATATGAAAGAGACCCTTGAATCTATTAAACTTTCACCATTAGACTTATGACTTCTTCCGACTTATTATAGTGAGAAAGAGTGCAGTCGACCCTTCAATATAAGAAAAATACTTTTGAACCCATCACACACTTTCACTGTAAGATGGCAAATGACTGTTACGTCCTTTAGTAAGATAGAGTGCAGTCAACCCTCAGCATAAGAAAGAGGCTCTTGAACCTTTTAAATTTTGAGGCAACCTTATTAAACATGAGGCAAATGACTGGAGTCCTTATAGTGATATAGAGTGCAGCCGACACTTCAGCTTTAAAAGGAGATTCTTGAACCTATCATTAAACTTTCAAATTTGAGACGGCAAATAACCGTGGAGTCCTTATAGTGAGATAGAGTGCAGGCGACCTCTGAGTCGCAGCGAGTCGAGACTCAGCGCCTCGTTCTGTGAGAGGAACTTGACCAGCGGATCGCTGGCCAGCACGGCGGCCAGGAACTGTTCCATCGTCACGGCCCAGTCAAGGGGAGGGCGGGATGGGTTGCCATTCTTGTCCGACATCTGGAAATTGACCAATAATATTACTTAGATGAGTTTTAGGGTTATGCAAATTATTAGGGTGGTGATTTTTATAATGTACATTATACCTAAAAACAATAAGACCCGTGCCTCACACATCTATAAAAGATGTGGCTTGGCCCATTTCAGCATATCGCTCGCCATATATTCCCATTGGGAATGTATGGCGAGCGATGTGCCAAAATACGCCAAGCCACATCTTTTATAGCTGTGTGGCACAGGTCTAATTGATAAAATCAATTGCAGTTATTTAACTCCCCTACCTCTACGCGGCTTAACCCCTCCGCAACGTAAGCAGATATATGCGTTAAAAATACGACAGCAGTCAAGTACAATAAGCGTGTTTACACGTCAGCGCGTGTGTCTCCATAGAAACCGTTATAACTCTGTTATTGTTTTAGTTACATCCGTAAAATAAAAAGTGAAAGATCGATAGTGAATCATGCTGCACATCTCTATTCAAGTTGTCCATAGAAATACATAAAAAGAACATTCTGTCAGACGCGCAGTCTGACACATAATTTATCCCGCCAAATTTCCTACGGGCGCTCGACATTGTTAATTTCTATTAAATATTTTTATATGAAATGATAAAAAAGTGAGGTGACAAAAGTGTTTATTACACATTTATACAATAGAATAAGTATTGTTGTTTACATAATCTGTGATTTTAGTACCGTTTTCACATAAAAACATCACGTGAGTCATTTTCACATTTTTTTAATGTTTGCATTCAAAATTTTAATATTTACAAATATTAATAAAATAATTCGAATGCTTATTTTGTAACCTATCTAAAACAGTTTTTACTATTCGGCTACGTTCAGAAATGTTTCATTTATAGAGCTTTAATTGTGAAGCGGTAATAATACAAAGTTTTCGTAAAATGTCATTTCGTTAAAGACATTAAAAGTGCATATTGGCGATTTTCTGAGGGATTAAACGCTATTTCGATCTCTGTTCGCCAAACTGGAATATCTGTTGTTCGATTTAAATAAGATAGCACAATATAAAAAATGCTTCTTTCATTCTACTTTATCGTTGTCTGCAAATGGGTTCACAAAATAATTTTTATTTTTTTTATTTTTTTTATTTATTTATTTATTTATTCCATTTTTACAATTTTACAAAGTTAGGTATAAGTACAATTATTTTTTAAATTATGTACATGTAATGCAAATATTTTTTAATGGTGGTAATAATACCTCTCTAATTGAGAATTTCTCGTGTTTAGGGAGGGAGTACTAACACAATTGATATTTTGATATATGTTTAATTGATGTTAATTATAATAATTATAACTAGTAGTTAAAAACCTGCTCCACGGGTTTTTGCTGATGGTTCTGCGGGCCTAAACGGCAGTAGTAGCTTCATAACAAACTTCACGTACGAAGATGGTTTTGCGTAAGGCGAGGCATCAAAGATGTTCTCGAAGGCGGGTTCTTAAATTTCAACTGCGGGTGGCGGGCGACACGACAGGAGCTTTGTAATAAACTCCACTTATGAAAACGTTTTGTGTAATTCGTGGCTTAAGTTGTATTCGAATTCTTAAATTTCAACCGTACAATCGCTGGCGTAATTATACTATAGATTATGTAATGATTAGCCAGAAATAATAAAAATAAAATTGAGAATTTGAAGATATTATATAAAAAGTTCATCTTTCCGTGGCTGTAACCCGTTATATAATATTACATCTTACAACGCCAGGGATGAAAAAGAGGTTGTAGAGCCGGAAGGAAGGTTATATTAGTGAAAAATCTGCGATTAGTACAAACCAGGAAATTGCGTCTGTCTAAGTCTTTAACTATTGCCGCTTGGAATGCGAAATCTATTGCTAATAAACATGAAAATATTGTTGATCTGATACGTGGCAAAGGTATTCATATTTTAGCGCAAACGGAGACTTGGCACGAAAATGCAGATTCCCACTCCATCAAAACCCTTCGGTCAAGTGGGTTCTCGGTGTATGAAGCTGCAAACTTTTTATTTATTAATGTAAGAAATTTTATCTTCTTCGAGCTTGTCTAAGTCCGCACAGACAGGCGGCTTGCTTAGCGCCTAGAGCCTAGTGGCTTGCATTCTGGCTACTTGCTAGGATACACAGTGGCCGCACTGAAGGTGGTTTGCGTGGTGGGTCGCTAGGTGCCTTGGTCATTTGCTTGTCGGCACGTTGACAAGATGTCAACTTCAAAAATAGCTCTAAAACTGCTACTTTCAGAAAATTCATCTTTAAAATATATCTACCATTTCACGGCCTTATCCATCATGTTGGGTTCATGACATAAATAAGTCACGGTCAAGTCATGGGGAGTTTAATGTTCTGTATAAACAATATAGATTTTCAAACAGTGCATTACAAACCAGAGATTGACATTACATTAACTCCACAGAGGAGGCCTTGAGGAAAATAATTTCCCTCAGGGCCTATGTCATCTGGGATGCTGTGTGGAGGGTCTTTTTAAGGAGAGGAAGGAATGAACATTGGTCTTGAAGAGACCCATGTTGTAGGAAGGAGGAAACACAGAGGCCGGCAAATCATTCCACAGCCGAGCTGTTGAACACAAGAACGAGTCGAAGAAGCAACTCGTTCTCATATGACAAGTGTCAACCGTGTACAAATGTTGGGCACGCGTTTGGCGTGTTTCCCGACTATGCACCGGTGCCGAAGGGATCAATAACGCTAATTCCTCGGAGCATCTTCCATTGTAATACTGGTAGAAAAAGGATAGCATTCCCACCCGACGCCTATGCTCTAAGGATTGCAATCCGTCTGTTAAGATGGGAGAATCTATCAAACGGACCGGCAGAGTCGAGGGTATTTTTCAGGTATTTTGGAGCTTTAGACCAGAGGTGGCTGTCAAATTCAACCGTGGGGCGCACTTGTGATTTGTACAGGGTTAGCAGCTGTGTACTATTAAAGTATCTGCGGGCCCTGTACAGTACGCCCAGTTTTTGAGAGGCTAACTTTACTCTGGCTTCGATGGAGCCTCCATATCTGAGCTGGTTACTTAGGGTTACACCAAGCATATCAATGGAGGGCCTGTTCGGAAGATTACTTCCGTTGAAACATACTAGATTTTCATTTCGATTCCTTTTAGACGTAATCAGAAAAGATTGGGTCTTTGAAACATTAAATTCAACGATATTATTTTTACCCCAAGAAAAAACACTCTCGAGGTAACCGTCCATTCTTTGCTTCAAAGCCCTCCGAGCCGTTGGAGTTTGTGAGCCTTTTGGGGGCTTGTCAAACAAAAAGCTATCGCGGACTGTAATGTCATCCACTTAACAATGAATTGGTGCACATGACAAAAGGTCGTTGATGTGCAACAAAAACAAAGTCGGAGACAGAACCCATCCCTGTGGGATGCCAGCATTTATCGAGTGTGAGGAAGAGATGAAACCATCGGCTACCGTCTGAATCGACCTCTCCCTCAGAAAGTCGGCAATCCACGTACACAAGGATCCGGGAAGTCCGTAAAAAGGCAGTTTGTTGATAAGTCCTCGGTGTCAAAGCCGGTCAAAGGCCTTGGAAATGTCCAGTGCAACCGTTTGGGTCTCACCGAAACGTTCCAGGCACCGCCCCCAAACATGCGTCACATATGCGAGAAGATCACCGCACGAGCGGTTCCGCTGGAATCCGTATTGACGGTCGTTAATAATTTTGTTCTTCTCGAGGTATGTGAACAGTTTGTCGTTGATCACACGTTCCATCACCTTAGACAGAACTGATGTGATCGCTATGGGGCGGTAGTTGGCCGGGTTGGAGCGGTCACCCTTCTTTGAAATAGGATGGATAACCGCTTTTTTCTAACCAGAGGGCACAGAGCCTAGACTTCAGGGACATTTTAAAAAGCTTCGTCAAAATTGGAGCTATTTCTGCAGCGCACCTCCGCAGTACCAGGGCAGGTATTCCGTCAGGCCCTTTAGCTTTATTAACGTTAGATTGATTACCTGGCACAACTCATTGCCTGAAAACATAATCCAACACCATAACCATAATATACATTCATGACCATGTAAGTTTTTAGATTTTCACGGCCAAAAGTATTTTCGTTATTTGTTTTTGGGGTGTTATGCCGTGTTACGCCATCTCCTTCTTTAGCCAACGTTTCGGGCAGCGTTACAGTGTCCATAATCAGGGCAGATGAGCTGCAATACGGCATAACACCCCAAAAAACAAATAACTAAAATTCATAACCATAATTAACTTCTCAATGTAAAAAAAAAATATCATCATAAATAAATCACTTTTTAGTACAAACCATCTTTTTCTACATCGATTGCTACCTCTTCCCATAGTTTTCATTTTTATGGAGTTTATTAGCTGGATTCCACAGACTAGGTTCTCTTTTAAAAACCGATGCAATTAATAATTCATCCATTTTTTCCTTCTAAAATGCCTCACGCCTAGTGGCAAAAAACCAACACGGTTTACTTCGATACAAGCTAAGCGTCTATCTAGGCGCCAAGCACACTTTTTGTTCTTTTGACTAAGCTACTCGTTAGGTGACTCGCTACGCTCTAGGCGCTAAGCAAGCCGCCTGTCTGTGCAGACGTAGCCTTAAACAACTTTGTCTTAGGATTGATCGTTGAGGAATTTTTTTAGAAAAAAAACTATTTCTTGTCCCTTCATACAAAATGGTCGCTATCGCTACGGTCACCCAAGGTTGAAAATTTTTATTTTTTATCAGGGTACCAACTACCTTTTCAATATAAAATCAAAATATCTTTTAGACCACCTTTTGCAAGGCAAAAACTCCTACCGACTGGACTACAATGCATTTGACAGAATAATATAATAGCACATGAAAATGACATATCGAATCGAGGCACTTGCTAACAATAAATAATATTATTCAGAAAACAGGAAGTATTTTAGTATTTTTATTAACATAGTAGAGTAGGAAGGGTAGCAATGGAGTTTTATTACAAAGTAGGCTATACATATTATGAACACTATTTTTATAGTTGGGGTGTGGTGAGTACTGTATAAAATTTTTATTCAAATGTACATATTATTTTCAAAGACATATCGGCTTAAAACCATTTTCTCGAATGGGCTTCTTGTTTTCGCCCACCTGAGTGTGTTAATATCAGGAATAGATACGAAGGTGAATTCAAAAGAAAAATAAATTACCGGAGTGAGAAGTTCAGGAATGTCCTGATTAGCTGATGCAGACTCGGAGCTCTCCACAGATTCTTCTCTTCCCATATTCCAATAGCGTCTCATGTCCCCCATCTGAAGCAATTCCGTTCCTGAAAATCCAAAACTAATGTTAAATGCTTGTATAAAATAATGCTCCTAACTTTAAATAAAAATTCTTAACCTTTACACACATGGGGCTGTTTATCGTCATTCTAATTTATGGCTCTAAGCAATAATCATGCACGGATTTAATTATTTGGACGTCGAACAAGGACACCGATCTGCAGTCTCACGGTGATCCGATTGGTCTCCCAAAAACCAATAGGATTCAAGCCTTATCTCGAGCCACTCTCGCGCGCTGCAGCAAATATTATTCAAACCATTCTACCTTAAACTCCCTGTCAATACACAGCCTTGTAAATCATGCTTGTTCGCTCTCCACATTACAATTGTTCATATTTTAATAATAAATTATGATGCGTTATGTTCGTTTGTAATTTTAAAAATAAACTTGTAAGTATTGTAACTACGATCTACTTATTTGATTTACCACACACCCAAGGGCGGATCCAGGATTTTTTTCTGGGGGGGGGCACAAGGGGCGGACGAGCAAAAAATCAACAATTACTGTTAGGATTTTTTTCTGGGGGGGGGGCACAAGGGGTGGACGGGCAAAAAAATAAAATTAAATGTTTAATAAAGACAGTTTTAGCTTCTATGTATGAACTGTGATGGAATCTCCACAGTACACAAAAGTACTGTCTGAGGGGGGGGGGCACGTGCCCCCCCCTAAATCCGCCCTTGCACACCTTCCAGACACGTTAAACATCAAACCTCAAAGTAGTATGCGAGTTGCCTGAAAACTGTCGGATTCACTTATTGACCAGTCATTGAAAGAGTACAGTCCACTTCACTTCCCCGCTCCTAGCAACAAGGTTTATTCCCCTCACCCTTATCGGTCTGTCCACTGTTTCTCATGTCTCCGATTTATTCATAACTAGCTGACCCGGCGAACTTCGTACCGCATCAGAATCAATAACTGTTGTGTTAACTTGTTAGCTGAATTAAATTCAGTTTTTTTATTAAGTTAAAAATTACACAATGAAGTAATTATCGATGCGCAACTGTCCGTGTTTTTGTCAGTATCACTTAGTGGCCATCCATAAATTATATTATGTGACACGAAACTCATGATTTTTTGACCCGCCCCCCCGTCCCTGTCGCACATCGTCACATTTGTGAGACCCCTCCTCCCTAGTGTGACATCACATATTTTGCAATTTTACATCTAAAAATAATCAAAACAGTAGTTCAAAATTGTTTTACATGTGACGTCACAGAGCTGATGGACCCACGTGTAAGTAAGATTTATTATAATTATTGTATTATAAAATATGCTTTAAAGCATACGTAAAAGAAAAGGAAACTATTAAAATAATCGCGATTAATAACGGCTATGAGGCAAAAAACATTGAAAAAATAATAAAAAACAAGAAATACAAAAATAAAATTAATTTAATATATCCGGTACATAACAAAAAAATAGAAAAATTTGCATGTCTCGAATTCCTCGGCCCAATATCTTTAAAAATTGCAAAAGAAATTAAAAAATGTGGTTTAAATATAGCTTTTAGAACCAATAATAATATTATTATATGGGAACAAGCCTTAAAAACTCAAAAAGTAGAAATCCTAAACTCAATAACGGTGGCATATATGAATTAAAATGTGACCACGCCGACTGTAACGCTACATACATCGGACAAACAGGTAGGGCATTCTCAACTAGATTCAAAGAACATATAAGATGTTATAAAAATAAAAACACCTCTTCAAAATTCGCCGAACATCTCTTAGTGAATAATCACGTTCCACTTAAAAATAACCAGCCAAAACCATTACATATAGAACGAAAGGGTCTTAGATTAAATTTGCTTGAACAATTAGAAATCAATAAACGAACGAATGACCCCAACATAACGCTAATTAATAAATTAAGGAAAATTATTTATTCCCCACTACTTAGTATGTTTACCAAACCTAAAAAATATAATGCACTTAAATGAGTCATAGCAATAACGTCATTCTAAATCAATTAAGAAAACCCTTACACTTAGTGCAAGGCAAACCAAAGGGAAATACTCCGAATTCCACATTAGCACTCTCTCAATTAGTGTCTCTACAAATTGGTTTAACCGGTAATAAATCAACTTAGACACCTTCAAAAATTGACATTTAAAATCTTATAAATAAGTCGTCCGTACGTGGCTTCACCACAGTTTGAAAATGACCTTACAAGTCGAAACAGCTGTAACTAAAACACTAACTAAAAAACTTGCAGAACTCAATAATAACATTATCAAATTTAATTTTAATTAAATTTCTAAAAATTGTACTTTTCCTTTAGAGATGTGCAGACATACGTTCACTATTTGTCCCATTTTCGACTGTTGACATTAAGTATGTAAGAAAGAAGGGCAGCATTATAGAACAAAAGCAAAACAATCAGCTCATTGACATTTGACGTTTTTGAATTTTTCGAATTCATTTACTACTCAATGTTATACTTATCACTAGGAGGCGGCCAAGTGGAGGCTATTACAGGGCCGAACTCTAGGGAAGACATAATAATTTAATTTTCAAACATGCAAAAAACGTGTAGGTATCTATTAAATAGTTGTTTTTAAATCACTTTTTTTTTTTAAATCACGGTTTTAGCAAGTTGAGTACGTTGTAGGAAATAAAAGTTTATTGACTCATAATAATAAATGACGTGCAAAGTTTTCTCGGAACGGTTTGTTTTGGAGATATACTTCAACTGCTGACCCTGTACGAATCACAAGTGCCCCCAACTGTTCAATTTTGCAGCCACCTCTGGTCTGGAGTCCCAAAATACTTTTTAAAAAAACCTTGACTGCGCAAAAACGGGCGGTCCATTTGATAGCTTCCCCGATTACAACTGGATCGCAATCTTTAGAGCACTGGCATCAGTTAGGAATGCTGTCCGTGTTCTACCGGTATTTCAATGGAAGATGCTCCAAGGAACTAGCGTCTGTGATCCCTTCGGCACCGTTGCATAATTGGGAAACACACCAATCGGGCACCCAACATTTGTGCATGGTTGACATTTGTGTCGCATGAGAATAGGTTATTTCTACGGCTTGTTCAAGTTCAAGTTCTCGAGTTCTTGAGCTCAGCTGTTGAATGATTGCTGGCTTCTGTGTTTCCTCCCTTCTTCAATATAGATCTCTTCAAGACCCCTCTTCTCCCTAAAAAAACCATCCACACAACATCTCCATTGATGACATAGACTCTGAGGAAAAATTATTTTCCTCGGGGCCTTCTGTGTGGAGTGAAAGTA
The DNA here is from genome assembly GCA_929108145.2 of Limnephilus rhombicus. Taxonomy (NCBI): domain Eukaryota; kingdom Metazoa; phylum Arthropoda; class Insecta; order Trichoptera; family Limnephilidae; genus Limnephilus; species Limnephilus rhombicus. Next base: position 42,127,109 of record OV815274.1, on the reverse strand, counting down.
CAACAATAAAAAATTAAAAACATTTTTTTATGTGAATACCGCACAAGAATCTCAATAGAGAACTCCAGTCCAATTTTTTTATTTTTTTTAATGAATAAAGACCTTCAAACTTAAATAACTGCATTTTTATTTTTATTTTTATAGTTAGTTTTAATAGTTAAAATAATTGTCAAAGTTTTAATTTTTAAAGACTCCCAGAAACGCACCGTATCTATGGTGGTCTAATTTTTTTACTTTTTAAGTTGTCATTTTGAATCAGTGATGTTATGTCGAGGGAAATTTCCCTAGATCTAGGGGAGAAAAATATTTTTTAGGGATAAGGGAAATCAGGACAAAATCTAGGGAAATTTCGAACTCTGGCAAAAATTTTATTACATATGACAGTATTACTGGTATTATTTATATATATACGTATATATATTTTTTGGAATTCCTATGAATCTTAATTATTTTTCATGTACTTACATGCCATGTTATTTTTAACACTGACAACTCAAAATGATATTAGGGAACGTACCCATACTACGTGACACGTTCGGGGGGAGGGGGGGGGGTCTTCAAAATACCACTCTTGGTACAAATGAGCGGCGGGTTGCTTATGATTTTTATTTTGCAAAGTGTTTTTTTTTAATTTGGAATTCAGTTTCTAATTCAGTGGTGAGTGTATTCGTACTTTTAAATTATTACTTCACGTAGCAAAAAGTGTTTTATTTGGAAAATCACGGTATTATTAGTATATTTACCAAGTTCCGATATCTTTCCAATTAATTATCATATTAATTAACATATAACAGGATTAGTGTTACACAATCAGGTGGCTACGTAGGTAATTGCGTAAATGTGAAATTCTAGGGAAATTTCACTTCTAACTGTTGGCAACACTGTGAAGAACCCAGAATAATCATGGCGGATAATGACTTTTAGGTGTGAGGTGTGTTTTTTATTCAAGATTAACTGCTTTTAATATAGAAAAACATTGGTAAAATGTCCACATTTCACCGCTACTGTTATTGTATTTAATCAAAGTGCAATATAAAAACAATAAATCATCTCTTTCATTGCAAATACATGTGAAATCGTGTTTTGTGTCAGGTGTTACTTTGTAGGTACATTGTTTTATGTATAATACATACAGAAACACTGGTATTTATAATACACTGATCATGACGAGTGTGTAACAACTTGTATAAAAAGCCCTATACTAAAAACAATTTGAAAATACATAAAAACAAACGTCAAAATATGACACGACTTTAACCTCAAATAGACAACATTTATTGCAGATTGTCTGCAAATATAGCCCTTTTCGTAAATTGTTGAGGGCCTAAATTATGTTTCAATAAACACAATCAGCCTTACTAAAAAAAAAAACACAGCGCGACCAATTAACTGTGTTATTGTAATAACATAATTAATCCCCGTATACACTAAATCACGTTTTATTACCAATAACGTTTCTTGCGTGATCACGCTGTTAAAATGCATTAAGATCTGACAACATTGTAAATGGTTTTAATTTCCTAGGAAACAATGTTGTTTTAATTCTTCTCCGCTAGGGGCATTATTGGTGCTCCGGTGCATATCGGCCCGCGATGACAAAACAGTTCGGTGTGTTTATGGCGGGATATGGAAAATTTTGTTAGTGCCTAAATGTTGTGATTTTACTAAATAATTTCTATTGTAGTGACGAATTTACTCTTCTGTTCACATAATTGATATATTTACCATATTATTTGTGTGGCTTACATCAGTTTAATCAAGTTATTGTACAAACGCCGTACTTTCAAAGTTGAACTGTCAGAATATTGTTTTTTATAGGTTACATAGATAAAATTTTCATTTTAAGATTTTTATTTTAAAAGAATTTCTTAAAAGTGATATTTTTTTATAATATTAAAATCTAATACATGTGTTCGTAAACGTATCAAAAAAATTAACGTCTTTAGAGATGCAAGAAATCTGTTTTAAATTTCGCTATTGTTTCTAAGTTATTTTTTTGGCAATAAAAAAAACTTTGAAATTTTTTATTATTTTTTTATTGTATACACGATAAAAAAGTGAGGTGATAGTTTCCTTCCAAATTTACTACATAAAAGGACTGTGTTTTTTAAATTTTGATTTTATTTAAATTTCTCTACATTTTGGTCAAAAATGTTGTCGGAGGAAATTTTTTTCCATGTTTTTCCGAGTTTGAATCATAAAATATGGCAGTTTTTGAAAGCTAAAGTGTATTTCAAATACTCAAATCTAAAAGGTAATTTTATCTAGTTTTCATAAATGGTATTTGTTTTTACGACACCTTCAAAAATAAGAAATATATAGAACATTCAAAATACTATGGAAAAATTACAAATATCGTTCGGACATCAATGGTTAAAACAGAGATAAACTACCCTCTCAGGCCGTGGAAACCATGTGTATTTCTTTCAAAGAACAAATTTTTAATTAGTAATGTTTTCACATCCGCGGCCGTTTGTCAATTGAATAAAATTTTCACTGGGTTTTTTAGTAAGGCTGAATAACTATTATTTATCTAAATCTCTATAAACAGTACGAAAATAAACCAAAAACACGAAATGTTGAATTGCATAGGTACGTGTGCACTTCAAGTCATTTCAAATGTCAATACAATACAATACACAGTTGACAGGTTAACTGTGACGTCACGGTTAACCATTTCAGTAATGCCAACTTAACGCTGTGTTTTCCGAAGAGGTTTAAAAATGCACTTTTTAATAATTTATTAAAAACTCTGCATTTAATATTATGAAATAAAACTTATATATTCAGAATCAGCGTTTCTTGGTCTATATGGGAGGCGGGAATGGGTACCGCCGCCCCGGGAACCTTTATTGGATAACCAACACCTCTGCCATAGGTCACCCCAAGTGGTTCGCTACGTTTGGTGATTTAGCAGAGGTGCCCGGGTTCATGGGATGAGGTGTGTTTAGGTCTGATGACCAGGACACACTGAACCCCAGATTCCTACCCACCCCTTAAACCCTTTTCCTTCCCAGAACCCTCCTCTCCTTCCTTTCCCTAAAAGACCCTCCACACAGCATCCCTAAAGATGACATAGGCCCTCAGGGAAATTATTTGCCTCAGGGCCTCCTGTGTGGAGCTTATGTAAAAAAAAAAAAAAAAAAAATATGAACATATTTTTTTAAAGCCATAATATTTTTCACTGGAGTTCCTTATTGCAGGGACTGGAAGTTGGAAGAGGAAGGTTGAGAATTACATGGCTATTCAGATCTGGTCACCAAACACGGCCAAAGTCATTTCAAGCAACACTTGAATTCTGAATGGTGGTCTCACACCAGGGTGATGCTGAGAGTCTCTTCCACTCTGAAACGCGCCGCAAATATGTCATATATATTATTTAAAATCGATCGAGTGAGATTGAGTTATGAGAACGAGTCGAGTCACATGAGAACGGTTCGTTCCTATGACTCGTTCTTGAGTTCAACAGCTCGGCTATGGAATGATTTGCTGGCCTCTTTGACTCCTCCCTCTTTGTTTCCATGGGTCTCTTCAAGATTCAGGTTCCCTCCTTCCTTTAAAAAAAAACCCTCCACACAGCAACCCCAAAACTACCTTTATATGCTGGAATTTGTACCCGAACAGCGACCACTGTATTGCTAGTCAAGGCCCCGAGGAAAGTATTTTCCCTTAGGGCCTGTGTATGGAAGGATAAAGAACGAGGTGTGGGTAGGAATCTGCGGGTCAGTGGGTCCAGGAGTGACGGACTTATGAATCCATACCTCCTACTGCGGTGCAAGGCGATGCTCTCAAGACCTTAACCAGTTTTCCCGATCCGACCTGCCACGCAGCTGGTGCACATCTGCAGCCTAGACCCAGACAAACCTCAACCCATGAACCCGAGCACCTCTGCTAAGTCACCAAACGTAGCGAACCATTGGTTTGACCTATGGCAGAGGTGCAAAATTGCAGTCCATGGAGTGGGGGCACACAAGTTCCCCCAAAAAACCAAAAAAATTTTTGCAAACCTTGTCAGCGAGGAAGATTATGGCTACTGTTTTTTGGGATAGGCAAGGTGTGCTGCTTATTGACTTTCTCGAGCGTGGTGCAACAATCAACTCTGATCGGTACTGCCAAACATTGCACAGCTTAGAAGAGCAATGCAAAACAAGCGCCGAGGAAAGTTATCGTCAAAAATTAAGAATTATTGAAGATGAAGAACTGGCTAGCGACACAGCGTTTTGATGACGACGACGAGCTCTGGGCGTGCGTCACTGAGCGGCTGAGATTGCAGGCGGCGGATTTCTATGACGAAGGAATTTCGAAGCTTGTCCACCGCTACGATAAGTGCCTTAATTTGTTTGGTGACTAAGTAGAAAAGTAGCATTTTAGTCACTCTTTCAGATGTATATAATAAAATATTTTTCCTGTACCTAGTTTTTGTTTTATTACAAAACGTTCCCTAGTTTCTGAATAGCCCTCGTATTTATTACATGTGCAAATAAATAAACAAAAATGTTATTTCGATTTTTATGCCCTTATATCTGGCTCTACTTGCATCAAACTCTATAAACTCGAAAACGCTCTCATTATTCCACTCCGTCATTAGTTCGTTTGGCTATTTACGCACGACAAGTCTCCACGACGACGCTCGCGCAACTGGACTCCGCGCAGTGTGGCAGGCACGCAAACATTTAAACTTTGATCCCTTTGATGTGCGCTAAAAATCCCGACACTGAACGGCAAAGCGCACTTAAGTGATCACTTATGTGACAACAGTATCAAATGCCCGTGCCATACATGTGAACACTTATTTGATCACTACTTTGAACTCGTGTCTGGCGCCTGCATTAAAAACATTTCACATCCTGCTGCAGATAAAGAAAGATTGGTTTTTTTAGAAAACAAGCCGATAATATATCTCTTTTCTTTTCATTATATTTTCTATTGAAGAGAAAGAGATGAAAATAACATTATATACGTTGCTACGTATCGACGGGCTCGAACCGCCTGATTACGAACTTATAACAAATTTGAAATTAAATAACACAATGATCAAGACTCAACAACAATGGTTCAATTTAAATACTTACCAAAACCAAATTATAATACAAACCTCGGCTAGCTCTTCTCAGGGATATTGTGTTCTCAATTCGATCGGATTTGATTCAAAACGATCGTCGCTTCATTTATTGAATAAAGATAGGGTTTAATAAATTAGAAGATCTCTTGTCGCTTTTAAATAATTTGTGAATTTATTAATGACTCGACGCTTCTAGGAAAAGCTTTTAATCTCTTTGTGAACTCAAGGTTAATGATTCTAAAATATAATAAACGGGTTGAATGATAACACATAATAATATAAGTTGTACGTACGTTAACCCGTCTCGGGTTTCATCTGGGCAGAGGACCTCGTCCGGAAACACCACTGACTTGATTTAGATATATAAAATTAACTATATTTTAAATTACGTGTTCCAACAAACGCTGAAACCAAAAGGCGGCCGACAAGATGCGAAGAACCGTCCCATCGCAAAGCTGAAACTAGAAGAAACGGTAAAGAAGCCCGCAGACCGCAGGCTGGCTGCATCGCCCCGCCCACCGAATTCTTAGCCAATCAGAAGATCTAGCCAATGTTGCAAACTTTTGAAAACTATTATGAAATATTTAGTACCTGATGACGGAAATAATCATATAGGGGTGGGAAGTTATAATTCAAGAAAGTACTTCATAACACATCCCCGAAAACACCAGGAAAAAACCGCCGTTGTAACGAAGGTTTTTTGAATCTAAACCCTTCAAAGAATTCCCTCGATAAACTTTACAAAAAAAAATCGTTCACATAGAGATTCAGCATTAAAAACCTAGGCAAAAAGTAGTACAGTTTACAATAAGTTATATAGTTTACAATTTATATAAAATATCAAATAGACAGCAAAATCAACACGTCGAAGTGGCCTGGCAGGAACTTTGTTACACGCGACTTCCTAGGTAGCGCAAGTCAGTGTGCAATGTCCATCGGGGCGTCTAGAGGAATAGTCAGGTTCCTCAGCAGGAGAGAAATGTCGACATGGAACAAAATAACAAAATTATTAGAAAGGTACAAACACTTAGGCATCAAGGCACATAGAGTAAACAAAATTATCTGAACAGTAATGTATAAGCAACAAGAGATCAAAGCGTAAGGTAACTCCACATTAGATGTCGTGATGTATGTATTGACATATCGTAGAACAAAAAGCACATTTAACCCCCTTTTTAAAGAACGGGTAATGGCTCAGTTAAGTCAGTATCCACTTTTTAACAGTACGGATTACTGGTTAATGACATATTAAAACAAAACAGATAACAAAATAGACAACAAAACTCAAAGTCCTTTAGTGACCCACATAGTGTCAGAAATCTTACAAGATTCCGACGTAGGTATAATTTAGGACAACAGCTGAAAAAAACTTAGCGCTAATTGGAACACCGCAGTGATCCCCCTTAAAATTAAACTGTCAGCAGAAACGGGTAGACTCCAAGATTTCTTTGACACACATTAATAATACCTCAGGTTTTATCACATTCACTGCAATATAATTGTCGTCGATATATCGCGTTTTAAGGCAATATTTGATGTTATTGAGTCAGCGCATTATAGTATTTTTTTAATGATGACAACAATAATTTAAAGTTATTATTTTAGTCAGCGCATTATAGTATTTTTTTAATGATGACAACAATAATAATAATGAAATAATAATTCAGAAGTCAGGGACTTTTCCACTTCATTTACGCGGGCTGTGCCGCGGGGCGCCAGCTAGTTTTTTCCCGGAACGAGCAAACCATCAAATCGCAATTATTAATCACCAACGACATTCATTCTCGAGCTTGAAAGAGAGGTGAAAATAATAGCAAGCAGAGGCTGGTTATATATGAAATACAATACGAATGTCGAATGATGTACATGAATAGTTATAAAATACAAGTGTAGTGTGTATGTAAGGTGTGTACACACTGCTTTCGAATGGGCCCCTTCGAAAACAGTGTCAAGGTTAGTGTATGTGTGAGTGCCGAATGTTAGTGGTTATCACATTCGGTTAATTACTCCGAAGCGATTGTAATGTACGTGTATGCACTATCCCAAAAGCGTCCTTTCGAAAACAGCACGATGAGTGTAGGTATGTGTGGAAGGGTGTGGTGTCAATTTCATATCTTATTTTCACAATACGTTGATTTCTCCGGTTCCTACAAAACCATTTGAGTGATAAATCAATCAAAACATGATTCACGTCCGTCGCTCAGCGCGAAACTCTACTTTAACCTCTAAACGGCCGGAAACGCGGACTTGCGCGCAGCTTTTGCGCATGCGCGAAAAAAATATTTCGAAATAAAAAAGTTTGACCGCGATTTTAACCCTTCTATGTACAGAATTTGTATGAAAACAAGGTCAGAATCGCTTGCGCCAACATCATTGATGATATAGCCACTAGTTTCATCCATCTGACAACACCAGATTATTTTTAAATGATTTTTATCTGTGGAATCGAAATGTCATTTTTGGCGCAAATTGAAGCTGTCAGTTTTGACGCGTGTTCCTCGACTAAAACATCATAAAACCTATTAATTTACGTAATTAACGCAAGTAGTTGTTTTGGTGCATAGTTTATTGTTCTAGGAATGTATTTCAGTCAATGAAATATACGATAGCTCAAAATTAATCAACAAAACATTTAATTCAAAATTCAAAATCGTGTTTTGTTACGAAATTTCCGTATTTTTCCTGGAATTTGCGGGCCTTTGACAGGTTAACAAATAAATTTCAAAATTATTTGAAGAAATAATTTTCCATTTGGCTAAGATGGATTCCATCTTGATTTTCTTTGAATAACTATTTTCTAATTGGTATGGGCCAACATTATAGTTGCATTCCGTCTTGATCTTCTTCTATCAACTTATTAAATATCTGTAAATAAGTTCGTTTCTTATCTTTATTATTTCAAATAATAACTTTAATTTCAATTAACATCTATTGATTTCTATGCAATCAATCTACACCGTTAGTTGAATAAATCTAGACACTTGTTCTATCCCATGGAACTAAGATTGAAGGGAAGCGGCAATACTTTCGGAATATTACGGGGATAAGCGAAAAACCTATGTAGCTCTCCAAATTTGTAGCCGTCTAGTGGGAGGGGATAGAAACGGGGAATGTGGCTAGCTTGCGGGGGGAAGGCGGCGCTCTGGAGATAAGGGCCGAACTGTGAATGGGAATCATTATTATTTTTATATTTTTTAAACGTTCGTTAATTTTTTATTACATTTTGGACATAAAATATAATAGCTTAATTGAAAAATAAGTAATGAAATGAGGAGAGGGTAGAAACAAGGAGACTGGAGACTTATGTGTTGTTTAATTTTTATTGTTCCCTATACAAGTTATTTTAAGTTACCTTCATCTACTAGGACGTACTTAACTCATTTTTTGCGAAATCAAGATTTGTGAAGCGCTTGTCGAAATACATCGGCCTCACTTTTCACTTGACAAGTGCAAGTGGGTAAAAAAACTAGTGTTGTGAACTCACTGTAACTCAAGGCACCATTCCTTGGTGCTATCATTGCTTAACTCATCAGTTTGAAATAGATTTTAATTTATCATATAAATAGTAAGTATGGTTTTTTATACGTATTTTATAAAATCAACAGACTTGCATTGAAAATTTTTGTGCGTTCTATTCTGATGTAAGCTGGTGCTTGTGTTTTAAGAAAGGAGTGCTCGATATTAATCTTATAAAAGAACTGTATTTACAGTTTTACAATGATAACAAAAAAAATAAGTGATAGGAACAAACACTGCTTGACTTATTTGCGTGGGCAAATAAATTTTATTTGATTAATTTGTGTTATTTCATAATTAATTTATTTAAAAATAATGTACATATTATTTTATACTAGAAGATCCGGCCACACGTTGCTGTGGCTAACGTAAAAAAATGCCACGCCATTACCCAACCTTTATAACCAACGCCATCTGTTAAATTAAATCCACACCGCCCATATTTGCCAGCCCATTGCCCGCTGCCCGCTGCCGCTTAACCAGATATGTTATATATTTCAATCAATTTACACAAAACCTTGACAAATTATATACCTAAACCTTTCTCATGAATCACTCTATCTATTGGTGAAAACCGCATGAAAATCCGTTTGGGTAGTTTTTGAGTTTATCGCGAATAGACAGACAGACAGACGCGGCGAATAACTTTGTTTTATAATATGTAGAGATATACCATATAATATATCACAAGAATCCCAACTGCTTCCGTCTGTAGCATGTACGTTGTGAGGCTGAAGGTAAATGGTGAGGGGAAATAAATGGTGGAGAGAAAGCTGGAGAAGTACTCGGCTATTCAGATCTAGTCGACAAACACGGCTAAATTAATTTCAAGCAACATTTCAATTCTGAATTGTGGTCTTACCTACGCCAGAGCGATACTGAGAATGTCTTCCACCTGGAACGTGCCGGAAATATATCTTATAATGTTTTTAATTATAAAATGTTGAAAACACAGATCAATCGAATAAAATTTATTTCGGGATTTGAACCCGCGACCTCCAGATTGTTAGTCAAGAGCTTTACCCCTCGACCACGAGGGCATGTCAATGTGACTTTTACATAACAATACAGTGATTATAAACTTTGAATTGACTTTGACTTTTGAATTTCGTGTAAACATATGTAAAAGGAGTGGTAAATTAGTAGGAAGAAAATCTAAAAATAACAGTGCAAAAAAGACAAAGTAAAAATTTAAAAAAATGAATAAGCTAAATGATAAAAAACATATACCTATGACATGTGTGAATCACAACTTTATATTTGTGCGTTATGATTAATAAAAACATAAAAGTTTTTTGGTAATTTTTAATTATTATAATTTAAGTTGACTGATTCGGCCCATTGGCAGTCGGAGTTCACGTGATAACATCGGGCTCATGGCGATGGCGGTTGAAATGAACACGCCGAAAATTATAAAATGTATATTTAAGCTATGTTTAAACACTTACATGTGAAAGGTAAGACTGTCTTTCTTCTTAAAGGTCTTCATAGAACTAATTTTACACAATTTTACGGCACAGTGGACCATTTTTCTATGTTTTATGAACGTTTTTCTGTGAGCTCTATGCGCGACCGAGGTGTAAAAGCCAATGTCAGCCATCTAAAAACCGTTCGGTAAAATTTTTGAAAAGGCATGCTTTGGGCAGAGGGGCACACTTTACATGCCGTCTCTCTAGTATCCATACTCTTAGTTCTATCCTGAGCAAAATCTCGAAAATCAAAAGTAATAATCGAACCCACTATCACTTTTCCGTAAAATAATTAATTAATAGTAATACCTATACATTAATATTAACAGATACCGATTATATCCATCTATTTAAAAAATAGCTATCGTACTTCCGTTACATAGACTTCGTTGTCGTATCAATTTGTTGTTGCGGGCATGGGTACCGCTGCCCCGGAACTATCTATTGTATAACCAGCGCCTCAGTTATAGGTAAATGTTGCTTTATTCGCTACGAGTACCTGAGTCCATATGGGGTAAAATCGGACTGGGTGTCTAGACTGGAATTAGAAGTTTAGGAATAAATACATCCCAAAACACGTAATCGCGTTATACTTTCATAAGACCAAAAACGTCCCGAGCGACCTTACATTTTAAAAGCTATATATCTCTCTTCTTCTCATGCAAACATATGTATTTTTCTTTTAACCAGAAAGAGAACGAAATAATGCTTCTTATTGTCTTTGAGATATGAAAGTTATCTTGCATAGATATTTTACAATCTCAATCCAAAATGACGGTTTTAGAATTTACGCGCAAAATCCAGGCTTCTGATTTGTGAGGTGCAAATATATTGAACCAAGCAGACGGGTTAAAGAACTAACTAACAAATAACCACAACGCCGTTTTTTAGCAGAAGATCACAATATGCAGTCAACAAATATGGCTAAATCCATTTCAAGCAAGGCTTAAATTCCGAATTGTGGTTTTACTCGAATTTCACTATCTCCCTTTTTGAGCGGGTATACCGTACCTTCAATGCATTTACCTACGCTAGCAGATTTTAATCTGAAGTATCTAATTCTGAGATTTCCGGTAACCATTTTGTTTCAAGAATCGCGTAAAACAAAACGAATCTTTTCAAAATACGGCATGACTAAATATTTACCGGTCAAAAACACGTGGTGATTTGAGATGCTTCCAAAATGGTGGCTGTTAACAACAAAAAACTTGGTTTAACGGTCAAAAACACGTGGTGATTTGAGATGCTTCCAAAATGGTGGCTGTTAACGACAAAAAACTTGGTTTAACGGTCAAAAACACGTGGTGATTTGAGATGCTTCCAAAATGGTGGCTGTTAACGACAAAAAACTTGGTTTAACGGTCAAAAACACGTGGCGATTTGAGATGCTTCCAAAATGGTGGTTGTTAACGACAAAAAAACTTGATTTAAACAGTCGAAAACACGTGATGGTTTTTTAATCCGGAGATGCGGCCGACAAGATGGCAGATCCTTAAAACACGCGTGAACTTTTTTAAATACTTCTCGAACACTTGATATACCGGCGGTTGAAAAAACACGTGGATCAAAATGGCGGCGTTTGAAAACACGCTTGAACTTTTTAAAACTATTCACAATCACTTATTTAGCTATACATTTAAAGGGGAAAAAATTATTATTATTTACATATTTATACATACATCACGAAAAACAGCATGGAGTTTATGAAAAAAATCAAGGAAAGCGACATATCATAATGAACCAAATCTAGCCCCACGTTGAAAGGCGTCAGTGCTACGTATCGACGGGCTCGAACCGCCTGATTACGAACTTATAACAAATTTGAAATTAAATAACACAATGATCAAGACTCAACAACAATGGTTCAATTTAAATACTTACCAAAACCAAATTATAATACAAACCTCGGCTAGCTCTTCTCAGGGATATTGTGTTCTCAATTCGATCGGATTTGATTCAAAACGATCGTCGCTTCATTTATTGAATAAAGATAGGGTTTAATAAATTAGAAGATCTCTTGTCGCTTTTAAATAATTTGTGAATTTATTAATGACTCGACGCTTCTAGGAAAAGCTTTTAATCTCTTTGTGAACTCAAGGTTAATGATTCTAAAATATAATAAACGGGTTGAATGATAACACATAATAATATAAGTTGTACGTACGTTAACCCGTCTCGGGTTTCATCTGGGCAGAGGACCTCGTCCGGAAACACCACTGACTTGATTTAGATATATAAAATTAACTATATTTTAAATTACGTGTTCCAACAAACGCTGAAACCAAAAGGCGGCCGACAAGATGCGAAGAACCGTCCCATCGCAAAGCTGAAACTAGAAGAAACGGTAAAGAAGCCCGCAGACCGCAGGCTGGCTGCATCGCCCCGCCCACCGAATTCTTAGCCAATCAGAAGATCTAGCCAATGTTGCAAACTTTTGAAAACTATTATGAAATATTTAGTACCTGATGACGGAAATAATCATATAGGGGTGGGAAGTTATAATTCAAGAAAGTACTTCATAACAACGTATGTTTATAATATTCCAAATAATGACTCACCACCGAGGGGAACCGCAGCTAGCAAGTCAAGTAAAGTGATTTTTATCACAAAAAGGACAAAGAGGAGTATAAGATGTATGTAATATTATTTTATTGAAATCGATTTATCCCTTTCCATTTGAACTCAACCTTTTGCATGTCATAATATTTTGTATGCTATATCACAGTAGATCGCTCTGCACCTGCGTACTAATGCCAGTGACAAAACTGGATTATCGTTATTATTAAATTTTCTATTTATTTCCTACATACTCGGTATAATATTTCATTAAAATAACACAATTGATGTCACACAACCTCCAAACTGAAAATCCAATATATTTGTATGCGCAAAAGTGTTGTTTGTATGAATTTGCTGTTTGAAAATCCATTTCGTTAAAAATAATACAAAATTGAGAATTTGTTCACACCAAACCTCTCGTGGTATTCGCTAGCCACCTGCAAAAGCTACACTCTGTTTAAAACAAATTTGACAGGTTAAATAATCCGCCTCCTACTTATCACAATATTCCTGCAGCTTTTTCAAAAGATAAGAATTAGTTCCATATAAAATGTATGAGGAAAAGAATTTTCTTCATAATTTTTTTTTTCAAGAATTTTTCTGATATTTTAATAGCTAATCTGCTATTCGGGGCGGAGACAAATCCAACAAATCAAAGATCATCAAAATCGGTCAAGCCGTTCTCGAGTTATAAATAGTGTAACTAAACTGACCTTGTTTTATACAGGGTGGCGCAAAATTAATCATCCAATTTTGTTTTTGAATAACTTTTTTACTAAATAAAAAAAAAAGATTTTGAGTAATAAAAATCTTTATTTGGACTTTTACAATTTTTTCTGTTAAGTGGAAAAGATTTGAGTGGATGTAATGGCTTTTCGTGTATCACAAGCGGATTTTCAGTGCCCCAGAAATAAATATTATGCTTATTGGCATAACCGTTTAAGTGGAAATGCGCCTCGTCGCTCATGGTGACTTTCGACACAAAATCGCTAAAAGCGTTAAAGCTTAAATCGACACAATTATTCCACCCTCTTGCGGAGTATAGCGCTCCATTGCTTGTCTGTTTGTATTCTGCAGCTGTCTAGTTCACAAATGTCAAATATGATTGACGTACGACGCCATTTGCAAAAATTATAACATCTTCCGATAGGGTGATTAATTTTGCCCCACCTTGTATAGTAAGATCATTTGTTCCATTAAACCTTAACAGTGAAGATTCCACTCACCGACTTTGACCACCTCCTCTTGTAGTTCCATGTCCTGGGGCGGTGGCTGGGCCTGCACCAGCTCGTGCAGCAGCTTCCACAGCTCGATGAAGTGCAACTGTGGGAGCACCAGAGGGGCGTGTGGCACCTTGGGGGGGGCACTTCCCCCTGGAGTGGGAGGGCCCGTGCCTCCCTCGGAGCCCAGGGCGAGGGAACGCAGCGAGGAGATGGAGCGCACCTCCCAGCACTCATTCATTCCTTCAAATTTAAATTGATTAACCCTTGGAATGTCAAGCTCCCTCGACCCATTACTACTACCTCAGTGTGCCAGGGGTAAAATGATGGGTGGCCCTCCATGTGTCGACTAACACTATTTTCGTAATAACTTGCTTGCTATTTGTAAAATGACGTTTTTGTAAATTGTACCATCTTACTGAATATGTGTTTATACATTAATAAATTATTTGGTTTTATTGTAAGATCAACCAAACTGTTCAAAAATTCTAATAGCCTAATAATTCTATTCAATTCCTTAATCCGTAGTGTTATGGAGTACGGGTCAACAGTCTGGAATCCACATTATATTACAGTCCAAAGAAAATTTACACGGATTTTGTCTTACCGATCAGGTGTCTACCATCTTCTAGACGGGTACAAACAAAGACTTACACATTTCAAATTAGAGAGTCTAGTTAAAAGACAAAACATAAATGACGTCTTAATGCTTTATAAAATTGTGAATAATCGTGTAGACAGTAACTTAGTCAACCATATCAACTTATACGTCAGGCTCAAATCTACCAGAAACCTTAACATATTTTTGACTGAAAATTCTCATGTCTAAATCTTGATTTAATATGTGACAGACACGTTCTTTGGACATTTTCATAACCTCTGCTATCTCTCTCACTTTAATTCGGCGGTTGTCTAACACTATTTGGTGAAGTTTAGCAATGTTATCGTCAATAGTTGCAGTTTTTGAATGTCCTGAACGTTCATCGTCTCCCAAGCTTTTACGGCCACCTTTAAATTCAGCTTTCACTGTGGTAAATGATGGTGCAGAGTCCCCATACACAGAGTCCAACTCATCTTTGATTTGCGTAGGCGTATTGCCTTTCAAAAACAAAAATTTAATAACAGCTCGATACTCAATTTTTTCCATTTTCACAAAAACACACACATCGATTCACTAAAACGACTGTCAACTATAAACTGCGGGTCCAAAATGACCGAAACTTTGATGAGTAACTGTCAAAAGATGCACAACTACATTCACTAGCTTTTATTGACGAGTGCTGCCGTCTTCATTTTCAGGTGGGAAACTTTTCAGACCACCCTCGTATTTATTCTATGTAATTTCCGCAAGATAGTTACTTATATTCAGAGAAAAGTTTAAAAACTTTTCTTTCTAATGCCATTTTCCAGCTAAATAAACTTTCTTCTTAATAAAAATAAGTCTAATGGGGGATTTCCTATAAATAAATACAGTACTATGACGATTGAAAATTGAAATAACAAATTTACGACATGCTTTTACACAGATAAAATAAATACCTTTGCAAGTAACAAAATAACAAGTAAATAATGTTAAGATACATTATTTCCTTGCTAAGCGAATAAAATATATTTTAGCTAGGGACATTTTTTAAGGTTCAAAATACCATAAAAGCGAGGAAAGTGCAGTGAGCTACTAACTTATCCATTACGGATATGCTGACACGCAAAGGTACAAAATGTCCAATATCTTAACATTCAAGCGGTTAACCAACCGGTCAGCAACGTAAGCAGATATATGCGTTAGAAATATGACAGCAGTCAAGTACAATAAGCGTGTTTATACGTCAACGCGTGAGTCTCCATAGAAATCATTCTAACTCCGTTATTCTTTTAGAAACATCCCTAAAACAAAAAGTAAAAGGTCGATAGTGGAACAAGCTGTACATCCCTATTCAAGTTGTCCATAGAAATACATAAAAAGAATATTCTGTCATTCGCACAATCCGACACATAATTTTACCTGCCAAATTTCCTACGGGTGGCTCGATCACGCTCGACATTGTTAATTTTTATTAAATATTTTTATATGAAATAATAAAAAAGTGAGGTGACAAAAGTGTTTATCAAACATTTACACAATAGAATAAGTATTGTTGTTTACATAATCTGTGATTTTAGTACCGTTTTCACATAAAAACATCCTGAATTTAACGTGTTGAATGTCAGGTGGTATTTCCTTGATGATTTCTGGTCAAATAAATATCCATACAAAAACAAAAGGAATTGTTTTTTTTTGCGACTGACCAGATAATATATCTTATATATTCATGTATCCCGAACAGCTAACTAACTAAAAAAAAAAGATTAAAAATATAATCACACAAATATAAACCGATTTGATTATTTCTACCCAACTCTGAATACACACCCAACATCAAAACACAATTCAAAGAAGTTTTCAAATAAATAAAGACCTATACAATAATGTAAAATATCGATTTTTTCACCATTGACAGTTGAAACCGACGAGTTTTCTATGACCGCAAAGTCATAGAAAATTAATTAAAAAATATTTCGAGTAGCTAGATTAATGAAATCAAAGGTTTCATCTGATATTGGTGCAAGCGATTGTGACCTTGTCCTCCATACAGTTTCTTTATACATAAGGATTAAAATCACATTTTTCTGAGCCCGCCGGCGGGCTCGCGACAAATGACAGGTTACGGCCATTTGCCATTTGAAATAACAGTCCGCGTTAACTGACGGTTCTCGATCAACCAGTGTTTGATCAAATTTTAAGTTAAATTATTGTATTAATCATAAGCACAGTTAACAGAATCAAAGGGAGATATGGCGTGGAAATGTGTCGACTGTCGCCGACCTATGACCAAACTGTATGGAATATCAATGTAACGGGGCCAATGAAAGGTATGGGTTTGGTATGTAAGTAGAAACAAAGGTGGGGCACCGCTGTGCATAAATGAACCATGTTGGTGACACTTTTGTGCATGCAGTTTCATACTAATTATGGTTCATGGTTCATCTCCCTTTTTTTCCACATTCTTGTTTGTACTCCCGTGTAAATATGAAGAAGCATTAGATAGTTACCAGTGCGGATGTTACTGGCTGCGGAGGCGCTGCCTACGGACTTGTCCATGTCTCCCGAGGAGCAGGCCACGTCGCTGATAGAGCGGTGCAGCGAGGGGTTCTGCGGGGCCAGCGGATCCAGCAGGGGAGACTCCAGGGGGGTTCCGGGGGTCTCCATACTGACAAACATCAATTAGAATGATATTAAATGGCAATCTTAATATGGGTATGGAAACAACTTCTTTTTATCCATAATGGCATATTTATTTTGTTTTTCACATCTGCAAGAAAGTCTCTAGCTAATAGATTGGAAAAAATGTAACAAATATTATTTTTCTGGTCTAAGGCGGGTCGGTGGAAATGCAGTGATTCCTGTGTTCATGACCCAACCCAACAACCAAGAGGTCTTATTTTTGGGAACAAAATGACCTATTTGTAATTTATTTGCTTTTCATGTCCTCATAGCACTCGTATCGACGCCTAAATCTATCTAATTTTTATAACAATAATGCCTGTGTGAAACCACACCGACAAAAGCAACACAAAAACCACATGGCTACATGCGCGCTATACTTTCGTGCCATGGCCTACCTCAGCATATTGCTCGCCAATTGGGAATGTATGGCGACTGATATGCTGAAATAGGATAAGCCCAAAAACTCTTCCTACGTTGTAGCGTATTCTGACAGTACCTTAAGGGGAATGGCTGATCGGCCTTTTTCATACAAAACTTAAATTTGGATATACCCAACAAAACTGAATAATTTTTTTTTAATTAAAAGGTATAGCAAACTGTGCTACTTTATTTATCTGTGTTTTAAATTATAAAATAGAAATCATTAAAGAATTAAATTTTGGAGGCATTTTTGGCAATTATTTGTGAGTTAACCCGGCGATTGCCGCTCGTGCTCCGGTGTGACATGAGATTTTATACGCGATTTTGACCCTCATGTATAAAGAAAGTGTATGAAGAACACGGTCAGAATCGCTTGCTCTATTATCGCCCTTTACCATAGCGAAACCTGCAATGCAACTAGTCACTCCAAATAATTTATATTTAATTTTCAGCGAGCGCGGGGATGTGCGCAGTTCTTGCGCATGCGCGGGAAAAATTCCTTTATCTACGATTACCCTTCTATGTACAAAATTTGTAAAGGACAGTGTCAGAATCGCTGGACACGAAATGTCATTTCTGCCGCCGGGTGCCGCGTCATAATTTATGCGTCTTACTCGACTAAAACATCGTAAAACCTATCAATTTACGTAATTAACGCGAGTAATGTTGTTTTGGTAGATAGTTTATTGTTCTAGGAACGTGTTTCAGTCAATAAAATATACAATAGCTCAAAATTAATCCACAAAACATTCATTTCAAAATTCAAAAGTGGTGCTTTTTGCTGGCCTTCCCTGGCTGACCAGGGGTTAATGATAATTATGAAAAATAATAATTTTTCTCTATTTACAATACAAATATAATGAAATATAACATAAAAGTAAAAGTAAAAAAAAAACAAACATTTGGATTGGCGTAAATTTAAGTTACATGTGACCGATTTGCTTTGGAACACCAATTTGTCGTATATAGACATGATTTTAGATTTTAACGGCCAAATTATTATTGTGATTTATTTTTGGGGTATTATGCCATGTTGCACTATCTTCTTCTTTAGCCAAAGTTTTGTATTAGAGTGCCCATCATAAGATGTCACACTTATTAGGTTATATCAAGAATCGGTAACTACAGAAGAATATTATATATTAAGCATATAAAATTTTTTAATATTTCAACAGTTCTCTTTGAAAATTATAGATGGCATTACTTCTGTTTGCAAGTGGAGTTTATAAGGCAGACATAAACGAAATAATAACATCAGATTTTTTGAGGTTGAAGGAAGGAGTGGAAGATGAAGGGGAAGCCAAAGAAAAAGGTTGAAGACAGTGGCGTAACTATAGGGTGGAAGGGCTGGCAAAATGCCCCGGGCCCCGCGGAGGCCGTGAGCTCTGAAGTAACGTTACATTTTTAACATACACAAATTCAAATGAATTATCAAGATTTAAATGCATTAAAAAAAAGGATGTCGATCAATTTTAGAACGATCCATTGGTTGCTTAATTTTTCGTCACGGTACTTTGGTGGCGTGGGCGAGCTAGTGACGCTTGGGGTATTCCAGCAAGCAAGAAAGTATTTTGAAATTAATATCTTGAAAATAAATTGGGTTCCGTTGACATTTTCATTTATTCCTTACCTAAATTTATATCAGGAATTTCAAAAATTCTGATGTAAATTTTATTATTATTCTTCTTATATTGTTTTTGTTGTTATTTCTTTTTAATTCTGCTTGAGAAATAATAATTGGTATTTTATTGTTTCTATTTCTATTATTATTATGTTACACGATTGATGTAAATGCTCCAAGGCCGTAAATAAATAAATAAATATTTTTGTCATGTAACTTGGCTATTCTGTCTATTGAAAATTCTATGGCCGATCTTTAAACTTTGATGACGTTATTGATGCTTTTGCGGAACAGAAAGCTTGCAAAAAATAATTTTATTAATAAATATATTGTAAAGATTAAATTGCTATTTAATTATAAACAAATAATACATATGCTTTGGAAAATAAAATTTATTAGATATTAAACAAAAATGCACACAATATTAGTAAACTTTTTAAGTGATTTATTAAAATTCAATAACAATGTGACGATTTACACTGAGGGGGCCTCATCCAATGAATTTGCCACGGGTCTCAGATGGTATAGTTACGCCACTGGTCGAGGAAAAGTTCAAGATCTTAGACAAAAGTTATAGGTCTAGTCTAGTAATCTATCAGTTCTAAATCACTCAAAACCTCCCGGAAATCAATAGATGGGAAAGCACCAAGTGAAACTACCTGGCTATTCAAATCCGGTTGCTAAAAATGACTAATGCCTTTTCAAACAAGATGTCCATTCCAAATAGTGCCGGCGATACTGAGTACTCACCACTCATGTGATTGAAGAAAGGACTTATGAGGCTACCCCTGCGTTGAAAAAATGCCATGGTTAGAAATTAACTTAACAGTAAAACTTACTTCTCGAAGAAGTCCACTGCGTCAGTGGCCACCTCCTCGCCGGTGGGCAGCTCCTGGGTGGCTCGCAGCTCAGCCGTGAGCAGCACGGGGGGCGCGTGCAGGCAGAATAGGGCCCGGGCGCGGCGGGGAGCCCCGGCCCGCGCTCCCAGCCCGGCCCATCTCACGGCCTCCCGGACGCTCACCACGCCCGACCCTTCTATGTCTGATAGCTGGAAATAAAAATGATCATTGTTTTAACCCCTCAGGCTAATTTGATCGCTTTTCGGAACAACACATATATGTCTCATAGAAATCGTTGTGTCTCCCTTACTAGTTAGAAATATGATCTGAAACGTCAGAAAGACACCTCGCTTTAAATTCAAGGTAAATTTTGGGGATCGCTGGCAACGGTTAATACGCACTTTTTTTTGAAAAATCTTTTGATTCACCTTAATTACATTAAAAGACAACTATTTGCATTGGGGGAAGTGGAAAATATTTTTGTGTAACATGGTTTGTGATACAAAAGAAAGTGCCCCATTATAACGCCTACTCGCGTCAAGGCAAGAAAAACATCCCAGTTTTCAAGTAGTTTAGCGGCTACGCTAGGTTTATGTAACATGGTTTGTGATTCTGGCGTACAATCTCACAAGACGAAAGCTAATTTTAATTTTACGTAATGAAATTTAGAATGAAATATTTTCCACTTCCCCCAATGCAAATAGTTGCCTTTTAATGTAATTAAGGTGAATCAAAAGGTTTTTTTTTAAAAAGTGCATATTAACCGTTGCCAGCGATCCCCAAAAATTAATAAATTCAAATCTAAAAGTTAACCAAAAAATAATTAAAATGTACACCTTTACGAAAATAAAGTTTTCGACCGCAATTTGAAAAAAAATGATGAAACTTTGGGAATTTTTTATTAATTATTTTCACATGAAACAACAAAAAAAGGAGTTGACAATAACATATATTACATATGCTAATATATTACATAAGCCTAATAAAATATGAATGTGTTTTTATTTTTTCATTATCGGTAATTTGAGTTAGAAAAGATGTAAGCTATAAAAACGTGAGCCATTTTAAAAACTTTTTTATGTTTGCATTCAAAATGTATATGCAGTACAATCTACGTACGTATATATGGCACTATTAAAAACCAGAGAGTGCCGGATTATTGGAATGTTCGGATTGCTGGATTATAGAGATAAAATCATAATAAATAAAACAAAATTTCATAAAGAGAATATACACACTATTCACACCTCAAAATAACAGGTAAATATGTACGCATGTGCACATGAGATAAGTTTTGCGGTTAGACTGCTAGACGACGACGCGGCGATGGAGCGCATAGGCGTAGAGGGGCGAGGGAGGTGCGGGCGGAGGGTGCCGGATTATTGGACGTAGCGGTCTATTGAAGTGCTGGATTAGTGAGATTGTACTGTAGCTACAGGGTGTAACAGCATGTACCCGAGAGATTTTAACCAGCGATTTCTGAGCATATTTGGAATAAAAAATGTAGATATCATTTTGCTGTCCAATGATATTTTTATCTGTTAAAAAAAAAAAAAACATTTTTCAATCACACATCGCTACTGTTCCCATCGCTATGGGATATATCCCGTCGCGATGGGTTTGAGCGATATGCACGCTGTTTCGTATATTAACACGCAGTTAGAATGAGGCGCAACACTTATCAAGCGACTGCTAAGCTACAAACCCACTAATCTCCTAACTAGTCAGTTACGACGTGTGATGGAAAAATATTTTTAATGTTTTTAATAGAAAAAAATGTTATCGGACAGCAAAATGACATCTACATTTTTACTCCAAATACGCTCAGGAATTGCTGGTTAAAATCCCTCGGGTACGTGCTATTACGCCCTGCATTTCAAAAATTATTGGTTTATTCCGAATTATAAAAGCGTATTTCATCACCTTTCAAAAACAGTTTTTAGTTTTCGAATAAGTTCATTTCCATTTATTTGGATTTTGTTGCAAAGCGGAAATATTTTGATCTTCTGACAAAGTAGGTCCGAGGCCTGAGGGATTAAACATAAAAGTTTTTCGTGATGTGTGGCAAAATACCCCAAAAATAAATAAAGATAATACTTTTGGCCGTGAAAATTTCAAATCATATCGACTGTGTTTAGGAAAAAGGTGGTAACCCTCAGAATAAAAAAGTTTACAGGAGAAATGGAAAACGTTTCAAGAGTGAGTTTTTGAAAAGAATAAAAAAAAATTACATTCTCGGCAAGTGAGGGCAGGTGGTTAGCAATTTAAAATATTTTCATCTTAATCTCTAAATAATTACTAAGGTTATTAAAATCTGGGGGATGAAATGCCTCGCCTAATTATTTTACCATTCAGTAATTCTGTTGCTTATATCCTATTTTAGTATGAAATCTACATAAAAAACGCAGTCGTTGATGGGGAAAATAGAAAAAAATCTGTAACATTTATAATTCTGGGATGGTCCGACACTCTGTAGGGGACCCGCTTGCGCAGCGCGGGTGTAAAAGGCGCGGGTGACCTAAAGTTTAAGTTTAGACTTACAGAATTCAATACATACTTCATTTGTGTGAAAGCACTATGAAACCATACATAATTTTATGTCAATGGCAAGCCAGGGATAATTCAAGTGTTTTAGAACAGTTTTCGATTAACAAATCGTTACTGATAATTTCAACTATAATAACCGATAAACCAATCATTTTTAAATTAGAAAAAAACATGTGTATGCAAATTTCAACAAAGTATATGCAAATTTCTTTATGCACACTTATTTTACATTAGATCGACACGGGAGGCCCGGATGAAAAACAATTTTTGGGAAGGGAGGATCTTTTTTGGGAAAGGAAGGTTCTGAGAAAAAAAAGGAATGAGGGGTGGGTAGGAATCTGGGGATCAGTGTGTCCAGGAGTGACGGACGTATGAATCATGATAAATTATTAATTTAAAAAACAGAAAAGGCCGTTTTAATCTATGTTTTATTCTGCAAAAAACAATTTCCAATAATATATGCGTTAAAGAAAATGAAGATGATGTAGGTGGTTCTTAGTCGAAGTATGGTACAGTTAAACATGACCGAATTTCATATCGACACCGTGGCGCAGTGGTTAGCGCATTTGCCCGGGGAAAGCAAGAGGTCCTGGGTTCGAGTCCCAGAGGTGTCAATATGTTTTTCTGATTTTTCTGTTTCCAGATTTTCGATTGAGTTTCGCTTATATTGTCTTCATTTATTTAAATATGGAAAATATTGTGTTTAAATTTTCTATTCCGTGTAATGTAATATTGCCGAAGACACTACGAACTTCGTAAGCATTCGATTTAAAAATGTGAACCTACCCTGAACATGCGCGCAGCCAGACTCTCGCCGTACTGTCCTCGTCCCCAGGGTGACATGGAGGCCAGCAGCTGGCGGAACTGGCCAAAGTCCAGCGGGTACGCGTCGCAGGGGGAGCCCCCGTCCACTCGCTCGTGGGGTGTGCGCCGCGCCCACAGCAGCTCCTCACGCACCACCGAAATCACCTCCTGCAAAGTAAACAAGTCCATATTTCATTAAATAAAAAGATTTATAGAACAGACTTATTCCACCCATGGCATGAAACACGAAAAACTGGGGAAATTAAAATGGATTACCTAACTAACTAACCATCACACCGTTTCTCCGCAGGGGTAGGTAAACAACTCGATCTTGGCCCACACTCCTTGTCTCGTTCACATTCATACATCGTCTCATACATGCTCTTCTATTATTCTAACTCTTGACATGACCCGACTCAAGTATCTGATTATATCGCATGTATTCCTTGGGCGTCCCTGACTTCTTTTAACATTCACATTTGCGTCATATATTCTCCTTACACTACTTTCCTCATTCATTCGCTCTACATGCCCAAACCATCTGAGCGTCACTTTCTTAATCTTAGTCATTGCGCTTAAATCAGCCATGCATTCTTTGCGGATCTCCACGATCATACATGGTTTTACCACACACACGCCTCAGGGATCTCATTTCTACAGCATTCAGTCTACTTTCATCCTTCCTCTGCCTGTTCCATGCCTCACTGCCGTACATCAGGGTAGGTACCAGCACTCCATTATGGAAAGCTAGCTTCGCTTCTTTGGACAGTTTTTTGGTGTAATTAATATGATAATTATAATGAATCAAACATTCAGGTTACAAATAATCTGACAATATTTAAAAATCTCCTACGGCCATCATTAAAAATGGAAGATTGCTTGTGAATGATGGACGACTTAGCCAGCCAAGAAATTGAACCCGGCTGGAAACCCAAAGCTTCTTCAACTCGGCCATCGACCGGTCGACTAAGTTAGAAAAAAAAGTTAAATACATACACCATAGCGCATGACAGAGTTGGAAATAGTCCATTAACCTAGAAAAATCAGGCACATAAGAAGCTGTGCAAATTTCATTACACCAGACACCTGTTCAAGTGTTTGTGCTGTTTTACAACAAAGATTTACCACTTTATAGTGTAAGATAGTGACTTCCAACGAAAGAATAAATAGAGAATATCACTTACTTGTAGCTCCTCCTGGGAATAGAAGCCATCCTGCTGCATGGAACGGATGGCGTTCCTCTCGACACCCTGCTCCAGGGTGCTGATGACCCTCAGGCGGTGCTTCAGCCTACGTTGCTCGATGGTCTCACTGCTCATGCCGCCGAACCGACGATACGACTCGTACACCAGGGTCTGCACTCTGATCACCTGGAAGACACAAGGTATTGGAGAAATGCAGACAGGTACGTTCCAACCTTCCTCTTCCCTATTTCCTTTATCCCTCTCCACTTCCATAGCATAGTTTTATTGGCTTCAGATGTCAAGGATGAAACTCTCGTGTGGCACTCAATAAAAGCATTGTAATCATAATTCTGCCACTCCATCGTAACCAATCTTTCTGATGCAAGCATTGTTTAAGAGAAGGTTATAAGAAAATCATCGGCGGCATAATTTTAAATTTTCTCAAAAATTAGTTACATAATTAATAACAGTCCTACCCAATAGCAACAGTTTTACAAGAAACAAAAACATCAAAGCATTTTAACACATTAATGGACACTTACTTAAAATTAGGCAATTTATGTAAATTTCGGTGGGAAGTATTCAAATATTCGTAAATGTCAGATTTGTCATGTGACTGCTAGCGCCTCGGTGTCTAAACTCGGCTATTCTGCGGCTCATCAAAGCTTGAGGGGTAGATTTAGCCCGCTAGAATTGGAGCGAGGAATGTCGTACATAGCAAGGATAAGTACCCCCAAGCCACAAGCCCTGCTTATTTATGGGTAAATCAAATACATATATTATGTAATTAATTATTGTATAAAATTTATGTATCTTTTTGTGAATAAAAAAAAATATATATATCTATATATATGAATTGCCTGATATACCTTCTCGATGCTGAACTCCTTAGGGTCGCCGGGCATTTCCTCCCAATCTCCCATTTACTTTTCTTTAAGGCACCACCGAGGAACCAGCTAAGGGGCGCAGAAACAGAGTGTCGTTCACGGCTAGATCGAACGTCTTGCGCATTTTTGCTGGGACTGCCAATCGATTGGAAAGGAATCCCACCCGTTTTCCAGTGCTATACCTTTATTATTTATGTACTGTGTCTTCCTCCCTACAGGTGCTTGCAGGATACGCTGGATACAATCACCCAGCACTTGCCTCCTTGTGGACTATCACCAACCTGTCCCATTGTCTTGTCTATAGTCATACTAACACTTATTGTATCTTGAATTCCCACTAAGCATTTGCATACTGCTTACAACAAAGTATGCAGGGACACTGGAGGTCTAGATTCTTTCAAAATTAAATGAAGATTCGTTCATTCAAAAAAATTAGAATTTTGCGAGAGCCTTGAAGGTGTGACCATCTGTTATTTATACCCGGGAGGGTAAGTGGTGGATAACCTCCAATGGCTGATATACCGGTCTTTAATATTAATACTGTGTGAGAATAAAATAGTGAGTGATTATGTGGAATACCTTATTGGCGGAGCGAGGTTCAGTGGTGACGGATACTGCCTCATCATTGTAGACTCCCTCCAGGTACTCCCCCAGGATCTGCATGGCTTCCCCATCGTCCCTGCAATTTATCAACTTTTCCTTGTTCCAGTCAAGGATCATCAGGGCCACCTAGAAGCAAAGTCAATTTAGAATTTTAAAAACAATAACAGCAAAAAAATTTCCTTGTGTCTTTGCAATCATCAAACATAAAAAATACTAATTTTGGCTGTATGTCTGCCTGTCTGTACTCTAACTCTTGAACTCGGATTCGTTTTGAATTTAAGAGTCATTTTCAAAAATTGAAACTGATAATGTGAAGAATTCAGAGAAGTGATAAACTACCTACCTTTACAACAATCAGAACAATTTATAGCAGAAAAGTATTTCAATTATTATTTTCAAAACAAGAAGACCACTATTCAGGGTCGCCCGATGGCGCCACTATCGCAAGAGAAATTTACTATTGTGTAGTACATTCTCGTAGACGGCTCTGCCGAAATTTCAGCCGAATCGGGCTCGTAGTTTTGTTTTGACAGCGTGTGGAAGCGGGCGTGTCGGTGATTCGATTCTTGTTTTTCGAAGGGAAATCACGCAGAAAAATCAAAGAGCCCTTGGATGCTGTGTACGGTGACTCTTCTCCTTTGATGGCGACTGTCAAAAATTGGTTTAACGAGTTTCAACGTGGTCGCTCATCGGTTTTTGATGAGCCACGCCCAGGTGCCCCGAAAACGGCTACCACGGAGGATAAAATAACAAAAATCCACAATCTCATATTGGCAGACCGCCGATTGAAGGTGCGTGAGATAGCTGAGACAGTAGGCATCCCAAAAGACTGCGTGGGTCATATCCTGCATGAAATTTTGGGCATGAGAAAGCTGTCGGCGCGATGGGTGCCGCGTTTGCTCACTCCGGACAACAAGCGAAAACGGGGGACCACTTCAGAGCAGTTTTTGACGCTGTTTAAGAGCAATCCGAAGGAGTTTCTGCATCGTTTCGTGACCGTCGACGAAACATGGATCCACTGGTACACACCAGAGACCAAGGAACAGTCGAAACAGTGGACTTCACTTGGCTAACGTGTTCTGAAGAAGGTGAAGACGGTCCTATCGGCCGGAAAGGTGATGGCCACCGTTTTCTGGGATTCACAAGGTGTGATCTTCATCGACTAGCTGGAGAAGGGCAAAACGATCACAGGGCTGTACTGTATTATTGGGCCGATTCGACGCCGAATTGCAGAAAAAACGGCCACATTTGGTGAAGAAAAAAGTGCTCCACCACCATGACAACGCACCGGCTCAAACCTCCGCCCTCGCCACGGCCAAATTGGTTGAATTGGGCTACGAACTGCTGCCCCATCCACCGTATTCTCCAGATTTGGGCCCGTGCGATTTCTTTTTGTTAGAAAAAGTCACTCGCCGGGCAGAAATTTGAGTCGAAATGGGAGGTCATCGCCGCCACGGAGGCCTACTTTGCAGACCTCAAGAAAACATATTTTTCAGACAGGTTAAGAAATTGGAGCATCGCTGGGTCCAGTGTATCGAGCTACAAGGAGATTAAATTTTCGTTTTTCTTTTGTAGGCTAAGTACTTATCGGACCACTCTCGTATAATCAGTAATGGAAAGATATTATCAGATCTGAATAGCCACGCACTTCCTAAAATTTGTCTTATCCTTTCCTTTCCTTCTCCATTCAGCCTAACAGTGTTTCTTAAGGGGTATTATATTTAGAAAAAAAAAAATTATATTTCGATAGTTTAGATATTCAAGAATACCTCCTTAAAAGCATTTAAAAAAATTTGAATTATTTTAAAAGTTATAGCCATTTTAGTTCGATCGGTTTAGACGAAATCTAACTAGAATCTAAATAGAGCAAAACGTTAAAAGCCTGTTTCTCTAACTACTTTTTTCGTAGTGCTCAGGAGGCCGGCCATACAAAATGAGCTTGTTAACAAGCTCTTCTAAATTACGATTTTTCATGTCAAACTCAACTAATTAGAAAAATCGAAAAGCGACACAAACAATGCACAATATACAATGTATTTGGTAAGTCTTCAATATATATTTTTAATATATTTCAGAAAAAGATTTTTTTATTTATTTGTTTTTTTGCTAAAAAATTCGCGGCCTGTCGGTACCTCCACACTAAATACCTTACGGCATTTAATACCTTGTTTGCCGCTCGTGCACCGGTGTGTCATGAGATTTTACACGCGATTTTGACCCTTATGTATAAAGAAAGTGTATGAAGAACACGGTCAGAATCGCTTGCTCTATTATCGCCCTTTACTATAGCGAAATCTGCAATGCGCCTAGTCACTCCAAATAATTTATATTAATAATTTACCGGAGAGCGGGAATGTGCGCAGTTCTTGCAGTCTTTCGCAGGGAATAATATGTTTATCTACGATTTTGACCCTTTGACCCTACGAATTTGTAAAGGACAGTGTCAGAATCGCTGGACACGAGTGTCATTTCTGCCGCCGGGTGCCGCGTCGTAATTGGTGGAGCTTTTTGCTGGCCTACCCCGGCAAACAAGAGGTTAAAGGGTTAAAAAAAATCGCAAAAGTAAAAAAAAAACTGGTAAAAAAATGTCTTTTTATTTCAGACAGCCGCCATTTTGTGAAAAAAAATTTTTTTTACTGTTCCGAGGTACGGGCCATAGCAGCATTTGTTTGGATTAAGAATTAATTTGGTTTTTTTTCTGATTACTAGGAAGGTTGCAATCGTGTCAACCAGGGCGCGCCATTTTTTGAGACCCCCCACTTCAACACCCTGTAACTTTTTGAATTTTATTTAGTTTTTATGTATTCTTCAATGTTTAATTAATATTTGGTAAAATAATAGCTATTAAAAATATTATTAGTTTTTTTTAATGCACCTGAAAAAACACCTACAATTCTGCTTCTATACTAAAAAACCCCTTTAACCTGTCAAAGGCCCGCAAATTCCAGGAAAAATACGGAAATTTCGTAACAAAACACGATTTTGAATTTTGAATTAAATGTTTTGTTGATTAATTTTGAGCTATCGTATATTTCATTGACTGAAATACGTTCCTAGAACAATAAACTATGCACCAAAACAACATTACTTGCGTTAATTACGTAAATTAATAGGTTTTATGATGTTTTAGTCGAGGAACACGCGTCAAAACTGACAGCTTCAATTTGCGCCAAAAATGACATTTCGATTCCACAGATAAAAATCATTTAAAAATAATCTGGTGTTGTCAGATGGATGAAACTAGTGGCTATATCATCAATGATGTTGGCGCAAGCGATTCTAACCTTGTTTTCATACAAATTCTGTACATAGAAGGGTCAAAATCGCGGTCAAACTTTTTTATTTCGAAATATTTTTTTCGCGCATGCGCAAAAGCTGCGCGCAAGTCCGCGTTTCCGGCCGTTTAGAGGTTAAATTGGAGATGCCGTAGATCTGCTGGCTCTGGGTAGTTCTAACTCTTGTGCAATATTTGATTAAAAAAAGGAAAAAAAGAAGTTCAACCTTGATCACACGCGTATCCCGGGAGATAATAATACAATAATTCTCTGCGACTGTAACATAGCTTTTCTCTACAGACGTACCTGTTGTACCATATTTCAGTGATTGGCCAACACGTTAAATCCCGCAGATAATGTACTCCAGTCAAATTGCCCCGTGAACCCGCACTCACCTGAAAGATGACTTTGGCCCCGTCATAGAAGAAGCAGTCCATGATGTGCACGGCGCTCTCGTATGGCATCACGCTGATGAAGATGGTAAGAAACCAGGACAGGGAGATCATCTCCATCATGCCGAGCTGCGCCAGCTTGGCGTGCAGGTCTGGGAGGTGCTCCCTGGTCAGGTCATCCAGAACTCCTTGATCCACCTGATTTGAGAAAAAAATACACAATAAGCCATTTTACACAATAATTTTTTTGACTATCTACTGTTTAAACATGTAAAAGTCCTCTTTTTTGTCATTTTTCTGTCAATACAACGTAAGACATTTTACACAATACTCTTTGACTTTATTTCAAGAAAAGTTCCTACAAACAGTGATCTAATGTACAGTGGAACCTTGCATAACGAGCATAATTCATTCCAGAATCTAAACCGTAATGCGAAACATTCATTAAGCAAAACAATTTTTCCCATATAAATTAATGTAAAATACGATAATGCATTCCATGCCGAAAAAACAACTCAAACTTTTTTATATGTAACGTACAACCGGAAGAGACCCGACTCGCCACCATTAACCTTTAGACTCGGATTTGCGTCGTTCAATGCCCAACGGTCCCATGCGGGACCGGTGATTATGGTGCGAATATTTCATAAAAAATGCTTGGGCAGTGGACTACCTTTATTGCACGTGGCGCACAAGCTTTAAAGGAACCTAGAGCTTCTATAAGCTTCTTGAAATCACCGATGAAGTTCTCTGCTGATTTAGTGTTGGAGCTAGCTGCTTCACCGTACGTCACAACACTGTGGATGCCGGATCTTCTCTCAAACTTCTCGAACAATCCATGACTTCCCTTAAATACGTTTTCTTCAGCCCAACGGCCAGATGCCAGAATATCATTACTTTCGCCTTCTCACAATTAATGTTTTTGTTATTTGCAATTGCTTTTCGTCTTTTCATACGAGAAGCAACCCAACTTCGTTGAGAAAATGTAACCGTTACGTAAATATTTTTGTCAGTCCTTTTGAAGAATCTATCTCCTTAATTTTGTCCTTATTCTTGAGGATTGTGTTAATCATTGAGATAGACCGATTATATGTGTGTGCTAGATCAGCCACGCTCACACCTCGTTCTCGCTTTTCAATGATTTTATGTTTCATTTTTACAGACACTTTTATTCTCTTATGGCATCTTCCTATGAATTTTTCTTCAGGGACATTTTTACAAGGGTTATATACTTTAAAAAAAATTACAAATGATGTTTGAACACAAGTTGAGAACTGAAGACGCGGAAAATCCCAGCGCACAAGCGAGTGACATGGGGAGGGGACTTCCCCTTTCCAAGTCACTCTTTACCAGAAATGTCACACTTTAAGTGAGCCATTTTTTTACATTTTATTTTGCTCGTAATGTGAATTACTCGTTAAACGAGGTGCCACTGAACAGTGAAACTTTCGTACTTATACAACTCCATACGTATGCCGGTTTTACGGTATTGACACAATTGGATATGCAGTAACAATGCAGACCTTGTTAACCTCATCAGCGACTATCTCTGTACGCTGACGTTGCATATGGGATCCATGAACTAAAGCACATACATTGTGTTAAAACGTGACACGTGATGGGAAAGATTGCTTTGAAAAGACCGGAGTTGTAAAGGTTAAAAGATTTTGAAAGGACTTTGGAAGACCCAAATCAAATTTATGGCGGAAATATAAAAAGGGTATTTTGTATACTTTGGTAACCAAACAAAATAGAACATGATAGCATAATAGGTTAGGTATGATTAGTTTATTTTCTTTAACTTTCTTTAGTGTTTTGTTTTGTTACGGAACCATATAATTTACCAGCGCCCCGATGACTCTGGTGTTGTAATAGTCGGTGAGCAGCGTCTCGCAGATGGTGGCCAGCAGCCAGAAAGCCTGTTCCTCGGGGCAGTAGATCAGCAGCACCGATGCCACAATGTTCATGGCCTGGCAGTAGCCGATCTGCGGGTTGCGGAGCGCGTACGCGCATAGCACTCGGCGCAGCGCCGAAATTCCTGCACATAAAATACATATATGCTGTAGGCCGTGAAAATTAATTTTTCTAGGGACAAAAATATTACATACTCTCTTATCTCTTATAAAAATTGTGATCAGCTGAGAAGCATAAAAGCAACTGATCACAACTTATCGAAACGGGCCTAGAATGGCGATTCCGTTCAAATATCAAAAAAAATAACACAGCTAGCTTTAATTGGCGCTTTGATGACAATGTTTTTGTTAAAATCAATAACTGCTACCATTGCCCTCTGTGGAATAAAATGCATAAATTTGGTTTGGCACTTAGCTAAACCCCTAGTGTCATTTTTATGCACTGATCATCATATGATCAGACAGATTTTTCCCTGGTCGAACCTAGAATGTCATTTTGATATGACCAGCTGTATGTTTTCGTTTTCATTAGTGTGAGTTTTTACCAACTTTATAAATTCAATTAAATTCTTTAATGCTTTCTCTTTTTCTAACCGGCAACCAAGCAGAGCAGTTCCTTCACAACCTAAGAACTGGGACCTTCAGGTCTCCAGATGGGTAGAAATTAAAAAGTGCAATATCATGTAAAACCATTAACGTATAGACATGCCCTGTGATATACACAATGATGCACCAAATAAAATTGGCTCAAGGCCCATTTATAGAAAAGTGCGTGCATTGTTTTGCACCGTTTAGATTGCATATTGCTTTGTGTTGTACCTTTTATCGGTCTTCAAGGTCTACACTGAAACTAATTTCTGTGTTAGCTGTCCGGACCGCGTTAATTTTTTTCAAACACAAAAATATCACACTTCCGAATATCGTACAAGGTATACGCCGCAGACTTTATTTTTGAAAATGTAGTCGGCTATCTCAATACAAAAAAAAATATATGCCTTACAGATAGATTTTAGACATCGCATTCATGAACGTGAAAAAAAGGATGTCTTTAATTTTCTGTCAGGCAAAGCTGACGCCATTAAATCACTAGTGACATCACGACTACTAATACGGGGGGCTTGGGGGCTTGTGTCAATGTGGCAGTGATTTTCAAACGTTTTTAAAGCGCGACCCGCTTTTAGTAATAAAATAAATACACCCCCCGCTGTTTTTTAGGAATGATCAACCTTTTTAGTCGAAGTATTATTAATGTATCCATTGTAAATTTGTATGCGGACCTTGGTAGGAGGGTATGAACAACATTAACTTTGGTTAAATTTGTTGTCGGTGGAGTCGCAAACCTACTTTATATATTGTAAAACAATATTTGTTTAATAAAACTATCAAAGTGGTTAAAAATAAAGCCCCGCAGGGGACAATTTTATATCTGCAAGGCCAAAACAATAAATGCTATCGATTTTTTCATTTGGAAATATTAAAAAACTTTAAAAGCACTTTCAATTTTGCCGATTGATTCAAAAAAGTTAGTCGCAAAAAGAGGGCAAAAATTGCCAGACAAAATTTCTACTACATTCAAAGTCAAACCAAAAAATGGTGTTGGTTTATTTTCGTTCGGAATTACAATATTTCGTCAAGAAAATTTATGTTATTTTGTAAAACGGAAACCTTTAAAATACATTAAACACAGATCTCTACGAAAAACAGATGCACTATTCTTCAATTAAGGTAAAGTTAACCTATCTTAACCCCTCCGCTGCGTAAGCAGATAATAAGCATTAAAAATAGGACAGCAGTCAAGTACAATAAGCGTGTTTATACGTCAGCGCGTGTGTTTCCATAGAAATCGTACTAACTCCGTTATTGTTTTAGTTACATCCCTAAAACAAAAAGTAAAAGGTCGATAGTAGATCAAGCTGCACATCCCTATCAAGTTGTCTATGGAAATACATAACAGGAATCAGCTGTCAGTTGTGTAGTTGACAAATATATTTACCCGCGCAAATTTGCTACCGGCAGCAGCTCCACCGCGCTCCACATTTTAAATTTTTTATTAAATATTTTTATATTAAATGATAAAAAAGTGAGGTGACAAAAGTGTTTATTACACATATATACAATAAAATAAGTATTGTTGTTTGCATAATATGTGATTTTAGTACCGTTTTCACATAAAAACATCACGTGAGTCATTTTTACTTATTTTTAATGTTTGCGTTCTAAATTTTAATATTTACAAATGCTAATATTTATTTGTAATATAATAATTTGAAAGCCTATTTTGTAACCTTTCTAAAACAGTTTTAACTATTCGGCTACGTTCCGAAATGTTTCATTTATAGAGCTTTAATTGTGAAGCGGTAATAACAAAAAGTTTTCGTAAAATGTTATTTTGTTAAAGACACCAAAAGCTAATATTCTCGCAAATTCGGAGGGGTTAAGCCACGGTATTCCGAATTTCTAACGTTTTATAACATATTTCTCTTGAACACTTTAAGTTTTTAAATTTCTAAAAAACACATAACGATAATATCTATACATTTGCCATGCCGAAATGGTAATTATATGAAATTCCCCCGATAGAAAAAATTGTAAGATATGCACCGAAAATTATTATAAATAATTGAAAACAATCATAATTCATTGTTTCTTTAAATGCTATTTAAAAACGGTAATACTTAAGCGAAAATTGTGAAAATGTTTAGTAAAACGTGACTCGTTTAAAATACAACAAGAATCTAGCGGGAAATGTTTTAATATTAGCGTGCTCCCTCTTATTATATGCAAAAAAACTTGATGTTTGAGCAGCTGATTCAAATCTTTGAAGAAAGATTATAGTTTTTGACTTATACCTTTTGCAAGACACTTTGCCTTTGCCTTTGAATATTTTTAGCGCAATTTTTTTGATATTTTTTGTAGTCAGTCCGGAAAGCAGTAAATGGGCTTGCGGACCACTGGTTGCTCATCACTGTGTAAATGATGAGCAACCAACTTGGGCAGCCCACGGCGCGTGGGCAGTAAAAAGGTGAATTTTTCGTAAATATTTTCAAGAAAACGATGAATGGATTTCTTTAAATTAAAACTTAAGTGTACAATTCATGAGAAAAAAAAAATTGCAGACCCATCCACCGCCAAGACCCGGACAAACATCACTCCATTAACCCGGGCACCCCTGCTTAGTCACCAAACGTGGCGAACCACTTGGGGTGACCTATGGCAGAGGCGTTGGTTATCCAATAAATGGTTCCCGAGGCGGCAGTACCCATACTCGCCTTCGAAATTGAATCGCTTGTCAAAATAAAGTAAAAAATTATTTATTTCCAATGAAATTTATGAATGTCTCGTGATCCCCACTTTGAAAACCACTTGTATGAAACACAGTTCGTCGATATGTGACGGCTTGGATGTATTAGTATTGGACTGTTGATGTATTCGTTCGAAAAATTACAAAATAGGATAACTTAGTGGTCAGTTTTATATTGCTGGGAACTCGTATGCAAGACGGCGGAATTCAAAGGAGACTTGTATTGCGGAATTACTGTTACTGGCGTTACTTTATTCTCGTTTTTAGTATCAGAGGACACGTCTAGGGTATACTTGGTCGAAGTGTAAAACGGAAAGATTTGACCAGAGTGTTTTTTACTGGTTGAAACCTTTTAAATTTATCAGTTTCAATTAAATAATGGGCGAATAAAACTAGCGCTTAGATCAGCAATCAGAAGTTTGAAGGTTTCAAAATGGAGCCAAAAGTTATTGTAGCAGTATTAGGACTATGAATGGACTAATTACCAATCTCGCTCTGGAAGGCGGGGTGCTCGGGAAGCGAGCGATGCAGGTCGCGTTCGATCTCCTCGTTGGCCTGCGAGCGCTCGGCGAGGGCACGCTCCACGAGGCGACGGTACTCTCCTCGGCCCGCCGCGCGCCGCAGCCCTGCACCACTGAATACGCCCCAAAGCTCCCCGCGCAGCGCGTCCGGCACACCTCGCACCACCAGCTCACCCCCGCCGCAAGTCCGGTACATGCTCACCCCGCGTCCCATCTCCGACATGTGCTGTTCCCACATTTTCTCCTGTCGACAAAATAATAATTAATTTAATAAAAAAAACTAGAAATTGACGACCCCAATAGCGGAGCGGTGAGTTCTATAAGCTTGTGTGTAAGTGTTTGTCAATTGAAGCTGCTAGGAGAAATTCACATGCGGCAATTTTGTTGCTGCTTTGCGATTATTTAGAAAAAAAATTTTTTTCAAAAAATATATATTTTATGTTACACTTCACAACAGCTCTATATCGCTATATTGTCACTGGGTTGGGCAGCATTTCGTAAGCTGTAGGAAGGGATTTATTACATTATTGTCTTGAAGAGGCCTGGATTATATGAATGAGGAATAACATATGCCAATAGCTCATTCCGACCAGACTTACACAAGAAACAGTCAAAGAAACGACCCGTTCTCACAAAGCCAACATAAACTGTGAACTGGGGTTTCGTTCGTGTCCTTCGAGTTTTGCGTAAATAAAATGTGGATTCAATAGTCCTAGTGACT
The DNA here is from genome assembly GCA_929108145.2 of Limnephilus rhombicus. NCBI lineage: Eukaryota > Metazoa > Arthropoda > Insecta > Trichoptera > Limnephilidae > Limnephilus > Limnephilus rhombicus. The sequence continues at coordinate 42,090,990 of OV815274.1, read as the reverse complement.
CCACGTATTTGGAACTTGTCCAGTAATTTCATTAAAAATATATGTTTTAAAATATTAATGGGATTAGATCGATGATTCTTAACGGGGGCGTTTGGGAGGTCTGGGGGGGCGTTTTTAAAATTTTTGCATTTGGGGGGCGCTGCAGAAGTAGTAACATAATTATATTGTGGTAAAGGGGGCGATTCTTTCAATACGGTTAAGAAACACTGGATTAGATTGGCGCTTTAGCCATTTATCCTTCCCATTGCGTTAATATAGTTTCTCACCTTTTTTTCCTGAACCTCTTTAATATGTGCTGATTGATAAGTCTTGAATAGGGTCATCAGAGGCGGCTGGGGATTCCAGGAGTCACCGCTAGAAGTGCTCGAGTGCAACACCGTTTTCGGATTGTCTCTGCAAATAAAAAAAAATATATTACAAACTTTTGAATCTACAATCGTTGATTTATAAAGCATACATATAGGTAACATGAATGAAAATATGACATAAAAATTTGTAAGTGCACACATAATTATTAAAAAAACATCAGGATTGCAACAAAAAGCAATTTAAATATAAATGTGCAATACGCATCGAAGAATTTAATCAGGCTGCAGTGGGTAAAATATTTTAAAGTATAAAATTAATCATAAAAGTGACCTTTTAGGTGTGGTTTGGAATATCTTCACTGTAAATAAATTCATGAAAATTCAGCAGAAATTTGAGAAAAAGAATTATAAATCAAAATCTGAAGCAAATGATAATAATTGACACTAGAGTAAAACCTACTTATAAAATTCCCATATAAGAAGTTTTCACGCATTAAAAGTTTTGTTTTTTCAGTCAATTAGAAAACTTTATAACTGTTCAGAATGTTGCACTTTGGGTGGCAGGTATGGGTACCTCCACCCCTCGAACCATTTATTGGATAACCAACACCCCTGCTACCAGTACCGGATTATCCCTAAGGCAGAGTAGGCAACTGCCTAGGGGCCCCACATCGGCTAGGGGCCCCGCGTCCGGAGAAAAAATGACTTACTTCAATTAGTGAGTAACGAAGTTTCGGAAAAAGTCAGCTTTCAAGATGTTTTATTTTGTTTATTAGGAACATTTACAGGTTAATAACATTAGGTACACGCATTTAAGAACGAATTATAATAATTAGGTTATAACCCAATAAATAACTAATGTTCACATCATGCACAAATAATAAATAAAAAGTCTACAATTAAAATAAATGTATAAACATAGTTGTATTTTACTTTTCTTTCCTTCTATTTGTCGCAACATTACTTTGTATCTGAAGGTGCCGTGTGTGGCTTATATTGGCATTTGTTTTATTTTATTTCTAATTACTTATATGTTTAAAATATAAATGTTGTACAAGCTTCAGTATGCACTACCTACCTGCTTGCTAAAATTCTTTGGGAAAGGTCGTCTGTTAGTGACAAGACGGCTCATTGTAATGTTTTTTTTAATAATATATACATGTTGTATTTTATTGTATTGTATTCATTTTTTTATTGAATGGGGTGATGGCATACCTATCGTAATATAGTAAGAGTACAGATTACTTATGAATAAAATTACTTTTGAGTAGAATTTTTTTTTTTTTGGAAATTAGAAAAGGGTAAAGTGCAGTGGCGGACTAAGCCCGTTAGAAGTCCCGGGCGGTAAAGTTGAACGAACCCTCCCCCCTATGTGAAATATGTAATTTTACAAGTTTTTTATTCAGTTCACACTGGCCTCTGACTCTGGGGGCCTCCAAACACCTCCATGTTCCCTTGATCAAATCCTAAACAAGGCTTTAAGGACACTGCAAAAAAATGTTATTTTTATTTCATTTTCTGAAAGATGCATTTGTTAAAAATGCTCTCACCATTTGAGGAAATTGGAAAAATTGATGGAAATACAGCATTTTATAAAAAACCTTTTTAAACAGTTCGTATGTTGAATTATTCCCAGCTAAAATTTGAAAGCGTTTTTCAACCTGGTTGGCAACATATTAGAAAAACTATATATCCGATTTGCATTCACTAAGTCTTAAATAGTTAGAAAATCCAGTCACTATGGCACCACTTCGGGATTTTTTAAAAAAATTTTAAGATATCGAAATTCCCCTATGCCATAGATAGTAGATTTTCGAACAGATTAAGACTTGGTGGATGCAAATCGAATGTATAGTTTTATTAATATGTTGTCAACCAGGTTGAAAAATGTATTAAAAAGTTTCGAGAAAAACGCATTCAAAATTTTGCTGAAAGATAATTCAACATACAAACTGTTTCAAATGGTTTCACATAAAATTCTGTATCACAATTTTTCGAATTTCTTTGAAACATTTGGTTACAGCATTTTTAACAAATGCATCTTTCAGAAAATGAAATAAATAAAAAAAATTACAAGGGTATTTTTTACAGTGTCCTGGTGCCTAAAGGGGGGTTAAGGTTTTAAAGGCGAAATAAAGGCATATTGTCATGATATTTTTTTTTAGATACGAATAATGTTTGTTTTATTTATTTTATACTCACCTTATAGTATAACATCTGAAGTATCTTTGAAAAAAAATTCAATTAAAAATATCAATAAATAAGTCCGTGAGAGCGAATCTCCGGAGGCACCTCGAAAAAAAGTTGTTATGCGATGAACTCCATAACTCGTCACTGGATCATTTGAAACAAAAAAATCCAAATGCTTTTAAAAGGTAATACCTATAGGTTAGTTGTAAGAGGGAGTTTTTTTCGATTTTATTTTTTGCAGCATTTTGAAGTGAAAAATGCGATTTTTGCTAAAAAATTTCGGTGAATTTGTTATTATAAAATGGTAAAAAAAACTCCCGTTTGCGAGAACACCGATTTAATTTTTTTTATTTTCGATATATACTCGAATCAGGGCCGGTCGCTTGAAACGCTGTGCCTTCGTTAGTTTTGCTCCGATTTACTTGAAATTTTGACACAATGATCAATATACTGACATGTTTTACATTCAGAAAAAAGTTTTAAAAGCTTACCCCCCCCCCCCCTTTTAAAGCATTGTTAACGATTTGATCAAGGGAACAAGAAGTCGTTTGGATGCCCCTTCAACCCCCCCCCCCCCCCCCCCCCCTTAGTCCGCCATTGGTAAAGGGGCCCCGAGACGTGCATTGCCTAGGGGCCCCGACATGGTTAATCCGGCCCTGCCTGCTACTGGTTACCCCAAGTCGTTGGCTATGTATGGTGACATAGCAGGGGTGCCTGGGTTCATGGGGTGAGGTTTATCTAGGATCGGAAGAGATTGAGGGAGACCTAACCTAGACCTCTAGAAGTTGGACTCTCTCGACCCTTGCACCACGGTGGGAGGGATGTCTATATACGTCTATCAATCTTGGACACATTGACCCCCAGATTCCTACCGTTTTCCTTACCAGAACTTTCTCTCCTATCTTTCCCTAAAAAGACCCAGCATCCCCAAAGATGACTTTCTATACTTAGATTGTCTTCCTATGTGTATATATACCTTTGGATATTATATTTCATCCCGAACATACAATTGTATCAAGCTGTGCTGAAAGGGCTATAAGAGATATTCACGGTAAATAAATGAATATAGCAGACAGATTATTAAAGTTAGTGTATATACCTGGGAAGTCTGGCTAGCAGCTCAGACAGTTTGTTCACCACAAACTCGCGATCGTGCAGGTGCGACAGCAGGAAGCTGGAGTGGTGCGAGGTGGTCACGAGCAGGGCCGATGCAGAGCCTGCTGAGCCCGCACTGCCCCCGCCCGCGAACCCGCCGTCTGCACGCTCCACCTGCTGCACCGTGGAGAGGGGCAAGGTGAGACGCACCAGATGGGCCACCTGCCAAGCAAACATCAATTATTAAAGATGGTTAAAGCAGCAGGGTCTCGTGATTTTTGAGTATGTTAGAGCGTGAAGATTGAAAAATATAACATCATTTATATATAATAACATTAACCCCTCCAAAGCCTGGGAAGAACACGGAAATTTCCTAACAAGCCCACTTTAAATTGAATGTTTTGTGGATTATTTTTGAGCTATCGTATATTTTATTGACTGAAACACATTCCTAGAACAATAAACTATGTACCAAAACAACATTACTTGCATTAATTACGTAAATTGATATGTTTTACTATGTTTTCGTCAAATAACATGCATCGACTTTGACCGAAAGAATCGCGGCAAATCTGACATTTTGATGTCACAGATAAAAATTATTTTACAATATTCTGGGGTTGCAAGGTGAATGAAATTTTTACCCATCTTATAGGGAATGTTGGCGCAAGCGATTCTGACGTTGTCCTTGTTACATTGTCTATTATAATATTATATTGTCTATGCCGTTACATTGTCTATTATAAGATTCCGGTCGGAAGCTCTCTCTTACCGACAGCTGGCAAGTCAACAGGTCAAATGTTCAATCGTGTATCGCCATATTAAGAATACATATTAATCTGATTAATCTGGACTTGTTATTTAATAAAACCCGAGTCACAGAAAAACATGGTGTCAGAAGTGGGATCAGAAGTGTTGTGATATAACTATTTGTCGAAATTACCTACATAATAGTGTCAAAAAATAGTGATTGCCAACGGAGACGAAAATACGTTCGAATAATGGCGGAAACACGTGAAAACTCCGGTACGAAATTAATGAATACCTTCATACCTACAGAATGGACGTCGTGGATTCAAAGTTTTGAAATATATTTAATGGCTACAGGAGCAGATCAAGAGGCAGAACACAAAAAGATTGCAAAATTACTGTACAATATGGGAAGAACTGGGTTACAAATTTACAATTCGTTTAACGTTGATATTAAGTCAATCACGTATAAAGAAGTTGTGGACCTATTTAATAATCATTATGTGCCGAAGAAAAATCTAACAATGGAAAGACACATTTTCTTTAATACGAAACAGAGTGAACACATGTCCATGGAAGACTTCATAGCGGAATTGAATAATAAAAGTCACAACTGTGAATTTGGCAATTTACGCTCGTCATTGGTATTAAATATATTTATTTCGAACATGCATTCAAGACACAATAGCATTAAAGAAAAATTATTACAAACGGATAAAATAACTCTGGACCAAGCCGTAGATATCGCGAAGACAATGGTGATTTCACAGAAGGATGCCGTACTATTGAGTGCTGAAGTACATGCCGTCGCAACCAGCAGACATCACTTCGAAAGGCGAGGGAGGCCTTCAAGTCCATCTCTCCATCGTCAGCCGAGCAGTCAGTCGCCAAGGGGCAGAGAGCAGTACCACAGTCAACCACACGTCAGGTCACCGTCGCAGAGGAGAAATACGTCCCCCAGCAACAAAATATGTCAAAGATGTGGTCAGATACACTGTCATTCATGTCCAGCGACGAAAGTTAAGTGTAACACTTGTCATAAAATAGGTCACTTCAGTCGTTATTGTTTTAAAAATAAATCAGTTGTCTCACATGTCAGTCAGACAAATAAAAATAAATATTCTAATGAAGTTTATAATATAGAATCAGTCAAAATGTCACAAAACAATAGAAAACAAAATGTCAATTCTCTACTGTCAGTATGGAATTTTAATTTAAAAATTAACGATAAAAATGTCACTTGTATTCTTGATACTGGAGCAATGGTGAATGTCATGTCTTATAATACTTTTAAGAATTTAAAAATATCCGATAATACTATCAATAATTACTGTCAAAAATTAGAGTCATTTTCTGGTAATAATATTCCTGTAAAAGGACATTGTATTTTATCTTGTCAATATAATGAAAATGAATTTTCAAATATAGATTTTGTAATAACACCCATGAACTGTCATACAATCATAGGTCTCCAAACATGTCAAGATCTGTGTCTAATACAAAGAGTATGTACCACTGCCAATGTCAATAATAATTATGTAAAAAATATGCTAAAAGTGTATAATGATGTTTTTCAGGGCCTTGGATGCCTGCCTCACAAATGTCACATCACCGTCGACCAAAACGCGATGCCTAAAATCAACGCCAGCAGACGCGTCCCGTTCAAACTACACACACGTCTAAAGGAGGAACTGGACCGCATGGAGGAGTTGATGGTTGTTCGAAAGGTCACAAAACCAACGTCATGGGTCAATTCAATGGTAATTGTTGAAAAACCTAATAAAAGTTTAAGAATTTGTTTAGATCCTAGAAATTTAAATCAAGCTATTAAACGCTCACATTTTCAATTTCCTACATTAGAAGAACTCAGATACAAACTGAACGGAGCCAATGTTTTTTCTAATTTAGATGCAAATTCAGGTTTTTGGATGCTGAAATTAGATGAAGAAAGCATAGATCTTTGTACTTTCCAAACTCCATTTGGGAGATATCAATTTTTACGTTTGCCATATGGTATAAACTCAGCACCAGAAATATTTTTTAGGGTCATGACAGAAATATTTTCAGACATAGAAGGAGTCCTAATATTTGTCGACGATTTTCTTGTTTTTGGAGAAAATGAGGAAATTCACAATCAACGTCTAGAAAAAGTTTTTCAGCGTGCTAGAGAAGTCAATTTAAAATTTAACGTTAATAAATGTCATTTTAGTCAGTCAGAAATAAAATTTTTAGGTCACATTTTTAATAATAAAGGAATCAAGCCAGATAATGCCAAAATTAAAGCCATTAAAGAAATGCCTAAACCTAGTTGTGTCAAAGATTTACAAAGATTCTTAGGAATGGTCAATTATCTAGGCTCTTTTATAAAAAATTTATCGATAGAATCAGAAATTTTTAGGAACCTTTTAAAAAAGGATTCGGTCTGGTCATGGGATGCGAACCATGATCTAGCATTCAAACGTCTACAAAATATTATTTGTACTGCGCCAGTCTTAGCTCACTATGACATGAACAAGCCGATAGTTCTGTCAGTTGATGCTAGCCAGTCAGCGGTCGGAGCGGTAATTATGCAAGAAAATAAACCGTTAGCTTTTGGTTCTAAATCGCTTACGCAATGTCAGCAGAATTACGCGCAGATTGAAAAAGAATTATATGCGATTCTTTTTGGTTGCCAAAAATTTCACCAATACTTGTACGGACAGCTTGTGCAGGTTGAAACGGATCATAAACCGTTAGTCAGTCTCTTTAAAAAATCACTTTCGGATGTACCAATACGATTACAACGAATGATGATGTCGTTACAAAAATATAACCTCAATGTCGCCTATGTACCAGGCAAATATATGTATGTAGCAGACGCGTTATCTCGTGCACCCTTGCCAGAGACAGAGATAACGGAAGTAGAAAAAGAACTGCAGGTACATGTTAATTTACTGATTTCGAGTCTAGCAGTTTCCGATAATAAATTACAGGAAATAAAAGTAGCTACAGAACAAGATTTTACTTTAGGAATTTTAAAGAAATATTATGTAAATGGCTGGCCCGCAACAAAAAATAAATGTGAACCGTCAACAAAACCTTACTGGAACATGCAAGGTGAAATTCACGTCGTCAATGACTTAGTTTTCAAAGGTTCTAGTCTTGTCATCCCAAATATATTACGTCCTGTCATGCTTAACAAAATACATGAAAGTCACCAAGGCATATCAAAATCAAAATATTTGGCTAGAAACATAATATACTGGCCAAATATGAATTCGGATATTCAAAATAAAGTGGATCAATGTAATATTTGCAATAAATTTAAACCAAACAATAGAAAGGAACCACTTATTCCATATTCTATAGCTTCATTTCCTTGGGAAAGGGTAGGTGTAGATTTGCTTCAATTTAATAATACCATTTATTTAGTCGTCATGGATTATTATTCTAAATATATAGAAATAGTCTCTTTACATTCAGGTTATACAGTTAACCTTGTCGTCACGCATTTAAAAGCGATATTTGCTCGTCATGGGATACCATTACAACTTGTCAGCGATAATGGTCCTCCATTCACTTCAGCTATATTTAAAAATTTTATATATGAGTGGGACATAGAACATATTACAACTACTCCTAACTTTCCGCAGAGCAACGGTCAAGCTGAAAGTGGAGTTAAAATTGTAAAGAATATATTAAAAAAATGTCACGAATCAAAAACTGATATATATATTGCATTGTTACATTATCGAAATACTCCAAAAGATAATTTACCGTCACCGTCACAACTTCTTATGTCAAGACAACTTAAAGTAAATATTCCAATTAAGTCAAGTCAATTAAAACCTAGAACAGTTAGTTTCCAAAAATACCAACAGGGGATGAGGAAAAATCAAAATAAAATGGAAAAATCGTACAACTCTCATACGAAGGAGTTACCACCATTGAAAACTGGTGATCCAATTTTATTCAAAAAGACTCCTCAAAGTCATTGGATTCCAGCAACTGTTGTTGAATTATTAACTAACTGCCCGCGTTTATATGTAATTAAAAGTTTAGATGGTGCAACATACCGCAGAAATAGGAAACATCTCATGTTAGATAAATCTAGATTAAGTCAAAATAATTTCAGATATAATGTAAAACCCTATGAAAGTATTTTAACACAAAATGGCGATGATGACATCGAACAACTACCAACTTCGTCCAATGCTCCAGATAAAAATTTGGTCCCGGTGTCTGCGACAAGTGATACAGGCATCCGACACCAAACAAAGTCTGGAAGACAGATAAATAAACCAAAAAGGTTTACATTTTCTGAATTTGATTGAAAATTTTTATGTCTATAAGTTATGTATGTTGTATTATTTTTCTTTTTACAGTGTTAAATTAAATGTCATGAACAATATGATTAAAAAAAAAAAAAAAAAAAAAAAAGGAAGATGTTACATTGTCTATTATAATATTATATTGTCTATGCCGTTACATTGTCTATTATAAGATTCCGGTCGGAAGCTCTCTCTTACCGACAGCTGGCAAGTCAACAGGTCAAATGTTCAATCGTGTATCGCCATATTAAGAATACATATTAATCTGATTAATCTGGACTTGTTATTTAATAAAACCCGAGTCACAGAAAAACAGTCCTTATTCAAATTTTGTACATAGAAGGGTCAAAATCGAGAAAAACATATTTTTTTCAAGCGCATGCGCAAAGCTGCGCACATCCCCGCGCTTCGGCAAATAAAATATAAATTATTCTGAGTGACTAGGCGCATTGCAGGTTTCGCTATGGTAAAGGGCGAGAATAGAGCAAGGGATTCTGACCTTGTTCTTCATACACTTTCTTTATACATAAGGGTCAAAATCGTGTGTATTTTAAAAAAAAATTTATTTCTCATGACACACCGGTGCACGAGCGCCAGGGGCTGGGTTAATAACTTAATGTTCCTACATGCACTAAAATTATGTTTCTCCGCAGCACTGTGTCAATTATTATCTTTCTCTGCAATACTATGTCAATCTTTCTTATGTCAATTCCAAATCGTTTATAAACTTCTTTATACCATGCATACACAGCTTAGGATACCAATGTGCAAAGGAAGCAGATATTTTTAATAGTACCAAAAGAACTTATATAAAACATTTCACATATTTTTTTTTAAAACAGTAACTTATTAGTTTACGTTTTGATTCCCATAGCCATGTAAAAAGTATATAAAATTTTCTTAATTTTAATTATATTAGTATATACATACATATATATATATATACGACGGTCGATTATTTAGTACCATTGTTCGAAGACAGATGGTTTTGCTGAAGGAAGTTGACATTACCGTTATGTACTGCTATCTCTCAAACGATGTCATGCCAAATTTCAGATTGATTCATAGGTTGGATTTTAGCCAGTTGCATCACACTGTTTTTCGATAAAATGGATAAAGAGCAATATCGATCTGTAATTCGCTTTTTATTTTTGGATGGAAAAACAGGCGAAGAAATAAAAGCAAAGTTGGATACTGTCTCTGGTAACCCTTCACCATTTACGACAACTGTGAGATATTGGTTCAACGAATTTAAATGTGGTCGTATGTTTGTTTTTGCGGAGGAGCGGCAAGGCCATCCGGCAGATGAGGTTACCGAGGACATTGTTGAATAGGTCCATGACATGATTCTTGCTGATCGCCGAATTAAGGTATGCAAAGTAGAAGAAGCCGTGGGCATGATGTACGGAAATGCAATTAATGCTTTACCTGATAAGTTAAGTGCGAGAAAGGTGTCGGCCCGATGGGTGCCGCGATTGCTCAACGAATGGATAACGCACCAGAACATTCATCCGGAATTGTCGTGGCTATATTGCATGAATTGAGCTAAGAATTGCTGCTGCATCCATCATACTTGCCTGACCTGGCTCCCTGTGACTTGTTTCCGTTCCCAACATGAAAACATGGCTCGGAGGAAAAAATTCAGCCCGTAAAGTTTATCGCCGAAACTGAAGCGCATTTGGAAGAATTTGAGAAATCATATTTTTTGGAGGGGTTAAAGAAATGGTAGAAACGTTATGAAAAGTGTATTAACCTAAAAGAAGATAATGTAGAAAAAAAAAGTGATAAACTTGCATCTTCATGCCTAACACGAATACTTATTGATCGTATGTATATATTAGTGATGTAACGAATGTCATTTTTTGAGCATTCGCAAATGCGAATATCTGCTACCGACATTCGCGAATGCGAATATTAAGGTTTTTTTAATTTGGCGCCAATTATGTATGGCTTAGCGGCTCACGTTTGCATCTTGTTCCGAGAATTTCCGAGTTGATCCAAAAAAGCCGATCGGTTGTTTTATTTCATTTGAATAAGTGAAATGGTTGCCTTGGAAGACTTGCCATTTAGTTTCGTGGAAAGTGTTGTATTCGTAAGACTTATCTTATGAAGCATTTGTGTCCATCCTATAATTTAAAGTCTCATCTCTTTTTTCTGATGTTCATATTCGCAATGCAAATGCGAATATGCAAAAATATGCGAAGATTCGTTACATCACTAGTATATAATCGTACTGTATAATTTTTTTGTAATTTTCTTTTATAACAATGTTTTATTCTGTGTATTTAAAGGTACCCACTTACTTGTACCGTAAATAAATACATATATAAATAAATAAATGTTAATTCAAGAAGATTTTTTAACAAACTGGTGCAGCGCACATCGCCTAACTGAAAAATTCAAAAATATTCATACAGTACTATTATTTTCATCAAATTATTGTACAGATTTTCACCTAAAACTTCAATAAAATTTTATAATTTTTCAATCTAAGGTATAGTCTGTCAAAAAAGAGTAGAAAATATAAAAACTGGAACTACTAAATTTGTAGACTGGCAACACCAATTTAACTGTCAAATATTTTTTTGAAGTGCAATGACACTGAATGTATAGAACACAGTAAACCACATTTAAAAAAAAAAAAATTTTTTCTTCAAGACATAAATTTGATAAAAGGTGATTTATAAAGCGATTTGCTTTAATTTAATTTAACATAAATTTGAATTTAACAATAGATAGCAAGGAAGAATCACTAATGGTGAGTTTAGTTATACTACTTTTAGATCTGAATGAGTTAAATATATTCAGATCTAAAATTAGAGACATGATCTAAAGCCCAAGCAACGCTAGGCACTTTATCTAGTATTAAATAAATACGAGCAATTTCTAAACTGTGCTTTATATTTTATTACATTATAGTTATTCTTCATTATGTTAACACAAAATTTCAAAGGTATAATAATAATACACCTATATGCAATTCTAATTTTGAGATCGGCGAGTATCTATACTGCAATGAAAAAATATTTTTTCCACTATTATGCCTTTTTAATTTTTTATAAAAATGTAGGTTACACAGCTTTACTTTAACACCATGAGTTATGTGTTTAGTATTGCCATTTGATCAACAGTGGCGCCCTCATATATTTTCTACTCTTATTTGACAAACTGTATGTGGGAGATCACTATTTAGAAACAAAACAACGCCTGAGAAGATTTTAACTGTGTTTAGTGACTATATCTGAATATCCAGGTACTTCCAAATCTTTCTCTTCTCCTCTCCCACTTCCTACAGCATAACAAAATACCACAGGGTGCCCTTAGCTTCAGTGGCCAAGGGCAGTTTTAACACTTCACTTTTGTGCGGTATGACCGTACATCCTGTTTTTAATGGAATCGTGCCATTTTCTGAAATTCACTGGCAATATTAAATTGAGAAGAAAATATTAAAGTCAACCATGTAGTTATCTAGAGCCAATGTCTACATAGATATGATCAATGTTATCCGGTAATAAAAAAGAAAAGAAATCGAGAAACCGACCCTGCTGTCAAAGCACAAGAAGTTCTGCGACAGGTACAGCCGGCCCCAGTTGTGTTTCTTATCGTACGGTGTCCATAGGGTACACTCCACTGTTCCATCCAGCTTCTCGTCCTGTGGCAGGCGGAACTTTAGCGTGAAGGCGGCCGTGTGCTTGCGGGCATCCAGGTCTCGCTTGAGGAATGACGGCTGCTTCTGCACGTTCTTGCACAGCTTTGTCAGGAGCTCCTTGTCTTCGTTGAAGCCACCGTCCTTGTCGTCGATCAAACTGTCGTCAAAGAATTCATTTGTTTAACCTTAATATTGTTTTCCATTATAAAATTATTCTAAAGAACCAGCCTGAAATAAAGTGGTGTAGAGTATTGGCGGGACCATAGATAACAGAATCAAGGAAGATGGGCTTTGAATTATTATTAGCGTGAAACTGCATGCACAGAAGTGTTACCAACATCTCAACCCCCACTTCTAAAAATCGTGCACAGTCAATTCCGCTTAATTGGGACCCATCAGGTCCAAACATTTTGTCTCAAATAAGCGGCTGTTTATATAAGATGCATATTACGTTTATTCTTTCTTCTCTTGAGTGTGTTTTTGACTATATTAAATTTAAAAAAAAAATATTTATATAAAATAATTATTATGTAGGTACCATATATTGGTACCTATAAACAATAAGATATTATTTCCATTTTTTTTTAAAAGAAAGACAAACATTCCCAGGTTATGAACAACCTGACAATATTTGAAAATCTCCTACTACCACCACAGTAAGCGGAAAATGTTACTTGTGTCGTGACGAAGGAGTTAGCCAGCTGAGGAATCGAACACACAAAGCCTGGGTGGGACCTAAATGTGACGCCAACTCAGCCACTGACTGGTCAATTATAAAAACAGTAATCCAAAATATGACTTCTTACACACGCAGTAGTGTACTGCGAACTCAACTATTTTATGTTGACGAATGTTGGCAGAGAGCGAACAGCCGTCATGGGAGAAGTCTACCGAATTACTGCCGAATAAACTCGGAACTGCATTTTGTGGCGCCCCTCCCTTCACCCGCGCCGCATACCGCACAAGTACATCTACTTAAAAAGTTTGAAAGTTAAACTTAAAAAGTTTGTTTACTTCAGATCGGAATTTGACCTAATTAAACGGGATGGTGTCCCAGATAACCGATGTAAATCAGCCATTAGTTCTTTATTTGGTTTCTGTTCCTTGGCTTTTGGTGTCCTGACAAGCGGTGGTTTACCAATTAAGCGGAATTGACTGTATACGCACAACGGACACAACTCTTGATTGGCTTGGCCGCCTTGATAGTTCGTGCAGTTTAGTCATAGCTCGTCGATATTCGGCACGTTTTCACACCATATCTCCCTTTGTTTCTATTATATATTGGTGGAACTATAATGATCATCTAAGTACTTAGCAAGATTAGACATATACAAAAAAATGTATACCGTATTGATACATTAACCCCTTAGGCTAATTTGTTTGCTTCTTGGAACAACTCATACAGGTCTCATAGAAATCATTGTGTCTCCCTTACTACCTTAGTGAGAAATATGATCTAAACGTTAATTGAAACTACGCTACATATTTAAACCTAAAAGTTAACCACAAAATAATGAAAATACACACCTTTACGAAACCTAAGTTTCCTACCTAAAATTGAAAACAAATTATAAAAATTTGTAATTTTTTTATTAATTATTTTCACATGAAACGTCAGAAAAGTGAGGCGATGATAGCGTTTATTAAACATTTGTTTAATAAAATATGTGTTTTTATTTTTTTTCATTACAAGAAATTTTTGTAAGGTGAGCCATTTCGAAAACATTTTAAAATTTGAATTCAAAATTTTTGTATTTAAAAATTTACATGGGTATTTCTAATAAAAAAATTTGTGGGCTTATTTCATCACCTTTCAAAATCAGTTTTTAGTTTTTGGTTACATTCACAAATATTCCATTTATTTGGATTTTATTGCACAGCGGAAATATGCTGACCGACTGACAGAATATGGTCGAGGCCTGACAGGATTAAGAAGTAACAGGTTTTAAACAGAATGATAAAAATGATAAAGATAAATATTTGGATAATACATATTACGGGAGCAATTAAAAATTGATTCAGCACTGAAACTATGTAAATGCAAACATACATAATTATGTAGATAATTGTGTAAATAAAGCATTGTGCAAATATTTTCAATCTACCATTATTCAGGGCTGATAAAACTGCCTTACAAAAAAAATTCATAGTGTTTATTTCTTTTCATAAAAAACATTTTTTGACAGAATTTTCTCATCACCCTTAATTGTTATTGCTATAATAATCGTTTTTGTTAAGTTATGATTCATTGCATCACGAGTTTTAAATAATCCAAGTTATAAAATAATGACTGTCAATAATGATTTCATCGGAAAAGGGAGTGTCACATCAGAATATTTTGCTAAACAAACAATATACATAAAGTAAATAACAATGTGTGTATATTATGATTACACTCTGCCCAAATATAGTGACCCCTGATAACAATGAAGACCTACTATCGGCAGACCTACCGCTAATATCAGCTGTCCTAATGACAAACGACAGATACCAAACTTTGTTTACATTTCCCAGTTTACAGTGCGCTATTTACTATTATTTGAGCTAATAGATTATTATGTATTTTCGTTGATAACATGTAAACCGCATGGGATGTAATAGGAATTAATTAAAATAAACCAACTTTTCAAGCAGAGTAGCATGATATTGGGACATTGGACACTAATCAAGTTAGAGAGTTAGAAATATTTTTGCTGTAAAAAGCTGTCCGTACATAGGAAAATGGCTCGGGAACTTTTTATGACGTTGTTAATGCATGAGTTTAAAAAAATAAAGACAAATGAATTAGAATAAATATTGGTAAGCAACTTTTAGTCTTACTGTCAACCTGATCACAATTTTCTGCTAAAATATTCAATCTTATGAAATTACAAGACTGCAGCCTACCCTTGGTCATAGAGCAATACATGCCATTGGCATTGTATAATGTTGGATAAAGTAAAAACTATGTTACACATATTAATCAAGAATTTTTGAAATAAACAAATATTGTGAGCAAATTTGACAAGACTTACACTTTTCTATTTTTCGTGGAAGGAGCGATAGATTCCGACAAGTGGGAGTCTTGTATGGATAAAAAGTTAAAAGATTGTGCTTACAGTTTAACGGCCATATTGGTGAGTTGCTGCATAAGAGCGAAGGTCTCGGCGGTGTGTATGAACATGGAAAAGAAGTGTTCCTTGTCCCGTGTGGCGATCTTAATGGAATCCGTGCCCAGGAAGCTGTTGATCCTGCTCAGCTCCGTGATATCGGCCCAGCGGATCACCAGGTTAGTCTCCTTGCCGAGGATGTAGGCGTAGAAGCAGGCGTGGTTCACCGACAGGTAAAGCCAGCCTTGGCGGGGGATCTTGCCTTTCCAATAGCTGGAAAGTATTGAAGAGTCAATGAAACTAATAAATAGAATATCACAAACCAATGTTAATGTTCTCATTTTCACTACATCCATAAATCCTAAAACAGGTCTTTTCTGGCTGAAAAAATGCCTTTACAATGTTCATCTACTATCCTTGGCCTCTCTTATTTTCTACTGGCACATACTTTCTAGTGGATCCAGTGACTTTCAGAGTGGCTCTAAGCTACTAATCTTACATTCATCTTCTTCCGCCTCTACTATCGGAGTTATATAATATACTACTACATATTGGACACCAAAACAGCTCTTTTAACTTTGAAAGTAGTCATTGAAATAATGAAAACCATAAAATCTCTTTTTAACGTTCAGCTTTCTCGAAGGTTCTTTAGTCAAAACTGTCGAACTTTCTACATTTATAATGTAGAACTTTTCATTAATAATTTCTCATTATACGATCAACGATTTCAGAGTATAATCAGAGTTTCAAGAGTTACAATTTTCCATACTTATTTGTGCCTGATCTTACGTAATAGTCTTTTATCCAGATATATCCAGGACCAAGGGGTAAGAAATAATTCAAAATATTGATGAAACCTCGTAATAAAAGCATTTATGAAAAAGAACAATTAAAAACACACCTGCACGAGTAATAGTTGACCAGCTTCTCCTCTTTTGGCATATTGAAATTTTTAAGAAACTTATAATTAGCATTCTTAAATGTTTTTGTGTCTTCATCTGAAAGTTGCACCAATAATTGAAATAAGATAAAAGAAAACACACAAAAGATTACAGAAGATGTAAATAATAATAGTACAACGAATAATTAAATCACTAATATTAAAATTCGCAATTGATTTCGAAAAAGTATTTAAAACATAAGCTTTTCCTCCATTTGTCATTTTAAACACTTCCTAAATGGAATGGACAATTAACGATTACTAAATTAACTAGTTCCTAGCTTCAACCATAGATAAAAAAGTTAGTGGCTGATTTACCTTCAGTGATGCTATCCTGTTCTGTAGCGATAATGGACTTGATTTTACAGCAAACAAATTCTGTAACTTCATCTTCCGTGTCAAAAGAGTGCAGGGTCGGGAGAACATTGTCAAACAGCCATTTCCAATCTGTTTCTATCTCTGCCAATGTCATAGCACAAGCAATTACTGCAAATAAAGTAAATAAAACAAAATGCATTAACCTACTTACACTTGCTAACACTGTAATCATTGATATCGAACCAATGAGCCTTCTGCTAGTAAAACTAAAGGTAATTATCGGTTCGGACTGGCCACGCTTATTACGAATAATTTTTAGAAAAAAACTTTAGATTCGCTTTAATTACTATAAAAGGAAACTTTTTGGCTTTGGGGCGGCGGAAAATAATGCATTTTAATTTTCAATTGCATAAAACCAAAATTCACTTCGCGAACCGACGCAGCGAAAATCCGCGGCCGTAGCTGTCACTGTTATGGACTGTAGCCGACTTCATGGGATACCTACATGAAATACCGCGAATCACAAACCATGTTACACAAACCTAGCGTAGCCGCTGAACTAATTGAAAACTGGGATGTTTTTCTTGCCTTGACGCGAGTAGGCGTTATAAAGGGGCACATTCTTTTGTATCACAAACCATGTTACACAAACAAGCCCGCTAGACAAATTTCATAATTACGCGCCTTATCCCACGAAGTCGGCTACAGTCGTATGAGCTCTTGCTAATTTATCAAGGATACCAACATAACAGTGACATTTACGGCCGCGGAATTTCGCTGGGTCGGTTCGCGAAGTGAATTTTGGTTTTATGCAATTGAAAATTAAAATGCATTATTTTCCGCCGCCCCAAAGCCAAAAAGTTTCCTTGAATAGTAATTAAGGCGAATCTAAAGTTTTTTTCTAAAAATTATTCGTAATAAGCGTGGCCAGTCCGAACCGATATTTACCAAACTAAATATTATAGGGTCAAATCAATTTTTAGCGATTAAGGAAAAGAAATATATTTTTATTTACATGCCATGATGTCGAATGGGGATCAATTATTTAAAACAACAATGCAATAGTTGTAGGAAAATGACTCAGGTCACAATAATAGACTGGTTCACGCATTTACCAAACTATTCGATAAAAGGTCAAAAATACACGCTAAAATAAGAGCTTACTTTACAAAAATGATAAGACAGAACCAAACCATACCTGTATAAACTTCTGATGATGGAGTTTGATGAAGAATTCGAAAAGGGGCAGGCTTGCTGTCAAACACACTATCTATTGTTCCAACAAATAGAGAAGTAAGCCCTCTTGATTTTCCATGGCCCTTTCTTCTCTGCTGCACAAAATATAGAGTAGTCTGGTCAGTCTCCCTAAAATCAGACGTTTTTTTTTCAATACATAAATAACGACAATGAAAGTAATGTAAACAAACCAAGCGTACACAAATTGTACAAAGGGGCGATCAAAAACTTACCACATAGCTGTCGCCAACAACACTTCCTCGGGTTTAACCCACATTTTAAAAAACAATATTACCACCGGAAAATAAAATATTGAATCTTGCACATTGTATACAAACTCATGTTAATGAAAACTTAGATCGCAATATAGTATTGTGAAATATTTATCCGCAAAGATAACGAACAAAACTTGACTGATTCACAGCTGAATCTGCTGAATGTCAAAACAAGTATTCGAAACGTGACACTGTCGGCCTCTTGCGAACAGAGGAGAAAATGTGTATCAATGTTTATTTTGACAGTTCTAGTTTTCGCACGCTGACATCTAGCGGAATATTATAAATCGGTTTTTCGCGGATAACTTTTGAAAGTTTGAAAATAAATTACCTTGTAACTGCAACGAGTTTTGCAGGACAATAGTGGCAGGTCCACTATTTTTCACAAATTACTTTTAATTTTGTTATTTAGATCTGAGACAGTTCTTTAGTGTGCACAAAAATCACCACTCCAACGGATAAAATAACCCAGTTAAAATTTAAAAAAAAATGAACAATCGAAATGAATTCACAGTTTTCAGCACAATAATGACATTTCCGGATATGTCACTAACGAAAATCTCAGGAGCAAAAGCGACTTAGTTAGCAGAGAATTGAAATCAAGATACCTGAGTGGGAATTCGACGCATTTGTCCACTCGGCTACTTGCCATAAGCTGATATTATGTTTTAAAGGATTCCGTTTCAAACAATTCTAAAAGCTTTCCATACTAAGAAATTTACGTCCATAGGTACGTTGTCCGAAAAATAAAAATCGAAAACATTATTTATTGGTTTGCTTCCCGACCAAGATTTTTTTTTACCTGCGACGCTTTTCCACGTCATAATAATTTACATTGATTTCACTCCCTTCACTCACACCACATGGGCAGGGCCGGATTAACCATGTTGGGGCCCCTAGGCAATGCACGTCTCGGGGCCCCTTTACCAATGGTGGACTAACGGGGGGGAGGGGGGGGGGCGGGGTGAAGGGGCTCACAAACGCCTCCTTGATCAAATCCTTAAAAGGCTTTAACTGAATGTAAAACATGTCAGTATATTGAGTACTGGGTCAAAATTTCAAGTAAATCGGAGCAAAACTAACGAAGGTACAGCGTTTCAAGCGACCGGCCCTCACTTTTATTTTCCCAAGCAAATAGGTAGGTAGTGCATACTGAAGCTTGTACAACATTCATATTTTAAAAACATATGTATGTATAATAAGAAATAAAATGAAACAAAAATGCCAATATAAACCATAGACGGCACCTTCAATCATTTCAGATATAGAAATTAACTAATAAAAAATAAAAAAAACATCTTGAAAGATGACTTTTTCTGAAACTTCGTTGATCACTAATTGAAGCAAGTCATTTTTTCCCTGGACGCGGGGCCCCTAACCGATGCGGGGCCCCTAGCCGATGCGGGGCCCCTAGGAAGTTGCCTACTCTGCCTTAGGGATAATCCGGTACTGCACATGGGTTCCCCTAATATTTTCTGCTAGAACAGGGATAGATATTTAATCCTTTTATGAAGGTCAACTTTTGCCTTAACCGCTTTTGCAATATGCTAGCAGCTAAACTGCATTTGACTCGATAAAATGATATATTCGAATCATAAAAAATACTAAGTACTAGCACACTAAAATTTATTTTTTTTCCACTTGTTAAGGAAAAATATTTTTTAATTATTATTTCACTTATTGTCCTCTTCTCGTGCATACATACCTACTTATTTTTTCTGTGAAAATGTGTTTTTGCCATTGTGGAAACATCATCTGCAAATTATTGATATTTGTAAAATATAATATGTCATTATTACTTCATTTATCTGGAGGATAGCATCACTTTATTTTATTTCCATTGTGAAAATATAATAAAGCTTTCAACTTTTTTTATAAAATGTGGGAGAAGAAAATCATTGCTTAACCCTTTCCACTCTAAGTATTCTTTTGTTTTTATTACACCAGCGCTTTAGTTAAGCGAAATTGCGTTTTTTTTTTTTAGAGTTTTTAGTAATATTTCGTAAATAAAATTGATATCGGTTTATAAACCGCTAATAATTTTTTTTGGTTGTAATCACTATAATATAAATAGCCAAAAGTTTAAATACTTTTAAAAACTAATTCTTTAAAACTGTTTGGCACCACTGTGTACTAGTGCCTATATCTACATGTTTTATGTACTCAGAGCCCAGTGCCACCAGAAAATCACTGTGACAATAATAATTTACTCTAGTGACCAGTGTAATTCGCCGGACTCGAAACATAAATTTATTCCAAAATTTATTTGTACAAAAATTGGTTTGAAATAATGTACCTACCAATATAACCACGTACACACAGATCTTCATTAAAATCGTTATCATTTCTTATTTGCATACTCTACAAAGTACTTACTTCGACTCTATAATATATTTTACAATTATATCATTTTTATATTCTTTCATGTATTGCCTTCTATGTTCTATACTTTTCATATTATTTTTATATTCTACTATATTCTTTCATACTCTTTTATACTCTATAGTAATTTATTGTTTCCATACTCTTTAGTTATTTACATTATTTTATATTCATTTGTTTTCTTTAAATTTCTTTAATATTATTATATACATATAATATGTATATTTATTTATTTTTATTTATTTTTTTATATTCTCGCACATTTCTTTATATTGCATCTTTTAATATACTGTATATGAAAATCGACCACCACAACACAGGCATGTGCCTAGTATGGTGGTCGAAAAATCCCCAATTCATGTAATGAACAATTCAAAGAATAAAGAAACTTAAAAAAAAAAAAAAAAAAATTGGGAATACCTTGGAAAAAATTTCGCCTGTGGCGCTTTTCCGTATCCATGTGAGAGTTATAAATAATTTTCCACTCCCTTCGCTCTTCTTACTCCAGTTGGGGACGTCTAAGTTCCACAGGCTCTGAGTAGGTATATTGAGAAATCGAGACTAATGTGCTGCATTCGAAATTTTATACATATAGGTAATTAGCTACACATTTTCTTAGAATATTTTTTTTATTTTTATGTGACCTTTCCAAATGCAAAAGATATTTTCAAATGTAATACACAAATCAAATGTTGATAGCGGTATTTTGAATTTTGGTAAAAAAGTATTTTAAACTTTTAAGAAGAAATTCCTCACTTGTTCGAATGAGAATCGGACATTGTTCCGTTCATTCTCGCCTTTTTAAAATTCACTTTCTTGTCTCTCCAGACAGATCACATATTTATGGTTGTTCCTCTCTAAATGAATATCCTTTCTTCTATCAGCGTTGCTTCTAATATTGCCCCCCCTCCATTCAACATTTCATCTCTTGTCTAAGTTTTTTTTTTTTTTTTTAAATATGTTTATTTAGTTATTAATTGTACAATAATTTCTCTTACTTAAATCTTACAAAACTGATTAATCAGTTTGATTGTAAAAAATCTCTCATTTTTCCTATTTATTTACTTACAACATATAAAATGTTTGATATTTTGGTGCTTAATACATATCTAGTAATTATTTAATAATATAATACTTAATATTAAAATACTTAACTAATTATTGTAATGCTTATTATAACATAAATTTTATTTTGAACAGTGGTTAAAAGATCTAGGTACCTATTCGTTCACAATATTATTTGTTTTTCATAGATTTAGGTATTTTTATACAATATTTTAGTTTTCATGTTCTATTGAAGTAGAATGATCTAACTTTAGTTTTGATTTTTGAATATGATGTCTCGTTTTTAATATTTTCAGGTAATGCATTAAATATTTCCGGAAGTCTGAACTCGAACTCGACTCCAATCTTCCATATAATTTTGAAATACAATTTCCTTTCTCTATAATTTTAAATGATGGCCTAGAACACCCTTGAAGGGTGAAAGCCAGAAATATTTGAAAATATCATATCTCCAAATTACGATTACCTAGTTGAAATAGCGATTTCTTGCACGAACCCTTTCAATAAATCCAATTCCATCAATTTTCAATTTGGGAGGCGGGAATGGGTACCGCCGCCCCGAGAACCATTTATTGGATAACCAACACCTCTGCCATAAGTCACCCCAAGTGGTTTGCTACGTTCTGTGACTTAGCAGGGGTGCCCGGGTTCATGGGGTGAGGTTTCTCTAGGTCTTGGCGGGGCGTGGCAGGCCGGATCGGAAGAGACTGGTTGAGGAAGACCTTTTGATCTCTCCTGTCGGACTCTCTCAACCTTGCCCTCCAGAGGGAGGTATGGATTCACACATCCGTCACTCCTGGACACACTGACTCCCAGCCTACCCAGTACTACCAGTGGGCGGTCCGTGAGTTTTCAGTGAGCTAGAGTGGTGAAATTGAAAAATACGACGTTATTGATGTTGTTGTAGCTGAAAATGAATTTTATTTTATTTTTAAAATTTCATATTTTGTATGAAGATCTTCATGATTCTCATACAAAAATTAAAAAAAAAAATACATTTCAGCGACAACAACATCAATAACGTCGTATTTTCAATCTTAGCACTGTAGCTCACTGAAAACTCACGGACCGCCACTGCTACCCACCCCTTATTCCCTTTTCCTTCCCAGAACTTCTTATACTTCCCTTCCTTAAAAAGATCCTCCACACAGCATCCCCTAAGATGACATAGGCGCGGAGAGAAATTAATTTCCTCAGGGCCTCCTTTGTGGAGCTAATGTAAAAGAAAAATCAAACATTATTGTCGTAAAAAATAATAATAAAATAGTAATAGTTTTCAGTCCAATTTAAATTCATCTAAAGCTGTATTAGGATGTTTGAAGATAAGTATTTACAGTTTGGGATATAAAACACCAACGATTTAAAAAAAAATTATTGAGTAGATTTTTTTTGTACAATGATGTCGATATTTTATCAATGGCCTCTCCCTTTGCCCAAGAGATAAGAGAACCCTCGAAATTCTCATCCACCACTTCGTAGGTCGATGTGTCCTCTTCAGAAGTCAAGTTATGATGGATTCTTTTTAATCGGATTCTTACGTAGGTTTATAGAAATTGCTAAGATATTTATAGTTGATGATAAAATTGATAAGTGAACACTCAACCAGTACCTATAATTGCTGCAGTGCGTTATCGAACATTAAGTGCTAATTAAATATGACCTTTTAATTAATAAATACTGCTTTCACTAACGCAGTGATAGCGCGAATAACGAAGAGATTTTGCAAAATACTGTCGCTATCGGAAACTTATCATTGGTACAAAATGGTTATTATTTAATAATACCATGAGTTGGACAGAAATGAGTGGTAGGGATGTGACTTTTACATAAATAGTCGATTATTAAATAATCGATTCTTTTTCTTTGCATGAAAAATCGATTTTAAAATAATCTGTTTTTTTGAAAATTTGTTAAAATAATCGATTCTCCCCAAATTTGTCAAATTAAAAAAAACGCGTAAAATATTATTATTTTTATTAATTATTATTTTTATTAATTATTATTTATTTGATACAATATTTTACATTTCAACAGTAATCCAGTAATGTTGGCCTCACTGGGTGACTTACCCGTGCTATTGCCTCCATTTTATAAAATAAAAAAATATATATTCCAAATTAAAAAAAATTATATATATATGTATATATATATATATATATATATATATATATATATATATATATATATATATATATATATATATATATATATATAAAGTTATGTATTAAGAGTATGTATGTTTTATTATTCTATGTTATGAAATTTTGGTAATATTGTCTTTTTCGTTCTTAATTAAAAAAATATTCAATAGAAATTATAAGTTTTAAAATAATCAACCGAAATAAACAGTTTTTTTTTTTAAATAATCGACACAAATTACAAATTGTTCGTTGACTCTGTTGAATTCATCTTCATCTGCTTTTAAGGCACAAAAGAAATGTCATCGTAGACGCATAGATGGCGTTAATGTCATGTTTTGTTTATAAACATCATAGAGGTTCACGCTCTGGATTCCGGGCTAATGACTAAAAGCGTAGTATTAAAAAATTAAAATGGAGTCCGATTCGAGCCGCGGTCAACAGTGGTTGTGTGTACTTATTGCTTAGTGCCGTTCGCCCGTTCCTGTGCCTCATACAGATAAGAGATTATTGTTACATTTTATTTAATTTTGTTTATCGTATACCTATTTGTTTGCATTCCTGCTTACGGCTAATCCGTTTTTGTTTGTACAGTCAATGAAATAGACTGCGTATTATTTTTTCAGTTTAATTTTTAAAAGTTAAGTTTTTTATATAATGGAGGAAGACGAAGATAGGCCTCCCGACCCAGGGTCGATATTAGATTTTTCTGATTCGGAATCTAATACTAGCCAGGTTTCTATTACGCTCCCATCTCATAAACGACGACCATCGCACAGCCTTCACATTCCATCGAAAGTTAAATCTATACCGCCGATTCAACAAACTTCGACCTCTAACGACCTTAACACCAATAGATATACCCAGACAAGTACTTTAACTAGCGATAATACAAAAAGTACTGACTTACTTTATCCTGCTTCCGCTTCCGGTCCTTTTATCGTTATTGTTCAGAGAACTGAACAAGGAAAATTAATTCATCCTTTAGATTTTGGAAAATTCTTATTTGACTCAAAAAATAATAACCTTGGTATTGTTAACGGTTCAATTAAACCGGAAGGGCGATATAAATTATCTATCGAGTTTAATACTGCCGCTTCTGCAAATGGATTTGTAAAAAAAATTGACTCGCTCTCAAACCATAAATATAAATCGTTCATCACGACATTTAACCTTACGAGCAGTACCGGATTATCCTTAAGGCAGAGTAGGCAACTGCCTAGGGGCCCCGCATCGGCTAGGGGCCCCGCATCGGTTAAGGGCCCCGCTTCCAGGGAAAAAATAACTTGCTTCAATTAGTGAGCAACGAAGTTTCGGAAAAAGTCAGCTTTCAAGATGTTTTTTTTTATTTTTTATTGGGTAATTTTTATATCTGAAGTGATTGAAGTTGCCGTCTATGGTTTATATTGGCATTTGTTTAATTTTATTTCTTATTAAACGTACATATGTTTTTAAAATATAAATGTTGTACAAGCTTCAGTATGCACTACCTACCTATCTGCTTGGGAAAATAAAAGTGAGGGCCAGTCGCTTGAAACGCTGTATCTTCGTTATTTTTGCTCCGATTTACTTGAAATTTTTACCCAGTACTCAATATACTGAATGTTTTACATTCAGAATAAAAAAAAATCAAAAGTTTTAAAACCTTACCCCCCTCCCCCCATTAAAGTCTTTTAAGGATTTGATCAAAGGAACAAGGAGGCGTTTGGGAGCCCCTTCACCCCCCCCCCCCCCCCCCCCGTTAGTCCGCCATTGGTAAAGGGGCCCCGAGACGTGCATTGCCTAGGGGCCCCAACATGGTTAATCCGTCCCTGCTTACGAGAATGGGTCTTATGCGAGGAATTCCCGCGAAGATCCCAGAGGCTGAAATTGTTGATGCTTTGAATAATTCCCACGGAACCCCGAAAGTATTAAAAGCACGTCGACTGAACTACAAGGATTCTACTGATGGAAACACGATCTGGAAATCTTCTCAATCTGTTGTTATTACATTTGAAGGACAATCCCTACCGTCTCGTGTGTTTATTTATTATAACTCGTTTCCCGTCGAAGTTTATAAATTCCCAACTATTCAATGCTTCAATTGCTGCCGGTTTGGACATTCAAAACCCGTATGCCGCTCCCCTCCACGTTGTTACTTTTGCGGAGAAGGTCACCCATTTGATCAATCTCCGAAATCTTCCAATGATCCCATTTGCATTAACTGTTCGGGTGCACATACCGCGGTCAGTCTAGCCTGTCCGGAATTATCAAGACAGAAGAACATAAAACATAAAATGGCTACCGACAACATTTCGTACTTCCAGGCCTCAAAGTTATTCTCTCCTGCGAAAAAATCATTCGCAGAGATGACATCGTCCTCAGCTCCTTTCCAAACAACCACCTTTTTAAATTCAACGTCATCTTCTCACAGAGAAACCATTCTCAAGCCAGTCAAACCCAACCCAAAATAGACTCCTTACCTTGGTGTGCCATTAATGGTAATACTTCCCCTCCTGCTCTCCCCGAAATAATGAATAATAATTCTTTTATACAAACCGTAATTACCCTTTTAATTTCTATCCTTACAAACAAAAATACTGTACCGTCCAACGCTGCCGATTGCATTAAATCTTTATTATCTTGCCTCCCCAATGATTTCGAAATTGAACAAAATTCTTCAGTGGAACAGTAAAAGCCTCTTCGCTAACAAATCTGACCTAATTCAATTACTCGACGAACACGGCGTTTCAGTAGCCGCCATTTCTGAAACGTGGTTAAAACCCTCCTTTCACTTAAGAATTCCAGGTTATTATTGTCTCAGACACGACAGACCGGATAGTAAAGGCGGCACGGCTCTGATAATCCATAATTCTATCCCGTTTAAACAAATTAATATTCATACTCCCTCCGACGATATCCAGATAATAGCAGCTGTCTTATCTGATATCACAATATTATCAATATATATTCCTCCCTCTACGACTTTTATTGAAAATGAATGGGCACCAATCTTAACCCAGATTTGTTCCCCTTATATGATCCTTGGAGATTTTAATGCACATTCCCCTTCTTGGGGTAGCAAAATAACAAATCGTTCTGGCCGCAATCTTTTAGATTTTATTGATACCCATAACCTATGTTTTTTAAATGACGGATCTCCAACCAGTAATGACGGATCTCCAACCTCATCAACGGAAAAGTGCTGTTGATTTATCTCTTTGTTCGTATTCGTTAGCATCTAAATGCTCTTGGGACATCCTAAACGATCCCCTCTCTAGTGATCATTTCCCAATTATAATCCGATTCCACCATCAATCTAACACTTATCCCCCCCCCAGTTAAAAATATTCTCAAATTTAGAACAAAAGATGCGAATTGGAGCACTTTCTCTTCTGAACTAGATAACCTTATTAATTTAACAAAATCGTCCCCGGGAGACATCAGAATGCAATGTGAGACGTTTCCCTCTATGGTTATAAATTCAGCAGAAAAATCCATCCCGAAACACAATGCGAACATTAAAATAAAACACTTTTCTCCATGGTGGGACGAGGAATGCACTCGCTCCGTCAAATCTCGCAAAAAAGCAATTTCCTCTTTTCGTAAGTGTATGTCACTAGAAAATTTTTTATCAGTTAAAAAAGCCCAGGCAGAAACCAAACGAATTTTGAAAAATAAAAACGCGCTGGATGGCGGAAGTTCTGTGAGAACCTGTCTCCGGAAACTCCCCAGTCTTCAGTTTGGTCTAGCTTAAAAAAATTCGGATCATCGTATTCTCTGCCGAGAATCAAACATATATCAGAAGAAATTCTTATAGGATTTGCGGATAAAATAGCCCCCCCATCAGTGGCCGGATGTGAAGAAATGCCTTCTATTAAGCCATATCCATCTCATTCTAACTGGCTAGATGCTCCTTTCTCCATTGATGAGATGAAACGAGTAATAAGAGCCCTTTCTGACTCTGCTCCGGGTCCCGATGGATTATTTAATAGTTTCATTAAATCATTTTCTGATATGGCGATTGAATATTTCTTATCTCTTATTAATAATATGTTTGAAACAGGACTAATTCCGGATGATTGGAAAACTCAAAAAATCATTCCCATTTTAAAACCTGGAAAAAATCCATCTAAAATTTCGTCTTATCGGCCTATTGCTCTTTCATCATGTTTGATGAAAGTAGCGGAGCGTTTGATGAAGAACTGATTAGAGTGGTTTGTTGAAAGTCAAGATATTATCTCACCAAATCAGTATGGTTTTCGGAAAAATAAATCTACAATGGATAATTTAAGTTTGTTCACAACTGATATCCGAGTTTCTCAATCTCTAAATTCTTATACATTGGCCACATTCCTTGACCTTTCATCAGCTTACGATGATGTTTTACTGAATGTTTTGAAAGAAAAGCTAATTAAAAAACAAATCCCCCGAAATAGGTCCAATTTATTATTAATTTGCTCTCAGATAGGTCCATTATTATTGAGTCTTCCTCTAAATGCTTAAGGCGCAAACTATGGAGAGGTTTGCCCCAGGGTTCTGTTATTAGTCCTATGTTGTTTAATATTTATTTAAGCGACCTAGACTCAGTAATTCCTTTTTCTATCAAGCGACTTTACTTTGCGGATGATATCCTTATATATTTGTTACATAAAAATATTATTCTTGCAGCTAAGGAAATGAATTTGGCTTTACAATATATTAAAAGCTGGTTGTCAATAAATGGGATGAATCTGGCGGCATCTAAAACAAGGGTCGTGGCTTTCACGCGCAAAAGAAAAATTCCCCACTTCTCAATCTCTTTTGATAATGTGCCTCTACAAACCGCTACTCAAATCAAATTCCTTAGTCTTCTTTTGAACCATAAACTTTCCTGGCTTCCACACATTCAGATAATTTCTACAAAGTGTGAAAAGGGACTTAATATGATGCGAGCAGTTTCCAGAGTATGGTGGGTGGGGATCTCATCCTACCACTCTTAAATTAATGTATAATTTCCTAGTTTGGAGCCACTTGGATTATGGCTCATTCCTTTTTGACCCACTCCCTAAATATTTAGATAAGAAAATGGAAAGAATTCAATCAAAAGCCCTCAGAATGATTATTGGAGCTATGAAGTCTTCTCCAATTAATGCGCTTCAGGTGGAATGTGGGGAGCCTCCATTATATTTCAGAAGGCAATTCCTTGCCAATAAATATATTTTCAAGGCTTTATCGTTATCACATCATCCTATTAAACAAAGTCTTAATCGGTTAACCCTTCAAAAATTTGGCTTTTTTTTCGGATGGTCAAAATATTTTCACTTTACAATAAAATGCATATATTTGGAATATTTCTGAACACATTCAAAAACGAAAAACTGTTTTAGAAAGGTGATGAAATACGCTTTCAAATTAGAGAATTCGAAAAATATATTTTTTTTGTGTTAATTTGAATTCTAACAAAAGATTGAGAGAAAAACAATGTTTTCCTCTCCTAATTAAAAGTTTTCATCTCTATAATTCTCTATCATCTTCCCTCCAATATCTTCAAGAAGTTCCCAATCTCCCTATATACATTATTCCATTTAAGGCAATCACTTTTATGCCGAACACAACAACATCAGTCTTTCAGAAAAATATTTTATCTTCCCCAAATAAATTTCAAATTGTGGATGATTGTTTTAAAAGCATTGTGGCTTCAAAATTCCCTGGATTTTCCATCCTTTACACTGATGGTTCCAAATTTGAAAATAAAAGATGTGGAGCATCGATATATAGTCCAGAATTCAACATCAATCTCACTTATAAATTACCGAAAGAAGTTTCCATATTTACAGCTGAATGCTTTGCAATTGAACAAGCGCTAAATCAAATCCAGGTTCTCAACATTCATCGAGCCTTACTATGTACTGATTCGCAAAGTGCTCTAACTAAAATTTGGTCAAATGTTCTATGTTACCCGGAAGACAATAGTATATGTAAAATAAAAAATCTTCTCAATTATCTAAGTGAATCTGGGTTTGAGACGATATTGGCCTGGGTCCCTGCCCATTTGTTTATCGAGGGTAATGAGATGGCCGATTTTCTCACCAAATCTGGTTCAGATTCCGGAACTATCCCACTAAATTTTAGAATACCTATCTCCGATGTCTTCCCGATTCTTAAATCTAACATGACTCGTACCTGGGAAGAAAATTGGGCAGTCTCCAAAATAAGAACTGGATCTGCTGCTTTTTATGCTGGAATTCAAAACCATATCCCTGCTAAGCCATGGTTTCACGGTAAAAACCTTTCAAAACGATTCATTTCATGTATTTCGAGAATGAGAATTGGTCACTGTTCAATTGCATCTCACTCTCACATCGTCTAGAATTAGAGTTTTAGATGATCCGGTCTGCCAGTGCGGTGTGGAAGAGGAAACCCTCGACCACGTTTTCTTTAACTGTAAAAACCATTCATCTTTCAAGAACATATACCGCCGGCTTATTAAAATCACACACCAGTCCCCCCTTAACATTTCATACCTTTTATCTCTTAACAATTCTCGTGTTCATACAGCTTTATGTAAGTTTATTCACCTGAATGAATTCAATATTTAATTTGTTTTAGTGATCTAAATGAGTCCAATATTTAATTTGTTTTATTATTTTCCCAATAGATTAACCGAATTTTTTTATCCACTTTAACTATTACCGGCACAAAGCACTCTTTTCAGGGTGAATTGCCTAAAACAAAAAAAAAAAAACAAAAAATTAAAATCACTTAATAAAATCGATTTTTGTTGGAGAAAATCGATTTTCAATCGATTTTTTAGAAAATTAAAATCGCTTAATAAAATCGATTTTTGTTGGAGAAAAATCGGTTTTTAGTCGATATTTTTCATAATCGATTATTTTTTCACCTCCCTAATGAGTGGCGTACAGTTCAAGGATGTGAATACCTCACAAGAGTCCCAGCTACTCCCGTCTGGAGCCAGTGGGACTATGGCATCCCCAATTGGCGTATATTGTCAAGCTGAATTTAGTGGGAAGGGGTAGGAGATGGGAAAGAGGAAGGTGGGGAAGTACGTAGCTATTCAGACCTGGTCACCAAACAAGGTAAAAGTCATTTCAAGCAACGTTTCAATTCTGAATGGTGGTCTTGCACCAGGGCGATACTGACAGCGTCTTGCAATGAAGGAAAGTCAGAAATGTTTCATAAAACTCTCTGCTTTACTCCCGTTTATTATATCGAGCAGGTATAAAAAATTGGTGAACGAACATTTTTTCGAAAATTGTCTCTTTTTAAATTACAAAAATCAACCGGTAAAATGAAAGCTTTTTTTAAAACTATAATACATTTAATTGAAGAAGAAGATAACAATAATAATAATTATTGTTAGATAAGATAACAATAATAATAATTATTGTTATCCTTTTCTTCAATGATCTTCAATGACGTTGATGGGAATAACCTTCAAAAGTTATAAAAGAGAGTTTTTTTTTTTTTTTAAATTTGTAAAATACATCTATTTTCGAATGTCTTCAAAACTTAATTTATTTTTTGGTTTGACTGAGGTTTGAACCTTCCCACTCAGGAACTGGAGTCCACCACGCTACCAACTGAGCCAAATCCAGATCGGATAAACCGTCGGGGGACCAACTGTCACGGAACCCACAAGGAGATTGGCTAGAGAAAATCTGAGATAAAACAAAGATTTCAACAGTGAAATGACTTTAATACTAGAGATGCCACGAATAGTGATTTTGCCGAATACCGAACATTCGGCTAGGCTCTCCGAATACCGAATATTCGGCGACTAAGGGGTCGTCCATTAATCACGTGATGTTTTTTAGCAACGTTTTAACCCCCCCCCCCTCTGGTGATAGGTGGTGAGGTTTTAGAATAACCCCCCCCCCCCCCCAAAATCACGTGTATTTTTTTATTACAAGGTATTTAAATTTTCAGAATATTATCACGAAAAATAAATACACGTGATATCTCATTTTAGCCCCCCCCCCTCGTGATATTTCGTGATTTTTTCTGAACCCCCCCCCCCCCTTTCGAGCCACACGTGATTAATGGACGACCCCTAAGGTGCATTTCGCAGGTGACAGGTGGTGACAGGTTCCGACTTGCATCATTGAAGTACGTGTGTTAAAACTACGTATTTGTTTCATTTGCGAATAGGTTGTGACACAACATGCATTATTTGTTGATTGTTACATCAAATTGTGTTACTTGTGTGTAATACGTCTGTTTATTCGTGAAGAGCTTTACGAAATGCCACCATTTAATAAAAAAATCACATATTTAGGAATGTTATGAAATGTATGGTGAAGACAATAAATATTAAATTTATACGCATTTTTTTCATGATTTGGTATTCGGTATTCGGCCGAATGGTTCGCAACATTCGGCCGAATACCGAATAGTAAAAAAAGTAGCCGAATAGGTCGATTACCGAATAGTAGCCGAATATTCGTGGCATCTCTATTCAATACCATCAAAATATGACTATTATGTTAACGGAATGTACGAAAATACAAAAGAATAAATACAATCCAGTTATCATTTACGTGCATGATTGAGTTCAGTAAAAAAATTAGAGCTCAAAATATATGAAAAAGTGGCATTATTTTTATGTAAGTAGGTATGTAAATGCTCCTCCCATAACCACGAGCTACTGGAGTTCAACTTACAGAGTAGTAGAATAATTAGGAAAAAAACGTTGTATAATTTTTCGTCTTGCAATAATGTAATGTTATATTTTTTGTAATAAATAGATAAAATAAAAATTAAATAAATCTTCTAGATGACATAGATAAGACCTCTCCCTGAGACTAGTATAGTTTTTTTTAATGTGAAAGAGTCCCAGCTGCTCCCATCTGTAGCCAGTGAGACTATAGCATCCCCAATTGGGGGATGTTGTGAGGCTGAAGGTAGTGAGAAGGCGAAGGAGATGGAGAAGAGGAAGGTGGGGAAGTACCTGTGGCTATTCATATCTGGTCACCAAACACGGCTAAAGCCATTTCAAGCAACGTTTCAATTCTGAATGGTGGTCTTACACCAGGGCGATACTTATAGAATCTTCCACACTGGAACGTACCGCAAATAAACTAAATATTATTTTAAAAGAATTAATTGTGAAATAACACAAATTAAACAAATAAAATTTATATTTTTGAATGTAGCTATTACTTTGTGGTTATCCATTATAATAAAATGAAACAATGCAACTTTGTATAAACCACTTATAAAATGTGCAAATCCGACCGGTTTCGGAACAAACGTTCCTTCGTCAGGGAAAGCTTATACTAATTTGACAGTTTAGAACAATGTTTTATTAGGGTAGGGATTTCATAATCAAATAAAATTTACGATAGAAATAGGCAATGAAAAATTAAACTTTTTGGATTTAACTTTATCTATTATAAATAATAAAATCGATTTTAGTATATATCGCAAGCCAACATACACTGACGTAGTAATTCATAAGACCTCCAACCACCCTGTCTCACAAAAACACTCCACCTTCCATTCCATGATACACCGCTTAGTAAATGTCCCAATGTCTAATAATAATTTCCTTTCTGAACTTTCTATAATAAAACAAATTGCTATAAATAACGGATATGAACCAAAATTAATTGATAACATCCTAAATAAAAAACTTAGCAAAATTTCAAAAAATAAATATCTATACAATTCTAATAATATTATTGATAAAGAATGGCGTAAAATTTTGTATATTAATAATTTTTCAGTTCAATGTTGCAAAAATTTCCCTTCTAATATTAAACCAGCGTTTTATACAAGAAATAATATCGGTAATTTTTTGAGAAATACTAAAGATAAAGACCATAAATTGACTAATTCCGGAATATATAAACTCAAATGCAATGATTGTCCCTCATTTTATATTGGAAAAACAACTCGTAATTTTGAAATCAGAATCAAAGAACATTTAAGGTGTCTTAATAATAATAATTTTTCTGAGTTCGCTAACCATATCATTGAAAATAACCATAGTTTTGAAAAAAATACAGGGATAAATATTCTTCATATTAATCATAAAGGAAAACGTTTAGATAACTTAGAAGCTTTGGAAATTAAAAAATCCCTTAAAAATAATGAATCTATTATCAACAAACAAAAAATATTGTCATATAGCCCAATCATGGATTTGTTCCCCTACCCACCCACTCTACACTAATACCTACCCACCCAATCTACATTATTAACTAACAACGGCTCCACCCCTACCCTAATAAAACATTGTTCTAAACTGTCAAATTAGTATAAGCTTTCCCTGACGAAGGAACGTTTGTTCCGAAACCGGTCGGATTTGCACATTTTATAAGTGGTTTATACAAAGTTGCATTGTTTCATTTTAAATAAAATTTATTTTCTATATTTATTAAATATATTTTTTATAATGGTGAACTTTTTTCTAAAACGGATTAAAAATCCCAACTTTTATAATATACATTTAATAGGTATTATTATTATATTATGTTATCGTCATGCGCCTTGAACGAAAGTTTATTGTCAATCATAACATGAGAACACTTACATCTCGAATTGTAATATAGTCGGTACCTATTCATGTTCTATTTTTTGTAAAAGTTATTAAATAATATTTGGTGGATTATTTGGATTTTAAACCACAGGTTCCTCTAAATCAGTTATACCAGAAGTCCCGCTGTTACATAAATAATTATGCTTACACACAATCCAACCAGTTATGGCATGGCATATAAACACATCGCCTGGAAGTCGTGATAAAAACGATACAAACGAAATATTAGGTGTCGTAAATATATATATATATATATATTTTTTTTTTTAAATCTTTATTTTTTCCCATTGTATCTACATGCATTCAAAAGTAATTTTACATAATTTCTAAATACATACAGTAAGATGTAAATATAAAGTACAAATATTAGGTGTCGTAAATATATATATATTTTTTTTTTAAATCTTTATTTTTTCCCATTGTATCTACATGCATTCAAAAGTAATTTTACATAATTTCTAAATACATACAGTAAGATGTAAATATAAAGTACAAATAATGTAAAAGTTAGCAATAAGTAAATAAATAATAATTATTATAAGCAATAATTATCAGCCTGAAACACGCATCCACATTGAAAAATCTTCCAAGAAAAGATACATGACGCCAACGGAACTTAAAACCGTGCCCTTCTGATTGCCGGTCAGCTGCTCTCCCAATTGAGCTATGGCGGCTTATCTTATACCCGCCAAATGATTCAATAAATACTAGTGTTTCATTCAACAATTACTGCTTATTACGTTTTTTCCACCTGAAAACAACCAACTTTATTTTTGCGAGAGAGACACTGTTAGTGTTAAATCCCTCGCTAGGTGGCGTCGAGACAAATTATGTCTTAATTTATTGGGGAAATACTTAAACTTGTCAAATATTAATTATTATTTTTAATTGTTACACTAACGTTTAAGACAAGATTTTTATGCATAGCACAAAGGGTAACAATTATTATAAGCAATAATTGTCAGCCTGAAACACTCATCCACATTGAACACTCATCCACATCTTTTCTCGGAAGATTTTTCAATGTGGATGAGTGTTTCAGGCTGATAATTATTGCTTATAATAATTGTTACCCTTTGTGCTATGCATAAAAATCTTGTCTTAAACGTTAGTTTAACAATTAAAAATAATAATTAAATATATAATAGACAAAAGTACGTAATGGGAACCCACTAATGCACTGCCTGTGTGTGGGTAATATAAACAAGAATGCTATATATACACCAAAAAGTACCTACAGGTAAAAAATGTAAATTTTAAAGTAAAGGTTTTAGTAAAAGTAAACATTGTAGTAAAATAGTGAAACGTAAAATTTTGTTGATTTTTTTATAGTTTCAAAAAAGTAAATAAAGTTAGAATATTATATGTTGTGTTTGATTTGAGAGTTGAAATTTGACACTATAAATTCGTAAAACTTGACGTAAGATTATAATTAATTAATAAATGTTAATTCCGGTATGTGGGGAGAATAGTGCAATCCCACACATTCCATAAGGGTTATAATACATAATGCACAAAATATTTAAAGAGAAAAAATAAATAAGAAAAGCAGGTAAATATGATTATAAATGCATAAAACAAAGGAATAAAAGAAAATAAGAAGATAGTAATAATCATTGGCTTTTAGGATTCTGTGACCACATTAGGAGCCAGCATTTTTCTCCAGTGTGCATCAAAGCTGGATGATGGACTGAGGCGGGCTTCCATGACTAGGATATTACCAGAGCTGCATATCCTCTCCCTCATTCCTGCCACCCTGGATCTAATAAGGGCTGCATAGCTGAGAACTCGCCCCTCCGTGAACATCTGGGAAGCGCTGCAATATCTGGGGAGACCAAACATTATGCGGAAGGCATTGTTGTACTGAACCCGAAGTCTTTCTATACTACTCTTCTTGTAGTTTGCCCAGAGTTCGCACGTATACAGCGTTGCGCAGACGGAAAGGAAGAGCGTCCTTTATACAACGGTAGGTATTGCAAAGGCTGATTTCATGAATTACGTCTTTGTGAATTACAGAATGGGTACAATTTTTTTTTCATTCTATGGCAACACCAATTTACTCACTTTGTCTTTTCAAATTCGAGTTTGACAGTTCGACGAACATGGTAAAACAAAATAACAAATTTGGTTATTTTGATACATCTACTTCAGAAAAAGAAAAAAAAATCGGTTTACCACTTTTTTTAAAATTAGCTCCACCCGGGAGGCCCTATGAAAAATAATGGGCGTTCTTGAGGAAAGGAAGGAGAGGAAGTTCTCGGAAGGAAAAATGAATGAGGGGTGGGTTAGAATCTGGGGTACAGTGTGTTCAGGAGTGACGGATGTACGAATCCATCCCTCCCAGTGTGATGCAAGGTGATGGTATTCCTCGATCCGGCCACGCAGCTAGTGGGCAGATGCATCCGTCACCAAGACCTGGATATACCTCACCCCTTGAACCCAGGCGCCCTTGCTAAGTCACCAAAAGTAGCGAACCACTTGATGGCAAAGGTGGTGGATATCCAATTAATGGTTCACGGGTCTTCCTTGCAAAGTATTAAAAAATATTTAACCTAAATAATTAAGAATAAATTTTAATATATATGTGTATATATATTATTAAAAATATGCTTGCTAATGTACATATAGGTATATAAGTGAATTGTCTATGTATTGCTATATTAAGCATAGGAAATGTTTGAAACTTTCAAAATACCTTCTTTCCGCCCCCTGATTTCTGGATTATTACAAAATGAATTTATTTGAGGTACTCACCTATTACCTACTTTGAATTGAATCAAGAATTTTAGATATTTTAAATAGGTACCAAATTTGATTGATCGATTTTCGAATTAACTCTAAAGTAAATGAATTTTTATCAACAGTCTGTTTCCGTTGTATGTACGCATGACAGAATTGAATTATTAAATTTTTATTTTTTTATTTTTATTTTAACTTTACGAGTAAAACCTCAAATTCTAACATTTAATTAAATAAAGACAATATAAGCGAAACTCAATCGAAAATCTGGAAACAGAAAAATCAGAAAAATATATTGACACCTCTGGGACTTGAACCCAGGACCTCTTGCTTTCCGGGCAAACGCGCTAACCACTGCGCCACGGTGCCGATATCAAATTCGGTCGTTTTTAACTGTATCATACTTCGACTAAGAACCACCCACATTATCTTCATTTTCTTAACGCATATATTATTGGCAACTATCTTTATGTATGATTGCAAGATTCAAACCCGAACTAAATGCCCTCTAGATAGCGTCTGGATAAATCTTTATCCATTTTATTTTCATATGCGACATCTATTGACTTTTCTGCAAGTCTAGGCTGAATATTTTATTTTTATTTTAACTTTATGAGTAAAACCTCAAATTGTAACATTTAATTAAATGAAGACATTATAAGCGAAACGATATCGGCACCGTGGCGCAGTGGTTAGCGCGTTTGCCCGGAAAGCAAGAGGTCCTGGGTTCAAGTCCCAGAGGTGTCAATATCTTTTTCTGTTTTCAGATTTTCGATTGAGTTTCGCTTATATTGTCTTCATTTAATTAAATGTTAAATTTTTATTTATCAGAATTACATAAGTAGTATATTTTATTGACAGCTAGGAGACATTTTTTCTTTATTGGTAAATATGCAGTTAGTCCACCCCACGGATAACACGGAACGTTCGTGTTGTCGAAGTTTGATGCACGGATAATACGGAATGTTCCTTTTTCTAATAGACAATCAAATATGACATTTGTCGGAAGTACCAATCTTATAAAATAAATTCTCTAAAATAAACTCGCTTTTCATCATACTTTTAAAAAACATCCCAGGTTTTGAATGGTTTGTTGGCAAAGCAGGGTTTGTCTAGCGGGTTTGTGTAATTATTTTAATACATTTCTTTCCACGTTCTACTATTATAAATACCGGCACAAACTTGTCAATGATGCATTCACTTTGTTTTACGCAAAAATATTTTTTCTATGATTGGCAGCATTGATGAAATGTCTATGAAATAAAAACGATGAATAAACATGGCGTTACCGCGCGATTGAATTAATTTTAACAAAATTAAAATGTTAAATGCATATTTTTTGCATGTTTTTTGGTCTCCCCCGACATAAATACTCACTTTTCGTAATAATAAAGCTAAATCTAACTGTTTGGATAAAAAGTATTCCGTATTAACGACTAAGCGGTTTAGTGCATGAATAATCATTTTTCTTCCAATCAACTTGTTGTCATTTAATCTGTATGTACTATATGTTAAATTTTATGTCAATTTTGTATTTTCTTCTACTAATAGAAGAAAATACAAATTGATTTTTCATAATAAGGCGTTTACTTATGTTTAGATGAACAAGATTACAAAACCTGTGAGTTAATTAAGTTTCTTTAAATGCATAATTATACACTGTATAGTGTTCTCAGTTTGTATATGCTTAAAGATTTTTAGATCGTCGGCATACATCATAAATATAACAAACCACCCACCAATACATTAATATTATTATCATAAATATACACACGACGTCATTAACAAAAAGTAAAAATTAAACTGGGCCTACATTTGATCCTCGTGGTACACCGCTGGTAGCCACGAATTTGTAAGAAGAGTTAGAGTTTTTTTTCACCTGGAGAATTCTACTATTATTTAAGTATATTAGTCTCGTTTTATATTTGCCG
This sequence comes from Limnephilus rhombicus, assembly GCA_929108145.2. Classification (NCBI taxonomy): domain Eukaryota; kingdom Metazoa; phylum Arthropoda; class Insecta; order Trichoptera; family Limnephilidae; genus Limnephilus; species Limnephilus rhombicus. The sequence goes on along the minus strand of OV815274.1, from coordinate 42,052,053 downwards.
GTTACACCACCAATTTCCGTAAGTACTATGTTGTGTTGACAATGATATAATTATCTTATAAGGCGAGGGTCAACGTATTGTTAAATGTATTCAGCGTTCAGTACAAAAAAGATCTCAGCCGTGACTGGTCATATAAGTTCAACACAGCAGTCTATACATTTTTGGTAAATATTTTTGTTTCACATATGATATCGATAAGTTTCGCCTCAACATTCATGATAAATTTATTACTAGCAACTCAAAGACATGTTTTATATGATTTATTGTGGTGCCTTATAGATTGGATTGAATAAGTATATTATTATTGCGGTCTCACTAATGATTACAGAAATTATTATGTTTAAACTCCTCTTAAGAGATTGTTGTTTTTAAAGTATTACAAGTTATGAATTTGGGACTAAAATACCCAACTAAACACAACCTTGTGGTATATAAATGAAAATTTCGACCCAACAAACGCTTTTTTTACGATGTTTATTTTTTGGGGTATTTCGATGTTGGGTAATTATTAATAAATAAATAAATAAGTTGGCGAAAAAGAAGTGCGGTGTCGTCTTGACATAAAAATAGTAAGTAGGTGTGGTTGCCAGATAAGTTTTCAGATTTTCACGGCCAAAAGTATTTTCGTTATTTGTTTTTGGGATGTTATGCCGTGTTGCGCTACCTCCTTCTAAGCCAACATTTCGTACAGCGTTGCAGTGTCCATCATCAGGGCAGATCTGGAAGATGTACACATCTGCCCTTCTGCCGGATCTGCCCTGATGATGGACACTGCAACGTTGTCCGAAAGTTGGCTTAAGAAGGAGGTAGCGCAACATGGCATAACATCCCAAAAACAAATAACGAAAAAGGCGTGGTTGCCAGATGAAAATATATACAGCGTTAGTTCATGTTTATGTCACCGCCAACTTATATCTGTAGCACTGTATCGATAATTTTGTAACCTATAAATAATTACAAAAGATACTAGAGTTGGAAGTATTTTTATATCTTTACAATAATTTCTCCTCTTATATTAATTATTAAAAACGTTAAGCATAAATTTTAATATTTTCAGTAAAAATATTTACTATGGATACATCATGGTGGATGTGGTTTGCAATTATATACTTAACGGAAAGCGTTTTGTGCCAAAAGTTTGAGGGAACTTCGTGGCACTCTAAGGATCGTGAGAGCGACTACAAGCCCACCTGGGAGAGTTTGGACTCCAGACCTAATCCAAGATGGTATGACGATGCCAAGTTTGGGATATTCCTCCACTGGGGAGTCTACTCTGTGCCGAGCTTTGGAAGTGAATGGTTTTGGACAAATTGGAAATGTAAGCCTGAAAACTTTATGATTATTTTTTTCTGTTCGGGAAGGACTCTCTAATTTGATCAATCATTGAATTGAAAAAATATAAATGACTTTAGAATAACAAAGACGCGGCACGTACCCATCAATTAAACAAACATAACAATTCACCATCTTCACAGTGTCCATTGTAAGAACCATAATATCTTGAGCTGGGTTTAGACTCGTAAGTTTTTTCCTGTAAATCGCTCTTGTAAGAGTTTTATGGCCAAATTACCAATATAAACGACACCAAAAGTCACTTAACGTAATTTATAACAAGTTACAGAACTTATTCTTATGGAAGTTTTTTAGCAGGACTAATCGCTCCCGCGTGATTTTCCAACATTCTTACAGCTTATAAAATCAGTTTCACAAGCTAAGAGACTTACCGTAAGAAATGGTACCACAATACGCCGTTGCAAAATGTCAAAAATTAAAAGACAATTGTTTTCATAGGATTTTTTTTCCTAAAAACTAGTATTTATTTCCACTTATTTAAGTTTCCTTTCCAATCTTAATGTTTCTGTTTTTAACATTTACGTATTTGAAATTTTGAATTCGAAGTCGGTTGCTGTCAGCGATGTCAGGTAGCTCTCATTCGGATAAAACAATATTAATTGCCGCCTTTGACGGCACAAAAGTGCGTGGAGAATAAGGGACACCAGTGAAAAATATTCTGGCTTTAAAAAAATATGTTCATACAGACCAATAAACGCTGATTATAAGTTTTATTTATTAATATTAAAGGGCGATTCCGCTATAGACGATTCTCGACAGTAATTTTTAAATCGCAGTATTTGTTACTTTTTTTATATCAGTGCAAAGAAGAAGGTCAATATTTAATAATAAAAAAAAAATTTGGATTTTACTTCATATTGAAATTTTTGGAGCTCATGGAAACATTATCATTCGAAGAATCGGTAAATAAACCTCAAAATCACACCGTGCAACAATCGCGCGAAACAGCTGTTACCGATAGTTTGAAGTTATATTATACTGCTAAACGTGTAGTGACAATATTATTTTATTCTTATGTGCCGAAAGATGTAAGTACTTTTTGTTATTTTTTAAGCATTATTGACTACAAGAAGTCACTGTTAGCTTGTTGCACCCGCGATACAAAAGATATAAAATTTGTGTTTTCACAGAAATAAAGTGCTAACGTTTTGAAACTTTGTAAAAGTAAGAAGAAATCACTTGAATTAAACGTTTTTAAGAGTATAATGTTAGCTGAATTGAAATAAACGTTGACTCAAATTGGTTACACTCGCGATTGTGTTGTTAGAATTAGAATCACGGGTGCAACTCTTTGACGACTACCCTTATTGTGTGATTTATCATTATTTTATTGTTTTTTATGTCTTTAATAATAGTACATGCTGTGTAATACAGGTGATTTATTATTAATAGGTTTGTTTATAATATATTTAGCTTTTTTATAGAAATTCTATGATTTGGCACGTAGTCTCTCTTAAACATCTTCTTTATATTAAAAAAAAGCAGTTAAAAAAAAGATGGTTACGTTAGATGATAAATAGGAAGGGCTAAAAAATAAATCAATTAGGCATTCAATCAAAACATTTCTTTCAATCTGAAAACGGCGATAGCATTTCCGTGGCGCGAACCTCACTGTCTCGTCTCCAATGCACATTGGTTTTGAAATTTCCGAAAATCACAACTGAAACAGAAAGTGATTGGGATGATAACAATCTGGAACCTCTTACAAATTACAAAATATAAGAAGAAATTCTACAAAATAAGAAAAAAAAACAAATTTTTGTTTTTGAAAAGGATTGATGGAAGTAGTATGTTCATAGAATTTTCGGCGAATTTTGACGTAACCGAAAAGAAATAATTAACATAAATGACAAAGAATTGTACTGATTAGAAATACGCATTGTTGGATTTTTTTTTATTTCGTTCCTCTATCAGTGTTTATTGATGTTTATATACACTTAAACTAGACGAGTTGCACCCGCGATAATTTGATGTTGCACCCGCGATTGTTTGAAAGGCTAATAATTCATTGCTTGTTTTTGTTTTCTATATATTTGTTTATTTTTTTAGTTGATTAGTTTAACGCCTTACGAAATATCAAGGCATAACATAATAAATGTATCACAATTAACAGACTTTTGTGTTTTTGTCTTATGATCTGGAAAGGGTGGGCCAAATTGGTTGCACCCGCGATCGCACTTTGAACCTCCCTCCTGACTATTTAAATATTTCAATAAAATTCTTATAAACTACTAAAAAGTAAACATGTTAAAATGTAGCTCTTCCAATAATAATTTCATTAAAAATGTTTTTTGAAGCTTTATATGCGTCTAAATGTTGCACCCGCGATACTGGAATCACCCTAAACGCAGAGTTTTAAAAAAATTATTAAAAAGTCCATTTTTAATCGGGTCGTAAAAACACGCCGTCAAGGTGACGTCATTGTTCGACGTGTCGTGACGTCACCGTAAAGTCATTGTGTGGGAATGTTTGATATGAGATATGACACAAGCTATCGTATTAATTTATTCGTTTATTTACATACTGTTTATAGAGATTTAGTTGTTGTGTTTATCGGAACATTATTTAGGCCTAAATAATGTTTAAAAAATAAGGGTATTTCTAAAAAAAAAAAATAAACTCATAAAAGTATTTCTTATTAGTTTATCTCTATTATTGAAAATATTCAAAAACTACTGCACAAAAAAAATAGTAATGCTATTTCCAGGGAGAATACTTCGAACAAAGTAATTCAAAATGGCGGCAGTTGATCAGCTGATTGCCGGTCCTATAGTAATTTTTCAGGAGTGATGACGGCACACGTTTCACCATACATACAGTGGTTTTCGGGGGTCTTAAAAAATTAAAACCTTGACAATTATTTTAACTATTAAAACTAACTCTAAAAATAAAAATAAAAATGCAGTTATTTAAGTTAGAAGGTCATTATTCGTTTAAAAAAAAATTAAAAATTGGACTTGAGTTCTCTATTGTCAAAACAATTGTCGGTTTTAAATTAAATATCCGTGACAAATTTCAAAGATCTACCAAATTTGTCTGTTTAACGAAATCAACAACATTTTTATTACGTATAGTGATTTTACGAGCTAAAAAACAGATTGAAATATTCTTATCAGGTGGCTCTTTATACTTGCTTCTTATCCACCTTTGGTTTCAGATGTTCAAGGCAATTTTTATGTTATTGACAATTAATTATTTATTTTAATTTTCAGCAAAGATTGACAAATATGAAAAGTTTATGAACCAGTCCTATGCACCAGGATTTTCCTATCAAGACTTTGGACCGGAGTTCAAGGCTGAATTCTTTGATGCACGCAAATGGACGGAAATATTAGAGGGATCAGGAGCCAAGTATGTCTTAATCATGTCACTAAATGTTTTTTTAGTCTTGCTCGCACCCTTTTAGGCATTTTGCAAGACCCAAGGCACCAGAAGTCAAACACACCTAAAGTTTTTTCTGCCAGTTATAGAAGTTGTTACAGTACTACAAACTCCATTACAAATTACTGACGTCAGATCTTGGATTTAGAAAGTCGTTAATTTTGATTGTGTTCTAGCTATCGTAAATCAAATTATTGCCGGAAGATTGCAAGTATTTACAAATAATAAAACTTTCAGATATGTGGTGCTCACGAGCAAGCATCACGAGGGTTACACTTTATGGCCATCGAAGCACACCTTCAGCTGGAATTCAGTGGATGTCGGTCCCCACAGAGACTTGGTAAAAGAGCTTTCTCGTGCAATTCGAAGAAGGAACAAGATGCATTTCGGAGTATATTACTCGCTCTACGAGTGGTTCAATCCCATGTATTTACAAGACAAGAGCCGCAACTACACCACACAGGAATATGTCGATCGGAAGATGATTCCGGATATCGTTGAGTTGCTTGAAACTTACAAGCCAGATGTGCTGTGGACTGATGGAGATTGGGAAGCTGAAGATGAGTATTGGAGATCAAAGAATATTCTTGCCTGGATTTTCAACGTAAGTCCAGTAAAGGACTCCATTGTGGTCAACGATCGGTGGGGCCGAGATATCCCCTGCCACCACGGAGGAGTTTATACTTGCACTGATCGATATAATCCAGGTAAATGTTCCCTTATTTTCAACTAAATGTTTTACCGCTAATGATGTTTCTTGCGTCTTGAGGCCCAAACCCCAGACCCTCAGTGTGGAACACCCAGCAAGAGCAACGACTCAATCTTTCTATGATATTTTTGAATGAATGGCTGCGTTTGCTCGATATATATGAAATATGAAAGCAACAAATAACCCTTAAAATAGTTGCTGCCCTAATTAATATTAAAAATATTAACCAGCTGTGATCCGTGAAAAATCACAGGATAGTCATAGAGGCGCTATTATGTACGAATGTTTCGTCGAAATTCGTTCCACTATTATTATCACGGGGACCGGATTCGGTAGTTTCCGGTCGTTCGGCATTAGAGTATTGGAGATCAAATTGAACTTATTGGAGATAAAAAACGTGGAACCAACTTTTTCGCTTCGTTTTTCACTTCCTTACAAGTATATACTAAGTCTATGGTTTTTCATATAAATATAAAACATCAATGGGGATAGTCTTAATCCTGGACAAATCAGTTCCCATTTTAAAAATGGATGTTTAAATAATTTTCATTTAAAAACATTATATTGTAGGTTGCAGATGGAATCAAAACCAAAATTAGTATTTTTAATTGTACTTGTAAAGTGAATCGCACTCCTTTAATATGGCGGGAGTGTATTCGTCATTTTTGCACAACTTTCATCAACGTTATACACGTATGATACCTGAAATCTCTCTTTCAGAAACACTGCAAGCTCACAAGTGGGAAAACGCCATGACTGTGGATAAGGTATCTTGGGGATACAGGCGAAATGCGGAACTTTCTGACTTCTTAACGGTAAAAGAGCTAATCGCACAATTAGTAACTACTGTCAGCTGTGGAGGTAAGTTAGGAAATTTAGATACTTATATTACTCTTTTAGAAACACGTCGCGTCGGTTGACTTACTAAGTCAATTTATAGTAAAACAAAAATGGTAATTTTGTGATAATTGTATACTTAATTTATTTAAATGGTGTATACCAGGGTTTCCCATTTGCCCGGGCGCGACCCGGTACCGGGCCATCAAAATAAAATACTGGGTCGCAACATTACCACCTTGTTTTAAGATAAGGTGGAAGCTGCAAGAAAAAAAGCTTAATGTGTGGGCACAACGCGCGGAAACAGGGAACTTCAAAGCATTTAGTAATTTAAGTGAAATACAAAAAGAGTACAACATGATTGCATTGCCACAAGACATCTCAACTCAAATTAAAGAACATTTATTGGGACTGGAGAGGAATCTTCAAGAATATTTGGATAAGAAACCTATTTACATTCAAGTTAGATTCCGAAACTAATTTTTACGAATAGCCAGATTCAGATGTTGACTCGTTAATTGAACTGTCAACAACTGACACATCACTCAAGGATATATTTGACACAAGAAGCGCGCCTAGTGCGCCTTCCACTGCGAGCGGAAATTGATAGCCATTGATAGATTTTGGTTATCTTGTCGTCAAGAATACACAAAATTAGCTCATCGAGCAATAACTTATTTAATGTCTTTTTTCACAACTTATAAAAAATGTGAAGCTGGGTTTTGAACACTAATTTACCTTAAAAATAAATATAGAAACCGACTTGAAGTGGAACCAGACATTAGGATAAAACTTTCGTCGTTTTCCGCTTGGATTCTTTAGTAACAAGAGCAGCAGCTCCATACTTCGCACTAAAATTTAGTGACTAAATAGGCGATACCAAAATATTATGTAGTATTAATAAAACATTTTTACTATTAATAAATGTTTATTATTTTACCTAATGGAACCAGCTTGGGTTTAAAAGTATTAAGTGGGTCGCGAAGGGGCAGTGTGAAAATTACCGGGCCACGGCAGAACAATGTTTGGGAAACACTGGTGTATACTCTTTCGTTTGATACATACTTTTGCATCAATTGTCCGCCAAACCGACAATCAAGCGAAACACATTTGTCGTTGGAAATGTAATTTTCGCCCTTTACCAATTATATATTTTAAAAAGACGATCTTCTTCGACCTTACAAATTATTATATATTTTATTAAAGAAGAAGATTTTATTAATAAATCTAAACGAAAATATGAAAAAGAACACTATACAGAAAAATAAAAAGGTAACAGTCGCAACTGGGAATCGAACCCAGGATCTCTTGCGTTAACGGGAAAAACGGGCGCGGTATGCCCGCTCAAATAGAAGAAGATGGAGAGATATGTAAATACGAATGTTAGAGAGAGCGTGCTAATATTAAAATTGATAATATTTAAGCGAAAATTGTGAAAATGTTTAATAAAACACGACTAGTTTAAAATAGAGCAAAAATCTCGTGGGGATTGTCTAAAATAGCATTTAAAGAAACACTTTGAATGTTTTCATTCATATAACTTGTAAAATAACAGAAAAAGCGTGTTTACAATAATTTTTTTTATTTCATATGATTGCCGTTTCGGCCTGGAGAATGTATAGATATTATCTTCAAGAATAACATATATTTTTTTAAAAGCTTTAAAACTTAAAGTATTGGAAAACACGTATTAACCGGTAGAAATGCGGGAAGCCGGGCCTTAACCAACTCGGCCGGTGTGACCTGTTTATTTTTTAGTCACTTGTGTCAATCTCATATTTCAAATTCAGAATTAAAAATATTATCTTCAAGTAATTTTTCTCATAATTTCGGCTGCTATCTTTTTTAAATGATCGTGAAGTTCTAACGAATTTATTTGTAACCTAATAAGACAATTTGGTTAAGGCATTTGTTCCGGTAAGACAAGAGGTCCTGGCTTCGATTCCCAATGGCAACCCTTACCTTTTTTATTTTTCTGTCTCGCTCTGTTTCATATTTCGTTTAGATTTATTAGTATTATATTTTTCTTCAATGATATACCTCATTGATGGGTATAATATTATTATAGATATTATACAAGTTATTCCAATATAATTGAATACATATTTTGTTCAGGTAATCTACTTATGAACGTCGGACCAACGAAAGATGGAATAATCGCTCCAATATTCCAAGACCGTTTGCACGGGATGGGGGAATGGCTGAAAATAAACGGAGAGGCCATTTACAAAACTCAGCCGTGGAAATACCAGAACGACACGGCTAATGGAAATGTTTGGTACACAGCTTCAAAGGAACAGCATCACTTGAGAGACGCATCGCACCGCAATGAACTAAAGGGAGTTATGTCGACTGTTTATGCAATTGTTCTCAAATGGCCCAAAAACAAAACGCTTTATGTTGAAGGGTTGACAAACCACATGGATGCAAAAGACACTGATGTGTTTTTGTTAGGAAACGATAAATTGCCGTTGAAAGTAAGACATTTTCAATTTTTTCGTTAAATTATCTATGCCATTAAGACTTTATCTACGATGTTAACTAGATTATTACTGTGTTATGTTAATACAAAAAACTTATTTGTACTATTTGTTACAGTGGACAAAGGAGGGCAAAGGAGTCTGGATTAGTTTTCCCGATATGGATATTGTTATATCGCAATGGTCGTGGTGCTTGAAAATCACAAATGTGATGACTTAATAAAAAAAACACATAATTATAATTTCTATACCTATTATGGTTTTTATAATAGTGCAACACGCCTTGGTTCTATCGGTCACATCGTGAACTTTTGGAAACGTTGTTCCTAGGAAATATTTAATAAATACCAACCAGGCAAAGTAAAGTGATGGATGAATAATATATATTTATGACTCAATTTATTTTTATTATCATGGAGTTTTATTTTATACGTTCATCTCATTATGTAATATCTTCTTACTATCAAATCATTTGAAAAAATAAGTAAAATTGTATGAAATACTTGTGGAAGGTTTTGATAAGATTAGAGCGATATCATTTTCAGATTACGCGTCTTACATAGCTCTAAAGTTATGCAAATAGCAGAACTTTATTTTGACAGGCGTATATTGTAGGCATGCATGAACATGAACGCAATCTAACAGAATCGTGCCCGTTTTAGGCTAGCTTTACACTTCTAAGTAAAATTTACGACAAGTTACTCACGCGTTTACACGAGCATCCGAATTGCGGTAATTAATGCTCACGGAAGTTGTTCGGAAATTCAACTTGTGTGAGTGCTCAAAGCGACCGTTTAGATCTGTAAATTTATTTTCGGTAAAGCGTCGATGACACAGGGCTAGTTTACAAGCTACTATCTGGGAAATTCACTATTTGTTAGTAAACTCGCCCAGTGTCATCGTGTCACTTGCTAACTAGCAGATTGTTGACAATCTACGAAAAAAAGTTGAAAGGTCGTCAACTTTACTCGCCTACACGCTTGCTCGTGATTGGTTTATTTATGTTTCCAACATTGCTTCCGATAAACAGCTGATTTTGACTGTCAAACATTGAAGAATTAGTTCACGCAGTCGTCGTTATTCTTGTTACTGGTGCTAGCAGCGGCCTCAGTTTCCTATGCTTCTGAGCGAGTGGAAAGTTTTGTGTGTCATCGTGACAATCTCACTCGCCGATTTACCCGCTTTTAGATAGTAGCTTGTAACTCCTTGTAATTCCTGTCAACAACGATCTGCTAACCTAATCGGCCAACCTTTCAAGGTTGGTTTCGGTGTGGAAGTAGCATAATGTTATAAATAGAAACATTGATATTCGAAAGGATTGGACCGATAATTTTTGTGTTTTTAAGTATTTTTTTCCTAGCCATCCCTGGCACAGGCACACTGCACGTGTGATTATATTTACTTTGTTTTCCACTAGCTATAAAATTTATTGACACACCTCGTGGAATATTTTTTATATTCATGTCATTGGTTATTGGGTGAACATTGGTTATTGGGTGGTAACCTATTTCTTTATGTTTGTAATAAACTAACTAACCATCACGCCGTTTCCCCGAAGGGGTAGGCAGAGAGGACGGACCGCCAAACAACTCGATCTTGGCACACACTCCTTGCCTCGTTCACATTCATACATCGTCTCATACATGCTCTTCTATTATTCCGACTCACATGGCCCGACTCAAGTATCAGAATCACTTGGTCGTACCATGTCTTCCTCGGGCGTCCCCGACTTCTTCTTCCATTCACATTTGCGTCATATATTCTCCTTACACTCCTTCCCTCGTTCATTCGCTCTACATGCTCAAACCATCTGAGCGTCCCTTTCTTAATCTTACTCATCACGCTTACATCAGCCTTGCATTCTTCGCGGATCTCCACATTTCTCACACGATCGTACATGGTTTTACCACACATACGCCTCAGGGATCTCATTTCTACAGCATTCAGTCTACTTTCATCCTTCCTCTGCCAGTTCCATGCCTCACTGCCATACATCAGGGCAGGTACCAGCACTCCATTATGGACGGCTAACTTCGCTTCTTTGGACAGTTTTTTGTTGGCGCCAACGGCGTTCAGTCCTCCATTGTTACCTGCATTTACCCTTCTTTCGATATCTCTGTCAGCCCTTCCGAGAAATGTTTGTAATAATATGTTTTAATCCTGTTGATGGCACAAAAAAAATAAAAAATATAATAAATCCTTAAAGAACGCTAATTTCAATAGAATTGTGTATTATTTTCGAGGTGGAACACAGGTAAAATTATAAAGGAACTTGCGGGTAGGCCACTTGCATGGATTTCATAACGACTTGGAAAAAATCGTTTGGATAGATCTTTTTACTAAGATTACGAAAATGTTAGTAATTTTTTTTAGAAATGTTCAGTTTTTATTTTTATTTTTAAATAAATAAATCCATTATTTGGGCACGTGACGTCACTACATGAAAATGTCCCGTCTCCGAAAATGTTCCTATTAATTTTGTAAAATTCCACACTGATTTTTTTTTATATGGCATCACTTTGATTTCAGGAGAATTTTTTAATTCGTTCACTAGATTTATTGTTTGTTCTCTGCGAACTTTTCATTTGGTTTGACTTTTTGACAGATCTCATGAAGAGAACCCTGTACATTTTAGATATCGGTACGTGCTTTAGAGATATAATGGTTATGGTGCTGATTTTATCAAAATCGAATTTTATAATATTCTTATTATTATTATAATTTACAAGTACAAGTATATTACATTGGAATTATTAATATAGACGTTGTACATTATAATGATTTATGATCAATAATATGGATCAAGGAAAAAAATATTTATGAGATGTAATATTTTTTTTGTATGCCTCGTTATTCTCCTGTGCCATTCGTTTGGAAAACGTTCTTTTTTTAAATGATTTTCGGCTGTGTAATTATCGCCTTTTCGCACCCCAAAAATTATGTCCCGTCTTTCCGGTTTATAAAAAATGTGATACACCCGCGCCTTACGGCGGGTTCAATCTAACACTATAAACTTAAAATTAAGGAGGAACAATTAAAAAAGCTACTGGTTTAAGAAACGACACATTTATTACATTAGGATACAAAAGGCGGGTGTTAATTATTAATCTAGTGTTAGTCTTAAAACTACTTAATTAATTCGTCTTAAATTTAGAAAGTCTGTTTGCTTAATTCTACGGTAAAGTCTTTATGTAATTGTTCAGAATCTAATCACTTCGGTGGTTAAAATAAATAAAATGTTCAGTCACTTCCCTTTGATTTCTGATGATGGAGTCTCCGCGTAAGCACACACTCACTAGGCACTTTAAACTTAAGTTCTATTTTTTCACTTGTTATTGCACAGGTAGAGTCGCGAGAGTTCTTTGTTGTGAAAATTTGTGCACAGTGGAACTTGCGCAAATTCCTGGTCGGAATATTTCACGGTCACTTGGTTGGACTTTCTGGCGGAAGTCACGAACGTATCGGCGGTTCCTGGTCGAAATCCGCGAGCGTGTCTGTTAATTTCCCTGGTCGGGAAATTGCGCGCGGTCGCGTGTAGTTTGGAGAGCGTTGCAGAGCCCTGGCCGGGTTGCAAAACGCTATTAATTTTTTATCCCTGGTCGGGACACTCCGTTGGCGAAGTGGAGTACCAACCCCTAGGCCGGGCAAATGGTGACTGCCTTCGTGTTGAGGATTCTCCCGTCGCCTCAAGGATTGAACCTAAGTCAGCCTTGAAATATTCTCATCGGCCGCAGCGGCTTCGTGAGCCAAAGGAAAAGGTTTATTGCCTTCGCCCGACGCGGCGATATTGGGTTTTATTTTATCCTTGCCGAAAATATCCTGGCTTTCCAATTTTTATTGCGGTCCAGCTTTGCTTTCGCCGCTCTGTGTTCGCCGCTAGGTACAAATGTTATTATTATATTATCCTGCGTTCGTAAAAATGATTTTAGCTCATCCTTCGTTGCTTTCTAAAACTATATGACTATTTCCGGTACTTTGACTGACTAAGCTCTTTGTGTTTACCGCCTACTCCCATGCTGGCGACCTTATTGTAGATGGTGCACATTTGTCAGTTCCGTGAATTTTTGACATTAAAATACCTAAAGGTATATCAAATGGTCTGATTTTTCGGATTGAAATTTTCAAAAAATCCCCAGGGTTTCAAAAATACGAAAAAAAAATACAGAAAGTCTTAGAATATTTGCCCAAACCGGATTTTTTTTTTAAATGTGATGCAAGTGGCCTATTTGAGGAATTTGATTTGAACATTTATTGCGGGTATTTTTATTTTAGAACATAAGCATTCTCCATTGGCAATGGCAACCCTGGATATTATGACAGACGCGGAAGGAATGAAGGAAAAGGAAACGAATTCAATTGGTTTATTATTTATGTGCGTGACGTTGGTGGTTTGGTATATGGTACATATGCAGTTAGTCATAAATATACCAATCCCCAGTTAGTCCACCTCACGGATAACACGGAACGTTCGTGATGTCGAAGTTTGATGCACGGATAATACGGAATGTTCCTTTTTTAACTAATAGACAATCAAATATGACATTTGTCGGAAGTACCAATCTTATAAAATAAATTCTTTAAAATAAACTCGCATTTCATCATACTTTTAAAAAATATCCCAGGTTTTGAATGGTTTGCTGGCAAAGCAGGGTTTGTCTAGCGGGTTTGTGTATTTATTTTAATATATTTCTTTCCATGTTCTATTGTTATAAATACAGGTACAAACTTGTCAATGGTGCATTCACTTTGTTTTACGTAAAAATATTTTTTCTATAATTGGCAGCATTGATGAAAAGTTAAAATAAAAACGATGACTAAGCAATGGCGTTACCGTGCGAGTGAATTAATTTTAACAAAATTTAAATGTTAAATGCATATTTTTTGCATGTTTTTTGGTCTCCCCCGACATAAATACTCACTTTTCGTAATAATAAAGCTAAATCTAACTGTTTGGATAAAAAGTATTCCGTATTAATAGACCGGGAGGCGTATTTACAATCCCTACCGCGATTCAGTCACGCTAGCGACTGAAACGCGGTAGGGATTGTAATGCGTAAATCACCAACAAACACTACCGCGTTTCAGTCCCGCTAGTGTCTGAAATGCTTAGTATCATATTGGGTATTACTGAGGTGCAGAGAACTCAATCTCTATTTCTCGAGAACTGAGGGTGTAAATGTACCTGGGGGATGGTTTTTTTCTATCCGATGTGTGGGCTGCCTACAGCAACTTATAGGGCTTTAATACTATATTTTTTGTATTGTTATTATTTTTTTTGGTCTGTAGGTATTTATGATTTTGTATAAGTTTTGATTTGTGTTGATTTTTTTTTTTGTAATACTATATTTTTTGTATTTTTGGTTGCGTTTTGTATTTTTTATTTGAGTCCACACTTCAAGGGGGGAAGGTAATGGAGATGGGATAGGGGAAGGTCGGATTTTCGTCGGGTCTTAGACGCCCGAGACAAGCTATACTGGGATTTGGGTGTATAGGAAGTTTTGCATAAAAAGTTTTGGCCAATTCTACCATATGTTGTTTCAGGGGTGGGATATTTGTATCGGAGTTTATGATTGAATTTCGGACAAACCAGGGACTTTTTGTAAATTTTCTAAGAGTGACATTTTGGTACGATTCGAGTCGTTTGGTGTTGCCTGTAGCCCATATGGGCGATGCGTACTCAATGGTCGGTCGGATTTGTGTTTTGTATACAAGCAGTTTGTTTTGAATTGATGTCTTTGTGTTTGAATTTAGTAAGGGGTGTAAAGAACCGGATATTTTCTTTGCTTTGGTCAGTGTGTTTTTGATGTGTGGTTTCCAATTAAGTCGTCTGTCAAGTGTGACTCCAAGATATTTGGCGGTGTTTTGCCACGGTATGACCTGGTCGTACATTTTTATCTCCTCTCTGGGTACGCTGTCTCCCTTTTTGCGGGAGAAAAATACAGCTACACTTTTTGAGGGATTCACGTCTATACGCGACAGGTCATACCAGTCTTGGAGTTTATTTATGTTGATCTGAAGTCGGTGGGTTATCATCCTGGAAGAACTGTATCTCACCATAGTGGTGGTATCGTCTGCATAGAGAGCGATAAGTGAATTTTTGTCAACTGAGAGGGGAATGTCGTGTGTATAGACATTGAAGAGGATTGGTGACAGCAGTGAGCCTTGTGGCACCCCTGCTGTCATGAAGCGTTTTTTTGAGAGGACGCCCTTGTATTTCACTTGGAAAGTGCGTAGGCGGAGAAAAGATTTTAGGACACCGAGGAGTTGAGGGTCGATGCCTATATCGTGGAGTTTGAGAAGGAGACCGTTTGTCCAGACCTTGTCGAAAGCTTTTGCGATGTCTAGGAAAATGGCACCAGTTGAACGATTTGAATTAAATCCTTCAATGATGATTTCCGAGACTCCCAAAAGTTGATGGAGGGTGGAGTGTTTTTCTCTAAAGCCGTGTTGCTCTTCAGGTAGGGTTGATACCTCGTTAATATGCTTGAGGAGCCGAGTGAGTAGGATTTTTTCGTAGATTTTACCTATATTTGAAAGTAGACTGATTGGTCGATGGTTTTCGCAGAAGAGCGGATCTTTTCCCGGTTTCGGGAGAACAATGGCGTGCGCGTGTTTCCAACTTTTGGGGAAATAGCGTAGTCTGAGGACTGTGTTAATCAGGTTTACTATTGCTAGTATTCCTTTCTTGGGCAGTGCTTTAAGAGCGAAATTAGTGACGCCATCCGGACCGGGAGCTTTCTTATTTTTTCGGCCGTTTATGGCACGAATAACTTCGGTCGGAGTCGTGAAGTGGGTGTTTGTGGGGGGGAGGTGATTTAATATGCTATTTATTTTGCGGTTTACATTTGCTATGTGATTTAGATCTGCGTGTTTGAAGCTGAGACTGAATTGAATTTCTAGACTGTCGGCGAACGCTTCCACCTTGTCCAGGGCGTCAAAAACTAGACCGTTTTCGGCGTGAATCGGGTGGTTTGGAAAAGGAGTGGCTTGGAGAGTTTTGGATAATTTCCACAGGGATCCGTCCTGTGGGTTTATCTCTTGAAGTTTCATGTTCCACGTAGAATTTGAATGTTCTTGAAATTTTTTCCTAATGAGGGTTTCCTAATGGTTTCCTAATGGTTTCCTAATGAGTGCGATTGATCGTGGTTTTCAATCTTGGATTTTGATATTTTTGCCAGTGGCGGCGAAGGATATTTTTTGTTTTTATGAGATCTTTAATTGAATTTGGTAGGTTTTCCCTGAGATTAATTTGGGGTCGTTCGGGGAGGGTTTGGAGGAATCCTCTATTGCGGACATAATAGTATCTGCGAAATTGTCGACCGCAATGTCAAGTTCTGTGGGGTTTTGAATGGATGAATTTATTATTAATTTTTCCCCGACTCTGTGCGAAAAATACGTTCAATCAGTTTTTTGTTGATTTTAGTGGGGGGGAGATTCGAGAATTCGTTCAGGGTTAGCAACACGGGGTTGTGATCGGATGAGAGATCGTTGATGGTTTCGATACAGTACGTCCAGGGAGTTTTGTATAGTAATGCAATATCTAAAATATCCGGTCTGTGGCCCATGGATGAAAAGAAAGTCGGTTCCACGGGTCCAGCGATGTTTAGGTCGGAATGATTTAATGAGAATTTATGAAGTATGCGTCCGTTTTTGTTTGTCAGTCTAGAATTCCAATCCGGGTGTTTCGCATTGAAATCACCCGCCAGAATGGTAGGGGTGTCACCTTTGAGAAGTAATTCGATATCGGACTTTTGTAAAGTCTTGTTTGGTGGGTGATAAATCGAATTAATTCTCAAAGGCCCTGAGTGTTTGGTGAAAATGGTGATGGATTTACTTTCTATTGAAAAAGTGTAGGGGTGATATTGCGTTCTATGTAAAAAAAAAAAAAATGTAAAAAATTACGCGGTCCATCCTCTCTGCTAACCCTTCTATAATTACGGTCGACACTCTCAGTAAAAAAAACACGCGTTTTTTTTACTTAAAATAAATTTGCAATGTAAAAAAAAAATTCTAACTACAAAAACGTTGTCCATCCTCTCTGCTAACCTCTCTATAATTACGGTCGTCACCCTCACCGAAACAGATAGAGCAACGAAGCGCGTAGGCGACTGAAACGCGGTAGTGTTTGTAAGGTGATTTATGCATAACAATCCCTACCGCATTTCAGTCAACAACAAAAAAAACAAAAAAAACAACAAAAAAAACAACAACAAAAACACGCAGGAGCGCCTTGTTCGCCGCAACCCATACATCCTGCATGTTATCCACCTTGCGACAATCCGAGCCGGCTGCACCCTGACTCCTTGTTGGCCGCAATCCCGCATCCTGCATGGAAAACAAAAACTCCTTGTTCGCCGCATCCTACACGTTATCCCGGTTGCACTCCTTGCGACGCCCCGTACTTCTCCAAACCCAGAAGTACCATTCCCGAACTAAAGACGAAGACACGCGCCTGTGAATCCATCCTATCCTGAATCCACGACCACCGATAAACGCCCTGCTCGACACAATCTCCACCGCTAACCGTCCCTCCTCCCGACCACCATCATGAACTTTATCGAGGAACTGACGAGACTGGACCCGCCCATCGAAATACTTAAGGTATACATGTCCACCATCACAGCCACCCACTCAGCCCATCCTAGGAAGGTAACTTTCTACCCAAATGGAATGGATGCCACCCTTCGGCAATCACCTACGTCCGTCCTACCGCCACAAAAACACCCAAGACCACCCTGCCGGAAACCTCCAACCAAACTACCGCCACACAACCTTCCACGACCACCCAGCCGCCATCTTCCAACAAAACTACCGCCACAAAACCACCCACTACCACCCTTCCGATACCTACGACCATCGATGTGCAGCTAGCCAAGGAACTCCTCTTCCTCAAGACTTCCCGCCCCTACCATCCACGTCCACCAGCAACTGGACTACAACACCGGCAGGAAAATATCAGAGACCATCCCTGGCGAAACCAAAAACAACAAAACCTCTCCTGACCACCAACCGCTTTACCGCCCTGTCACCACCCACAATTACAAATTCAGACACGACAGACGACGACGGAGAAGATGAAGAAGACAATGATCATGACATTATTACCCACAACTCGCCAGCCACCGCCATCACCTCTCGACCGACCAAAATCCCGCCGATAATCACCAAATCCATAAAGAACTGGAAAGCTGGAGGACGCCAGAGTGCAGATAACTCACGCGAAGGCCATTCCGACAGGGGTGGTGATAAACACCGCCAACTCCCACAGCTTCCGCCAGGCCACCAAGCTACTTCAGGAACAAAAAACAGATTTCCACACATTCGAGCTCCAGGAAGACAAGACCACAAAGGCGGTTCTCCGAGGAATCCCTACCACCATCTCAGAAGAGGAAATCCTCCTGGAGCTCCAAGACCTAATGCAGCACACAATAAAAAATACTATGTAAGTTGTAACTCGACCGACGCGCACTTTGATAAACAAAAATCATTGAAGAGACGAAGGCCTAACACATACCCCCAATAAACACAATAATTCTCCGAGTTCCTTCAGAATAGAAGGTCCTAGTCCGACAGCGACTAATCAACGTACAGATCGAGTTCGAATGATACGCGATATCGAATGAAAGAGACAGACATATTAGTACAATCATAAACAAGGAGGAATGAATTATTATAAGCAATAATTATCAGCCTGAAACACTCATCAACATTGAAAAATCTTCCGAGAAAAGATACTTGCCGCCAACGGGACTTGACCCGTGTCCTTCTGATTGCCGGTCAGCTGCTCTTGACCACTGAGCTATGGGGGCTTATCAAATACCCGCCAAATAATTCAATATATACTAGTGTTTCATTCAACAATTACTGCTTATTATATTTTTTCCACCTGAAAACAACCAACTTTATTTTTGCGAGAGAGACATTGTAAGTGTTAAATCCCTCGTTAGGTGGCGTAGAGACAAATTATGACTACATTTATTGGAGAAATACTTAAACTTGTCAAATATTAATTATTATGTGTGTCGTTGCTTATCCAGAATATATAATGTGAGAGATATCAGCCCTATTTCCCGCCAGCGTCGGTCTTATCCATTGCTTTATCTTGAATTTCCCGCCATTCCTCTGCAACTCCCTTCAGCTGTCAATTGTCGCCGTGCAGTTGGCATCTTGAGATGCCGTGTTAATTCAATTTTGGCGTTGTTTCGCCCACGTCCGGTCGAAAAATTTTTCGTTCGTAATTGTTTTAACGAAAATAATATCTGTTGCTACCCGCAAATTCCGTAATTTTATGAAAAATTAGTGCAAGTGATTAGTGCAAACATTTTTGACAGATTAGCGTATTCCTACTACCTACGCTATATAAATCTGCGTCGCCCGTTCTCGAAAACGGAAGGACTCCGCGCCGATTAGCAATCGCTTCTCGGCCTGTTGGCTAAGATAAGTGTATTATCAGCTTAATATCTGATAGTTCCCGCAATACGGGACCAGTTTATTAAACTGGTTTTTTGGATGTGACGGGATGTTCGGGGCTTGCTCCACTCCTGTCACGTGTTGGCCCGGCCGGCATTGCCGCTGGGAGCGACCCATTTATATCCATACTAAAGATAAATTAAGCTGAATGTATTGTCTTACGTAATTACCTGATTTATGGATCAATTGTAGACACATTTAACCATTTTTCCACCTTTGGAATTTAAGTAATCGATTTTTTTGAATGAAATATGACCATCGGCGATGTCATATTAAAATACTCAAATTACAAATACGAAATCATGACATTCATGTTCGTTTGATAATCGTTTGACGCAATTTGATGTAGTTAGACTTATCTATAATTCAGCTTTATTTATAAAAGTTTGGTCCTGCTTTTGACAGTTTCAAGCATGTTACAAACTCGGGCGAGTGGGCCAATGTCCGCTATGCATCTGCTTTAAAGGAATATTTGGCTGATCCAGGCTTCAAGGAGCTGGAGGTAAACTGCGAGGTGCTGGCATTTGTCACCGCCTCACCAATATTTACGGCCATGGAAAAGATGCTGGCATTGCATGCCTCATTGAAGCAGAGAGTGCTTTCAACAGGCTCTCCAAAAAACTTATCAATTGGGAAAGCAGTTCAGAAGGTTCCCTGTCAGGTCTTTACAGGAACAATGGACAGCTGTAAGATTGGAGTGGAACGGAGGCTCTTCAGCAGAATTCCTCCTTCTACCACTCATCCTTTTGGGGAAGAAGCACTTTCTGCCCAGTTGCAGAAACTAGGTGGTGTAGCAAAGTGCTTTAGTCCAGTGCGTCTACCTCAGGGTAGCCACTCGGCGCACAACCGCCCTTCATCTAAGGAGGTTGTTGCCTTTCCCCCAAGCAGACATCAAAGGAAAGGATGGCATTTCCCTCGTTTCCCCGGCGGGCAGACCACGGGTGAAACCCCCCATATTCCTCCCGTATGAGGGGTAAGGGGAGGGAACAGAAGCGTGGCGCGAGGGGGCAGACCTCTCGTGGCCGCTTCAACAGGTGTCGCGCACAACCGCCCTTCAACATCTAAGGAGGTTGTTGCCTTCCCCCCAAGCAAACATCAAAGGAAAATATGGCATTTCCCTTGTTTCCCCGGCGGGCAGACCACGGGTGAAACCCCCCATATTCCTCCCGTATGAGGGGTAAGGGGAGGGAACAGAAGCGTGGCGCGAGGGGGCAGACCTCTCGTGGCCGCTTCAACAGGTGTCGCGCACAACCGCCCTTCAACATCTAAGGAGGTTGTTGCCTTCCCCCCAAGCAAACATCAAAGGAAAATATGGCATTTCCCTCGTTTCCCCGGCGGGCAGACCACGGGCGAAACCCCCAATATTCCTCCTGTACAAGGGGTAAGGGGAGGGAACAGAAGCATGGCGCGAGGGGGCAGACCTCTCGTGGCCGCTTCAACAGGTGACTATCAACCATTTCGGGCGGGTCAACTAGACTACAGGATTATTGGAGAGAGTGGCAGGCCTTAGGTGTCCCAGAGACCATCTTACATATGATAAGAGGATACCGCATACCATTCATCCAAGAGCCCTCGTTGATAAGTCCAAGCCAATCTTCCGCAAGGAGGTTCAAAACGAAAGTAATCCCGGAAATGACAATGATGAGAGATGGTACATGGAAAGAGCTGACGACAATGCCACCTTCCTATCAACACTTTTTCTGGTTCAAACGAGTGAAGGCTCGAAACAGTCGATCTTCAATTTAAAAGCTATCACAAATTGGATTGCAGAAATCCTGCGTAGACAGGCTATCAGGATCATTGTGTACCTAGACGACTTTCTCCTGGCTCATCAGACCAGAGAGATCCTCAGTCAAGCTTGAGAAGCTCTTTAATTGTTAGAGCGGTTAGGTTGGTCGGTAAATTTCCAAAAGTGTGTCCGTCAGCCAGCACAGTCAGTGGAATATCTTGGAATTGTGTAGAACCCCCATCTGAAACAGAAGTCCTTAAACAAATACAGACGCCAAGGTCTTTGGAACTCACTTCAGAGATCCGTGACAAAAGGAAGATAGACTCTGAAAGGAGCTCAGAGTATTCTCGGAAAGTTGAATTTTGCTACCTTTGTGGTCCCCAGAGGTCGACTTCATACTCGGCTGATTCAATTACAGTTAATGCTGAAGCTGACCCCTCAGCAAAAGTCTCTGATAAAGAAGGAGGTCTTGTCAGAAATGAAATGGTGGATGATCAACTTAGATCATGTTTCAACTCTTCATTTTCCCAGCCCAACACATTCTCTGACTACGGATGCGGCAGATCACGGCCGGGAGCCCTGATCGACTATGTACCTCTGTTGGGTTGTTGGACAGACAGTTAGAGGGGGGGATATTGCAACATGAAGGAGATGACAGCAATCTTAAATGCCTTAACATCTCTGACTCAGAATTTGAGAAGTTCAGAACAGGACAGTCATAGCCTACTTGAGGAACAAGTGGTGCACCAAGTCGATGGGTCTCCTTCATCTAACATTTCAGATTCTTGCGCTTTTGGACAAGCACAGAATCTCTTTACAAGTGCAGTATTTGCCGGGACGCTACAATGGCCTCGCGGATCATCTATCCTGAGGGATGACATTACCAGAATGGCACCTTCTACCCCCAGCGGTAAGAGCTGTTTTTCACAAGTTAGGGGCAGTCCAGTAGTGGATCTATTCGCTCCCTCGAGGGCTCACTTCGTGGATCAGTGTGTCTCGATAGATTCCCACGACAAGAGAGCAATGCTTCACAGCGTGTTCAGCAGGAGTTGGAATTTCCCCTTGGCATGGATCTTTCCTCCCCCCTGCTTAATGCCACGAGTGCTGGCACATCTGAACAAGTCATCAGGGGTGTACCTGGTTGTAGCCCCAAATTGGCCAAAAGTGTTTTGGTTACCAGACCTAAAGAGAAGAGCCCTAGACCGACCTCACATAATACCCATGTTGGTCGACAACTTGATAGACTTATCGACAGGACTTCATCTTGAACAGGTCCAGAAGCTCCAACTACAGGTGTGGAAGATTAGGCGTGGAGTGAAGCTTTGAACGATTGGTCACAGCAAGAAAAAAGCTCTATTGAATGCGGGTTGGCGCAAACCTATGCTTACAACTTATCACATGGCATGGAAGAGCTGGAAGGAATGGTGCGCAATTAATAATACATGTCCTAATAACCCTTCGTGATCTCAGCTGGCACGGTTTTTTAGTATACTTAAGAGTGAGGAAAGGCAATACTATAGCACTTCACAAGTCTGTAGTGTCGGTTTTGTATGACCCCATAGGCGATTTGAGGATAAGTAATCATCCCTTGGTCAAGCAAGTGATGAGAGGTATAGGAACTTCTGCAAATAAGAAGCTTAGAGCATTTACTTGGGATCCAGGACACTTGGTGTCTTAGCTTTGTAAGAATCCTTCAAATGACCTGACTCTTTTCGAAGCATCTCGTAGATGTTCTGTTAATTTACTTCTGGCATCAGGAAGACAAGTACAGGATCTGACCTTACTACATGCATCTTCTGATAATCTTGTTGACAATGATGATCACATTGTATTATTGCCAAATTTTTTGGTTCTAAGAAGGACACCTCTACACATAGACAGTCTGGTTGGAAGCTTTACAAAGCAGAGGATCGTAATATAGATTCCATATTCTGGTTGAGAAAGCTTATGTCTTTGGGTGAGAACAGAAGACATGAAGCTGGTGTTGAATGTCTGTTTATTTCCACGTTGGGGCCTGCAAGGCCAGCCTCGAGAACTGCTATTGGTGGATGGATTAAAACAATTTTGAAGGATGCTGGGATTGATGCCTCTCCTGGGAGTTTGAGATCAGCTGCAGCTTCAAGAAGTTGGCTGGAAGAGTGTCCTATAGACACCATTTTGGAAAGAGGAAGCTGGAGTTCAGAAAACACATTCAAGAAATATAGACAAATCAGAGGTCTCAATGTTGAGGTGCTGAATCCCCCCATTCACTCTCAGTCTTTGACCAAGTTATTGCAAGCAATACAGTAATAGTCACAATTTTGGCTTTAGAATTGTCACCAAGCGATAACAAACACTTCTCACATTATATATTCTGGATAAGCAACGACACACATAATGTTGGAGTTTTACCTACCATTAAAACTCTTATTATGTTGTCTTGCTTATCCAGAATATATTTAAGCTCTGCTTGGTGAGTCCAAATTGAATTAACACGGCATCTCAAGATGCCAACTGCACGGCGACAATTGACAGCTGAAGGGAGTTGCAGAGGAATGGCGGAAAATTCAAGATAAAGCAATGGATAAGACCGACGCTGGCGGGAAATAGGGCTGATATCTCTCACATTATATATTCTGGATAAGCAAGACAACATAATAAGAGTTTTAATGGTAGGTAAAACTCCAACATTATTTTTAATTTATAAACTAACGTTTAGACAAGATTTTTATGCATAGCACAAAGGGTAACAATTATTATAAGCAATAATTATCAGCCTGAAACACTCATCAACATTGAAAAATCTTCCGAGAAAAGATACTTGCCGCCAACGGGACTTGAACCCGTGTCCTTCTGATTGGAATGGGTATATTGTAAACTTGGGTAAAGAAGGTTGTAAACAAACTCAGCATTATGGCCCAAACCGTCACATTGACGGTAGTGGTCTTTGTACTTTGTAGGTATAAGTACAACTACTTTATACACAACTGTATGCTTCCTAAATAAAATTAAATAAAAATAAAAATAAAAAAAAACCCAATTTTTTTATGTTAGCTCCACAAAGGAGGCCCCGAGGAAGATATTTACCCTCAGCGCCTATGTCATCTTTGGGGATGCTGTGTAGAGGGTCGTTTTAGAAAAGGAAGAAGTGGGAAGGAAAAAGGTATGGGAGTGGATAGGAATCCAGGTTTTAGTGTGTTCAGGAATGACGGACATATGAATCCATCATCATCCAAGGTGATGTTCCGAGAGAGTCCTTCTGGAGAGGTCAAAAGATCTAATTCGACCAGTCGCTCCCGATCCGGCCAGTCATGCAGTTGGTTTTATCCGCCGCCAAGATCCAGACAAACCTCAACTCATAAACCCGGGCACCCCTGCTAAGTCGCCAATCGTAGCGAACCACTTGGGGTGACCTATGCAGAGGTGTTGGTTGTCAGATAAATGGTTTCCGGGGCGGGGGTACCCATACCCACCTCCCAAATGTGTAAGCCCTAAGAATAATTTACAATAAAATTTATGAATAAGTGGAAAAAATGGCTTGAAATGATAAAATGTGTGGGGTTACAGAGCCACCCCTAATGACATCCAAAGTTTTGTTTTGCATCTTGGCATGCCGAGGGAAAGCAACAAGATAAAAATTGTTCCTCCTTTCAACATATAACCTTCTTTGAAACATTTTCCACTAAAAGTGTCAGACAATTTAATGTGCTAATTAATGTTCCATATCGGGTGAAGGTGTGATAAATCACTACATTTATTTTTATTATCATGAACCATAAATATAAAGACACAATATTATTAACGTCCCAATTAAAACAGTTTTTTGTTATCTCCGGGTCAGCGAGTTATCTGTTACAGGGAGTCTTTATACAAAGTGTTGCATTGTGTTACTATAATACCAATCTCTAGATGTTATAAATTAATGTACTCCGCCACGTCTTTCTGTCTGTCTGTTTGCGATAAACTCAAAACTACTGAATGGATTTTCATGTGGTTTTCACTAATATTTGGAGTGATTCATGAGGAAAATTTAGGTAAATAATTTGTCAAATTTTTGTGTAAATTGGTTGAAATATATAATGGAGAATGTCTGTTTGTGGTGGACGAGCGGGCTGGCAAGCGGGCGGTTTGGATTTGATTTTTATGCAAAGGAAGGTCACTGTCCGTATTTGATTTCAAAAACTCTGTGTAAACTCTGTATAAAATTTATAAGCGTGTAATAACAGAAGTTTTTTTTTTTTTTTTTAATAAGGTGCAACCCTAAAAAGAGTGCAAAAAAGAACATTCAAAAAGATGTTGTGATATATTCAAAAAGCATAAATTATGATTACTCATTATTTACATTAACTAAAAGGTGCTGAACTAATTTGGCTTTGAATGTGTTAAAATTTAAATACAAATTTAAATAAAAAAAATCAGCTACATCTCATATTAGTTTATAGATATGGTTTATAGCCCAGTCTATGTATTCTCTCCTTATGAGAATTGACACAAAGTTATTGTTGAGAAATAATATATTCCATCTATCAGTATGTTTCGGGGGTACATCAAATAACGTACATCAAACGGGGGGACAGCAAATTTAAAGCGTGAGTCAAATCTTCAATTTATCAATTTGGTAAAGTATGGACAAGCCGCCGCATGCCGCTACACTAAATAGGTATAAAATTTGAAAAGTAAACTACTTTTAAACTTAATTACTACAAGAACCATCGGTTTCAGTCGGGATAGATGGAAAAATATGCATTAAAATTCGAAATTCATTAAAAGTTTAAAAATCACCATCTCTATTACGGCCATGTTTTTTTGTATGGATTTGACATTTGCGAAGTTTCGTTTCAAATTAATTACTTAATTTACCTAAACAAAGAACCTAATACTTAGGTTATTTTGTGCTCGTAAATGTTGTTTCTTGTAATAATTGTTGAAATGAAGTATAATTTCCGTGATCTGTTCATAAAAATGCGGCGGCTTATGCATAAATTAATATCAATTTTATTCAATAAAAAGAGATGAAATATTTTTCGTCTTTCAGATAATTTCGATAAATTGAGTTTTCTTCAGAAATATACATACTTACTTAAATAATTTAAGAATACGAAGTGCATGTTTTCTACAAGGTGGGGCAAAAGTAATCACCCTATTGGAAAATGCTATAACTTTTGCAAATGGCGCCAAATGTCAATTCGGTTTTGACATTTCTGAAGTAAACAAACGCAGAATACAAATCGACAAGCTATGAATCGGTTTACTCCGCAAGAACGTGGAATAATTGTTTCCATTTTTTTGCGCAACAATTCGTCGGTTGTGTTGGCGCAGCGTGAATTTCGTCGCAGATTTCCTGGACATCCGACACCAACTGAACAAACACTGTGGCGTTTGGCCACTCGCCTTGAAGAGACTGGCAAAACACGAGATGTTCCCAAGGCCGGCCGGCCCCGGAGCAGCCATTCTGCTGAGAATATCGCTGCTGTTGCCCAAGTGTTGAAGGTGGGCCTGGAACATCGACCAGACGACGTGCCACGCAATTGGGCATTAGCCGGCGGTCCCTACGCAGAATTTTGGTGAAAGATTTGAAGATGTTCCCTTACACAGTGCAGACAGTGCATCAGCTGTTAGCTGTTGACCGCCAAACGCGTATATCCTACGCTCAAGCCATCCTGAATCTCAACGAAGAGGTGGTCGATTTTTCATCGAAAATTATTATGAGCGATGAAGCTCATTTCCATCTTAGCGGTTACGTGAATAAACAAAATAATCTTTTCTGGGGCACTGAAAATTCGTGTATCACCCACGAAGAGCCATTGCACACGCTCAAAGTTACAGCGTGGTGTGCTGTTTACGCTGGAGGAGTCATCGGTACATTTTTTTTGAGGACGTCGCGGGCTAAACGACGACTCTGGACGGCGCATGCTACAGAGCCATGATTACCGAATTTTTTCTCCCTTAATTGGATGAATTGGGACTGGAGAACATGTGGTTCCAACAGGATGGTGCAACGGCGCACACTGCTCGAGCCACAACCGATATTCTGAAGGAAGCATTTCCGGGCCGCTTAATCTCCCGTTTTGCTGATTTGCACTGGCCGGCCAGATCACCCGATTTAACCGTTCCAGACTTCTTTTTATGGGGTTTTTTGAAGTCGCGGGTTTACGTCAACAAACCTCAGACTCTTGAAGCCCTCAAGGAGAATATTCGCCAGGAATGCGAGAACCCGTCGCCCGAATTTCTGGCAAGAGTGATGGAAAATGCCATAAAAAGGGCCCGTATGGTAATCAACTCTGGTGGCGGTCACATGGCCGATATCATTTTCTCGATTTGATAGAATAAATTCTAATGGATTAAATAAACAAATTTCACAAGAGGAACCAAATTTTTCATTAAAAAAAAAAAATTACAGCAAAAGAACATCGGGTGATTACTTTTGCCCCACCTTGTATGTATATAAAAATCAAAATATGTTTGTTTCTGGGTTTGTATATATATGGGTATGTCCGCTATGCGTTGCTTAACCATTCATCCGATTGCGATCAAACTTTGGGGATTTGATGTGCGAATGCCCACAATGGGTTCTGTGTACGATAGTGAGTTCTGGCATCATGAAATTATGCATTGCTAACAGTTCATCCGATTGCGATGAAACTTTGGGGATTTGAGGTGTTCGCTGGAGAGGGGGGGGGAGGGGAACCTGTGAGGGGGGGTTCGTGGGACGGCGGAAGGCAATGCATGCCGGGAAATGAATGAATGATGAATGAATGAACGAATGAATGAGTGAATAAAAGATTGAATGAGTGAATAAATTAATGATTGAATGAATTAGTGAATGAATGAATGCATGGATGAATGAATCAGTGGTATTTTCACCTAATACCATGCGAGCGAAGCCGCGGGTAAAAGCTATGGTTTATAATAATGTTATGGTTTTTATTTATCAGCAACAAATAGATGTTTTCATTTTCACTAAAATAATATTATTTTTTTTATAATTAGCAATATAATAACATAGCAATCAGTTCAGTATGTATGTTCATGGTATCTGGACCAATTTATTTAATGCTTAAGAAAGTGTGTACCTGCATATTGCTGTACAGAAATAAGTTTTATCAGTCTCTCATAATAGCAACACGGAGTCGAGCAAATTTATAAGTGGTATGAAAATAATTTTCTTGTTGATTTAAAATACATCTATTTTTTTTCCTTCTTATCATATTATCAACACGGAATCATAATTGTATACTTCTGTTGGCCGTATACATTTGGGTAATTGCTATGGGCCTTTGCTCATGGAGAAACTGAAATGAAATCATTTGTCGACGCAATCGCAATCAACCCCCTGAACAAAACCGATATTTTTCTGATCTGACTTATCGCAGATTATTCGAAAACTTGACAGTTCGTGAGCCGCTACCATGGCAATCTGTTAACAATGCAACAGCCGCACAATCACCAGTGCAGGTCTTAGTAAAATTTATTCGACTTATTTAATTTATTTATGGTACTATTCCAATCTACTATTTACAGTGTTTTGTTTTAGTGATTTAGATGAACTTTGTGTTCAAAAATATTTATAATAATATGTAAAGCCCAGCTGGTCGTGAAATTCAAAATAAATAAATTAAAAATTAAAAACATTTGACTTTCACCCTTCAAGAAGGTTCTTAGCAATCGATTCAAAGGAGGTAAACAAAGGGAATTTAAATTACAATTTTTTAATTTTTTTTAATGTGAATACCTCACAAAATCCCAGCTGCTCCCGTCTGGAGCCAGTGATGCAATGGCATCCCCAATAGGCCACTTGCATCAAATTTTTTTTTAAATTTTCGGTTAAGGCAAATATTCTAAGACATTCTGTATTTTTTTTTTTTAAATCGTATTTTTGAAACCCTGGCAATTTTTTGAAAATTTCCAATGTAATATACTTGTACTTGTAAATTATAATAATAATAAGAATATTATAAAATTTGATTTTGTTAAAATCAGCACCACTACCATCATACTTCTAAAACACGTACAGACAGCGTAAAATGTACAGGGTTCTCTTCATAACATCTGTCAAAAAGTCAAACCAAATGATAAGTTCGCAGAGAACAAACAATAAATCTAGTGAACGTTAAATGTTAAATTCAAAAATTCGCCTCAAGTGTTGCCATATAATAAAAATAAATCAGTGTGGAATTTTACAAAATTATAGGAACATTTTCGGAGACAGGACATTTTCAAGTAGTGACGTCACATGCCCAAATAATGGATTTATTTATTTAAAAATAAAAATGATGAATACTTGGAGCAGGTGGATGAGTTTGTGTATCTGGGTAGTATGTTTACGAGAGATGGGAAGGCTGAAAGATATATTGAAAGAAGGGTGAATGCCGGTAACTCCATTAATGGTGGACTGAATGCCGTTGGCGCTAATAAAAAACTGTCAAAAAAAGCGAAGCTAGCAGTCCACAATGGAGTCCTGGTACCTACCCTGATGTATGGCAGTGAGGCATCGAACTGGCAGAGGAAGGATGAAAGTAAACTGAATGCTGTTGAAATGAGATCCCTGAGACGTATGTGTGGTAAAACAATGTATGATCGTGTGAGAAATGTGGATATCCGCAAAGAATGTAAGGAGTAAGATTAAGAAAGGGACCCTCAGATGGTTTGGGCATGTAGATTGAATGAACGAAGGAAGTAGTGTAAGCAGAATATACGACGCGAATGTGAATGGTAGAAGAAGTCGGGGACGCCCGAGGAAGACATGGCACGATCAAGTGAATCAGATACTTGAGTCGGGTCATGTCAAAAATCAGAATAATAGAAGAGAATGTATGAGACGATGTATGAATATGAGTGAGGCAAAGAGTGTGTGTCAAGACCGAGTTGTTTGGCGGTCCGTCCTCTCTGCCTACCCCTGCGGGGAAACGGCGTGATGGTTAGTTAGTTAGTTAGTTAAAAATAAAAAAACTGTACATTTCTAAAAAATTTTACTAACATTTTCGTAATCTTAGTAAAAAGATCTATCCACACGATTTTTTCCAAGTCGTTATGAAATCATTGCAAGTGGCCTATTGGGGTATGTTATAGGGGAGGGGAAGGAGATGGGGAAGAGAAAGGTGGATAAATACCTGGCTATTCAGATCTGGTCCCCAAATATGGCTAAATCCATTTCAAGCAACATTTAAATTCTGAATGGTAGTCTTACACCAGGGCGATACAGAGAGAATCTTAAACTCTGGAACGTGCCGCTAATATACTATATATTATTTTTAATGAATTAATTGTGAAATAACACAAATAAATTAAATAAAACTTATTTGCGCACGCCGTGATTCGATCTCGCGACCTTCAGATTGTGAATCAAGAACCTTCAGAAAAAATTCATCAGTTTAACTAAATTATTGGCAGGTTAGGTTAGGTATGTTCCCCATGCTATAACCCATTATTTTTTTGTATACAAGAACTTACAAAAAAAATATTCAAAATACTTTCAGAAATAAACATCCATTAATAGCCATGAAGGAGAATTATTGTTGGGCCTGGCTTCTTGCAACGTGTTTCTTGCAAAGTAATGTCTTTTGCAAACAAATTGAAGAGACTATTGCTGACATCACCTACCAGCCCACCTGGGAGAGTCTAGACTCTAGGCCCAATCCAGGATGGTATGATGATGCTAAGTTCGGTATATTCCTCCACTGGGGAGTGTATGCCGTGCCGAGCTATGGCGGCTCAAGTGAATGGTTTTGGGCGTATTGGAAAAGTAAGTAAAAACTATGTATCTGTTTCTCGGTTACTTTTTGATTGTTTGTGTAGTGGCTGCTCTTGCTCTTGAGACTTGTGTCGTACAACACAGGCATAAAACCTACATGGAACTGAGCACCGACATGGTATATATTTTTAAACCATTATTTCAAATATGTAAGGCGTTTTCTTCGATTTCTTTTAACAATAAACCCATTTCAGAAAATGATTATTTGTTGTCGTCTTCCAATTGATGCGCTAATAGTGCATTATAATACAAATGATTAAAAATAGGATAATCTGTAATGATTTGATTTTTATGTACAACCTGTCTTTTATGGTTACCAATGTATTGATAATTTTTTGTTTTATGTAATTTTTCATTTTATGTAATTTTTGTCTTCATATTTCTTTACTCATTTCTTATTCCTTATTATGCTGTCTCATTAGAGGTAAAGTCACAAGGAGAAAATTCATATTTGGTTTTATTTTGGCTATATTACTAATGTACAGCCTGAATAAATGTTAACTGTTGATTTCCCGAAAATAAATAAATAAATAATTATCTGCTCTGGTGAAGATTGACTGTTTTAGGCTTTCTTTGCGCATAAAAAATCAATTTATTTTACTTTTAGGTAATTATTCCCAGTATGTGAAGTTTATGAACCAGTCTTATGCACCAGGATTCGCGTACCAAGAATTTGCTCCGGAATTTAAAACAGAATTCTTTGATGCGGATAAATGGGCCAGCATGTTTGACCATGCAGGTGCCAAGTAAGATTTGAAAGACTATAATAAAACTGTTATAATATGCGATATAAATGATATATGTGGTCACTCAAAGTCCTGGATAAACGCAACAAAGACCTCCTTGGGAGGTGCTTAGAATGTCTGAAAGATTTAGTGTTATGTGCATTGACGTCATTGACGTAGGGTACTTGGTCGAAGGTTATGTGGGACTTTATTGCTTCACCTTCCTATATATTAATACCTAAACTTATATCCTTCAATACTGTTTTGTAGATATGTGGTGCTCACAAGCAAGCATCATGAAGGATACACTTTATGGCCCTCGAAGCACAGCTTCAGCTGGAATTCTGTGGATGTCGGGCCCCACAGAGACTTGGTCGGGGAACTTTCTACAGCAATCCGGAAAAGAAAGAACCCGATTCGTTTTGGAGTTTATTACTCTCTGCTGGAGTGGTACAATCCTATGTACTTGCGAGATAAGCGCAATAATTTCAATACCAGAGAATACGTTGACCAAAAAATGATTCCAGATCTCGTAGAGTTGTTTGAAAACTACAAACCTGAATTGTTGTGGGCTGATGGTGATTGGGAAGCGACAGATGATTATTTCAGATCGAAAGACATTATTGCCTGGCTGTACAACAACAGTACGGTGAAGGACTCCATCTTGGTCAACGACCGGTGGGGCAAGGGCATCCCTTGTCATCACGGAGGATTTCTCACTTGCCATGATCGATGGAATCCAAGTAAATATAACTTGACAACACCAACAATCTTTATTCCTTAACTATTGCAGATTACATTCATTCACAAACATAATTATCATGTTATGTATTCATTCAATTTAAATGCTTTCCTATACATAAGTACTTATTTTTGGATTAACATGTACATATTTTCTTCTGAATTTTGTAATACAAACAAGTATAACCGCTTTATATAAAACTAACAACCAGTGGCGGTTCGTGGTCTTTTTAGCAGGGGATTCAGAAATTCAAGAGAAGATATATCTAATCAAAATTTACTTATGTTGTCTTTCGTTAAACCGTTGCATACAGCGTCACTCACACAACATAAGTGGGAGAGGTACCTACATACTTTTGTTTTCAAATCACTTGACACTCAACACAATTATTAATAATAACGAGATAACGAGAAAAATTAAATTGTTTAATGTTTTTTTTTCAATACATATACGTTGCTAATTATTATTGTTTTTCAACAAGAATAATTACGTAAAATATATATTTGATATTTTAAAACATTAAATAAAAAAACAAATATAGGTGGCACGAAATAAAATTATTTTTTTCACTTAGGTATACAAATAATGCATGCGCCGGCTTTTGCATTTGAAAACACTTCAATTACGCGGGTATTAAAATCAGGAATAGAGGTTATCAGTAGTTCCTTCTCTAATTTCTATACCAGGGATGGCAAACCTTTACGTATCAACGTGCCATTTTTCTAAAGAAATGTTTAATGAGGTCATAGACGTGCCATCAAATAATTTTGACTTTATTAATTGATTTGATTATTGGGAAAATAATAATAATAAATACTTAACATCAATTAAAAACTCATTATTTACTACAAAACATTTTGCATTACACGCGTAATTTAAATTAAAGTAAAATTAGTGTGACTTCTGTTGTTGCAGGTTAGATGACAAATAACATATGTTAGGGTTGTAAGATGTTACTTTTAGCAGAATGCATGCTGAACTGGAGTCATCTGTCAAACAATTTCTAAACGAGTCTTTAATTCATCGTTATTCATCTCTGAAAATAATGACTCGCAGGCATAAGTTGATGAAAATATTGTTAAAATAGCATGAGCCAGCTTCTTCAAACAATTACATGTATCTGGTAACGCATTCCATGTTTCCATTAAATATAGAAACTCGCGATGTAGATTGTAGGTACGAAAAAAAACGAGTGAGTGCCGTGCTTCCCTCCGCCATCCCGCGCACCGCACCGTACCCCGCGTATCGCAGCCCGCGCACCGCACCCAAACATTCTGTAGCGTAGGGATCACTCGGGTTCGCTCGTTCACCTATTATAACACTTCACACTTTTTTTCGTAGTGCATAATAAATTTTGTGATCACTGATCAGTGACGTGCCCAAAATATTGTGTCGTGTGCCATTAATGGCACTCGTGCCATTGGTTCGCCATCCCTGCTCTATACTATCATCGTAAATGTAACTGAAGGATATATTGTCTTAGCTAAAAAAAATGAATAGGAAAACTCAAATCTAAAATCTATGGTTTAAAGGTCGACGGTCAGTCTGCACTCCCGCTCCCCAGGATCTCGGGCATCGCGATACTCGTTTCATCGGACATCGTGTTCGGACAATGTTCGGATATCACGATCAGGATCGTCGCACAACGGTGTGTGAATTTTGCATACAGAAGGCCTAGTTTTGTTAAAATCACCGTCAGAGCGGTTTGCAGGAGTAGCACGTTTTTGTACGGAGCATTTGTTGCACGTTTTAAAACGCACCAAATGGGAATAACGTATTTGATGGCACGCTACCTATAGTAGTGTTTATAATATTATTACATTATATATATTTATTTTTACGTTACGTATTTTACAAGTTTATAATATTATTATAAAACGAGTTTGTTTTATTTTCTCACCTTTTTAATGGTGGTTCGCTGCACAAACGCACTTTAGAGAAAACCGCCACTGCTAACAACTGCTTTAATCAAATAAAATAAATACACATTTAATTTAATTAGAGTAAGAATAAACTGTCGAGTCAGGTCTCCAGCGACCAAATGTTTTCAAAACATCGGACAAAAACATAAACATTGGATCAGAGCCACGGAAAACATTGTGGCCCTGCCTTAATGTTTCATGTTTGCACAAACATTTCATTTAACGCTTGTGGTAATATTGTCGCTGGAGAAACGACTTTATGGAAAAAAAGTTGTACATATGTGTGTACATATTGGTCTTTCAGGAAAGAGATGATACTTTTCTAGTTTCAATTCAAAAAATAATTTTTTTGGATAATGGTGAAATTAAAAAAAAGCATCACGGGTCGCCCCTCGTACACATTTTGAATGCAGTATGATTAAACAATTTCTGAATTTGATTTTCTTTCAGGCGTACTGGAAAAACCCAAGTGGGAGGGTTGCCATTCAGTTGATAAGGAATCATGGGGATACAGAAGAAATGCTAAATTGGAAGATTTTCACTCTGTGAAAGCGCTAATAGACCTATTAGTTATAATAGTCAGTTGTGGAGGTAAAAAAAAATGTCAAAGCTTTAATCGTTATGTACATAATATGTTTGAGTGTCTATCTGTATTATGTTTTTACACTAATTCCAGCGAGAGCTTGGACGTACGTCATCGATGTTCATTCTCTTCTCTCACTTCTTGTATCAAAACGAAAAAGATAGAAGATCCTAGAACGATAAAGCCATATACAACTTTTCGGTGGGACTAGTATACATTCTATATTTTTGCCCTTTTAGGTAATCTTCTGCTGAACGTTGGACCAACGAAAGATGGAATGATCGCTCCAATACACCAAGACCGCCTGCATGGTGTGGGGCAATGGTTGAAACATAATGGAAAAGCCATTTATCAAACTCAGCCATGGCTACACCAGAACGACACGGCTAATGGAAATGTTTGGTATACAGCTTCAAAGGAAAACGACATCTTGAGAGACGTATCGAACGGCGAGGAGATAGAGGAAGTGGTTACCACTGTCTACGCAAGTGTTCTGGAATGGCCTAAAAATAATCTGCTTTATGTGGAGGACTTAACCAACCATTTGAAATTCAACGAAAGTCAAATTTTCATGCTGGGATATTCAAAAAAGCTACCACTGAAGGTCGGGATTAATCTAATTTCTTTAAAAGCTTTGTTGTGTAGCCATTAGCACTTTGCTTAATTTAGGGTTGTTGTATTATTTTGTCAAATTCTGTCGGTATCCCAATATATCTGTATATAATATGGATATTCGTATTTGCAATTTTATATTCACTTCTTAGTAAGTTCTGTTAAATGCCCAATATCCGTAGCTTTAAAGATATTCTAACAAACTTTGTTTGAAACCGGCCATTACTCTGGATTTGTTCCTAAAGTCCTGGGAAGATCCAAAGCGCATCGAGCACAGCTGATTATGAAGGCAATTGAAATTCACAAACATCTAATTAATATTTAAATGTGACAGGGCTAAACTCAATGCTTCTTAGTATCCGGTAATTACTGGCGTTGTTGATCCCTTCGGCACCGATGCGTAGTCGGGAAACACACCAAACGCGCGCCCAACATATGTACACGGTTGACATTTGTCACACGAGTAGCAAATGACTGTAGCTTCTATGACTCATTCTTGAGTTTAACAGCTCGGTTGTGGAATGATTTGCCAGCCTCTGTGTTTCCTCCCTCCTATGAAATGTGTCTCTTCAAGGCCCATGTTCACTTCTTTCTCTCCTCCAAAAGGCCTTTTACACAGCATCTTCACAAATGACATAGGACCTAAGGAAAATTATTTTAGAAAAAAAAAAATGAAGGGTACATCAAAATTAAATGCAGAAAACCATTTTAAGTTATAATAACAGTTCTTAGAAGATTGCAGCTGGCAATACGGTATCGCATAAGCACACACTTCACCACAATCTTCGATTACACATCTGGGGCCATTCAAGTATTATGTAAGCCCTACAGGGAGCGGGGGGTCTTTGCTTTTCTTATTTTTGTTGACTTGGGGGGTGGGGGAGTCTGGATGGTGATTACGTCAGCAGTATCAATATTTTTTTACTTTTTCGGATTTTCTACAAAATTTAGTCAATTTTGGTTTGAACACATATGGCAACCCTACTTGTCTATGCTCGAAAATGAAACGCATTTCCGGGGATTCCCGAAAATAATGGATATGTTCACTCGCTTAGAACCGAGTATGAGAATTACCGCACACTATTCACTTGTCTAAATTTCTGCCTCCAATCTATTGTTTCGTTTCGGTACGATTTGACATGTTGTAAGTTAATGTTTGTTTTACCATTGATCTACTTTTGCCAAAGTTGAATGGTTTAAATAGACAAATCTAAGTTATATCAAAAATTATTCGAAAGTTTCAAAAAATCTCGCACAAATATAAAAGTACAAAATGCACAGAAGTTAGTTAACGAAGTGTGAATATTAATGTTGAGGTCACCAGCAATAATACAATATTCTCAATATTACATTAACCAATTTGGAAGTTGGGCATGGGTACTGCCGCCCCGGGATCCATTTATTGGATAACCAACACCCTTGCCATAGGTCACCCTAAGTGATTCGCTACATTTGGTGACTTAGCAGGGGTGCCCAGGTTGGGGTGAGGACAAACCAGGTCTTGACGGCAATGCATTTTCTCACCTGCTGCATGGCGGGGCGGACTGGGAGATACCCCAGCCGTACTCTCTTGACTCATCGCCTTGCACCGCAATGGGGGGAATGTATTCAAACGTCTGCAACTCCTGGACATATTGATCCCCAGATTCCCACCCACCCCTCATACCTGTTTGATTTATATAAAACATAAGAGTTTAGCGCCATTATTCCGAATATGTTGAGTGCAACTTCGTTCATCCAAATACACGTACAACATTTTGTGCGATTCGTCCACTCCTTCCAAGTATTTATTGTAATCATGAACCGTTGAAGGCTATTATTTTTCTGATTCTGATGCATTGTGATGTACAATAATGTCAATTCTGTCATCACTGCGTCCATTTATAAGAACAAAGGTCTCGTCGTCCCTAGTCTCGCTGTCATTCGATAGATCCCAATCGTCCTCAATAAAACTAACTTCCGACATGGTGAAAAATATCGATTCCCTTTGAATGTATTAATTTAACAAGATAAACAATAAATATAGTTATCAAAACACGCGCCAACCGCAATATACCACGCTCAAATTGAACACGCGCTCTCCCAAGGACCGACAAATGCTCACTGAAAATTGCAGCACTGTAAAGATTAAACAGCAATCATTGGCCACTTTATTGTGACAATTTACAAGGAATCTGTTTTAACACAATATGTAGGTTAAAGTTTAGATTGAAGTTTTTTCATCATAAGCCAGAGAGGGCTCGAGCAACCTAACAAAAAAAAACCTTTTTAAGATTTTAATTGGTTATGGTCGTTGAATAGTTATGGTTTTGTGAAAAATATAATTCGTTTAATAAAATGAGTTAATTTTGTTGCAGTGGACACAGAGCGGTAAAGGAATCTGGATTAGTTTCCCTGGTATGGAAGTCGCTAAATCTAAATGGGCGTGGTGCTTGAGAATCACAAACGTTGCACAAAGGTTGCTACCAAACTGGATTGATCCTTGATTTGAATTACAATAATGTACATTATTTTCAGCAGACCATGCATACCTAAGGGAACGTACCCATACTACGTGACCCGTTCAGGGGGGGAACGGGATCTTTAAAATACCATGCTTGGTCACAATGAGGGATGGGGGGCTTAGGTTTTTATCAGGTAGTCAATCTAAATTAAGTTCCGGGTACAATATATTTTGACATAAGTTTTATCTTGATAATATGTTTTCCACTTGTAATTATAGGTATGCATGCACTCTTGCCGTCACACAGCAAGCGCCGTATTAATAAAGACGAATATAAGCCAAATAATTTTTTTTTTTACTTTTTGCTAGCAAGAAATGATTCAAAACCATATTTATGAATTACTACGTGAAAACTGTAGGCGGGAGGGGGGTCTTGGAATGTACTACACGTGGTCACCGAGGATGGGGGTTAAAAATTGCAAAAAGTGGGTCACGTAGTATGAGTGCGTTCCCTAATGTGTCAAGTTACGTTATCCTAAAATTACTTTAAATAATATCGATGCAGTGAAAAGGTAATTCACAGTTTATAAAATAAAAGTGAAAATTGAATTAATAATACTGTTTTTTAATTGTAACTTAAGGTTTCATTGGTGGGAGGAAACACATTATTAACATCTTTAGTTGATTCTAATTTGTGGTCGTTCATTAATCACATGAGGCTCGATCGAAGGGGGATAATGAGATATCAAGTGTATTTATTTTTCGTTGAACGCACGATATTATTCTGAAAATTTCAATATACTTTGTACTACTCTAAAACCTCACCTCGTATCACCAAGGGGGGGAGGGGGTTAAAAAGTTGCTAAAAAAACATCATGTGATTAAGGACGACCCCTTTTACAATTACTTACATGTTTTTTGCTAGATTATGTTTTTATAAATTGTACTGTCTTACCAAATAATGTGTTTATATACTTTAAAAAAAATTCCAACATTAATCTACCAATTTTCTTAGCTATAATTTTTATTTTATCCAGGAATTTCTTTTTTCACATATAAAAAAATTTGGCAAAAAAAAACAGAAAAACAAATTTATATCCTTATGGGTCAAAATCAGAGAGGTGAGCATTATGCTTCTGACAAAGTTTTTCTTAATAAAATAAATTTTTACAATTATGAATTAAAAATGTCATATTTTAATGTTAGCTTTAAAAATTATCAAATAAAGAATTACAGCCTTACTAAAAAAAAACCACAGCGCGACCGATTAACTGTGTTATTGCAATAACATAAATAGAGCTCGTATACACTAAAAGACGTTTTATTACCAATAACGTTTCTTTCGTGGTCACGCTGTTAAAACGCATTGAAGATGCGACAACGTTGTATATGGTTTTAATTTACTAGGAAACAATGTTGTTTTAATTTTTCTCCGCAAGGGGCATTATTGGCGCGCCTATGCATTAGTTCTTCGGCCCGCGACAGCCCGCGATGACAAAACAGCTCGGTGTGTTTTATGGCGGGATATCGAAAATTTTGTGATTTTACTTAATAATTTCTATTGTAGTGACGAATTTACTCTTCTGTTCACATAATTGATATATTTACCATGTTATTTGTGTGGTTTACATCAGTTTAATCAAGTTATTGTACAAACGCCGTACTTTCAAAGCTGAACTGTCAGAATATTGTTTTTTATACGTTACTTAAAAGATAAAATTTTCATTTTAAGATCTTTATTTTAAGAGAATTTCTTAAAAGTGATAATTTTTTATAATATTAAAACCTAATACATGTGTTCGTAAACGTATCAAAAAAATTAACGTCTTTAGAGATGCAAGAAATCTGTTTTAAATTTCGGTATTATTTCTAAGTTTTTTTTTTGGCAATAAAAAAAACTTTGAAATTTTTTTATTGTATACACGATGAAAAAGTGAGGTGATAGTTTCCTTCCTAATTTATTACACAAAAGGACTGTGTTTTTTAAATTTTGATTTTATTTAAATTTCTCTACATTTTGGTCAAAAATGTTGTGGGAGGAAATTTTTTTCCATTTATTTCCGAGTTTGAATCTTAAAATACGGCAGTTTTTGAAAGCTAAAGTGTATTTCAAATACTCAAATCTAAAAGGTAATTTTATCTAGTTTTCATAAATGGTATTTGTTTTTACGACACCTTCAAAAATAAGAAATATATTGAACATTCAAAATACTATGGGAAAATTACAAATATCGTTCGGACATCAATGGTTAAAACAGAGATAAACTACCCTCCCAGGCCGTGGAAACCATGTGTATTTCTTTCAAAGAACAAATTTTTAATTAGTAATGTTTTCACATCCGCGGCCGTTTGTCAATTGAATAAAATTTTCACTGGGTTTTTTAGTAAGGCTGTATATCTATAAATTAGATTCATATCAGTTAAATTTCTTCATATTTTGGCTATCCAAATGCTGTCTGACGTTTATCAAATCATTCCGTGAACGAGGTGGATATTGGTCGACGTAATTAAAATAACACACCCTAGGTGGCGTTAGGGAGCAACAGTGTGAAGTTCACTAGTCAAAACAAACGGCGTGTGTCGTGTTTACGGGAAAAAGTAATTGATTTTTGTTGGTAGGTACCTTTTAATTTGATATTTGTGAAGCGTACTTTAATTCCCTGTCATTACGGGAACGCTGTTTGGTGATTAGTTTTTCGAAAACTTGCTTACTTTTTGCAAAATTCTTATAAATATTACAGCTCAC
Source organism: Limnephilus rhombicus (assembly GCA_929108145.2). NCBI lineage: Eukaryota > Metazoa > Arthropoda > Insecta > Trichoptera > Limnephilidae > Limnephilus > Limnephilus rhombicus. The sequence continues at coordinate 42,011,591 of OV815274.1, read as the reverse complement.
TTGTTCAAAACCTCTAAAACCAATATCTAACACGGCGGCGTCACCATGTTATAAATTGGTAATTTAGCAGAAAGACTTCAAGAAAAACATCTGGCTTCAAGGAGGAATTACAAATACTTTTTATTTGTTCCCGACCCGAACAAAAACACTGAATTTGGCCACTTCGACCACTTGCTAGATAATGCTAGCTGTTTACAGGAGATCCACGTATTAAGAGAGTGTTTTTAACTAAAATTGTCCTATTTATAACTACATTTTCACATACAACAAAAACAAAACCAACACATACAACACATTCACATACAACAAAAAGAAAATATTTATCGAATAATCATTTCAGGAACGGTCATTTCGGGAACGTTCTCTTATATGACGGGCGTTCACGAAATGACAATCTATGAACAAAATGATACTGTAATACTTTTAAAAAGCATAACTATGCAAAATTTTGGTTTTAGCTCTCGTTTTAGTACGAGTAACATGGAAAACGATAAGAATGAAGAGAAAGGGAAGTAAAAAAAAAAACAATTAAAGCAGGAAAGTATAGCTTATAAAAGGCATCGTGAAAAGGCTAATGCAAGGAAGTGCACGTTTTTGGATAAAATGACACCTGAACAAAAATAGATGAAGAGACTGAAAGATAGGAAATATTACCTAAGAAAGAAAGCTGAAAATAAAGTTAAGACTGCTGACTGAAAGAGAGAAGAGGAAACAGAGAAATTCGTGGAGAATAAATTCTCAAAAGTATAGACAGAAAAGAAAGATGATGGCAAATATTTTAGCTAGCAGCCCCCCAGATTCTGAAAATGAGATGGAAAACGACATTCGCATATTGAGGAAGAAATCAGGAAGAAAACAGGTTAAAAAAGATAAACCGCAGGCTTACAGAACCGTTAAAAAAATAGAAACATAAAATACAAATTAATCAAACTTTATTTGTTTCGCCCTTGTGTAAGACCAAGATTCAGAATTGAAACGTTGCTTGAAATGGCTTTAGCCGTGTTTGGTGACCAGATCTGAATAGCCAGGTACTTCCCCACCTTCCTTTTCCCTATCTCCTTCCCTTCCCCACTACCTTCAGCCTCACAACATACCCCAATTGGGGATGCCATAGTCTCACTGGCTCCAGACGGGAGCAGTTGCGACTCTTGTGTGGTATTCATGTAAAAAAAAAACAAAACAAAAAATGCAAAGAACAATAGATCAGTTGCGAAAAAAGTAGAGAGAAGCTGAAGATGTGAAGAAAGAGCAAAGTTGATGAATTGACAAGAGGATATTCTGTTGATCCGGAGGTTCGTCTATTATTTGGCGAGGTGTTAACAACCCAACTAAAAGACACCGTTGACAAATTACCGAAAAATTCTAAACAGCGAGAGGCTTTTCAAAAATGCATCAGTGGCAACCTAGGAAATCTACTACCTAGGGAACTTCGTCGTCATTTTGGGAACATCCCCATCATTTTCGGGAACATCATATAAACGGCACGTAAATCACTAATAAGTAATTTTATAGTTAAATCTTGCATATACAAGATGAAATGACCTTTAAACTTTTGTATTTATATTATTAATATACCACATAGTGCAAGAATGTATACAATAAATTGAAATTTTGGAGCAGAATTTACACCAATTGAAAATTTATGGATAGTAATTTGAAAAATAAATATTTTGATTATAAAAATATTAAAAATATTTTTTTTTTCCAATTTAGGAACAGGTTACAATTTATTGAAGGTGATTCTTAAATAGGTACGTTGGTTGTATAATTATTAAAAAAATATTTAAAAGTGTTCCCGAAATGACTCATGACTGGCATTTTTCTTATCAACAGGTAGAATTTCTAAAATATATATTTTGTGCGTGCCCCTTCACAGGAAAGATTCATGACAAATGACACAACAGACTCCTCTTGTTAGTTTTCTTCAAAAGGAAACTTCATTTCTCAGGTGTTTGAAAACCTAAAATGCTCACCTCTCTGATTTTGACCCTTAATACTGTTTTATACATATATGTATATGTATTTCCCAAAATGAAACATTTCCGAACTTCAAATAACAAAATTTCAAGTTCTTCTAAAAAAATATTCTGAGATAATTGGAAAATCGAAAAATTTTAGGTCATTTAGGTATTTTAAAGTGGGCAGGAAATTTTTATATAATCATTATCTTTTTGGTTTTAATACACGAAGCTTGGAAATTTTTCTTGTTTTAAACATTTCAAAAATTTCTTCAGGGGAAATTGGAAATTGGGAAAAATATTGATCGGAAAATGGGTTCGGAAATTGTATTAAAGATTTTGAAACTGAGAAATTGCAAGATTTGTTTATTTTCTTTTATGACGAAATTCATGTTAAGCCAAAATCATTGACCGATTATTTCTCCAAAAATTTTGACACAATTATTATTTCGCTTTCTTGAGGATAGTGGTCCATGGTTTGTCAACATGTATTCGGCTTTTGTTTAAATGTCATGGATGCCAATAGGTGAATGGAAATTTTTACTTGGAAGGTCGTGAGTTTGATTCCCAAATAGTAAAAAAAATCATTAAAGGTTACTCAATTAACCAATGAGTAAAACAATTCTTTAGTTAAGATTTAGCTTTAGTTGACATATGCACCTATACATACACCTCAACAAGAAGCTATAAAAGACGAGTATGTAGCATGGACTTAGACCGCCTACAACTTAACTTGCGCATATTTTAACAAGTTTTCAATTGTGATATGTATTATATTAACACGTATGTACAAATAAAATAAAATATAACCAATTTCGTAGTATTTATTACAGTGGACGCAGGATGGGAAAGCAATCTGGTTTGAATTCCCCGATATGGATGTTGTTACATCGCAATGGTAGTGGTGCATAAAAATCACAAATGTGATGTAAATACTCAATGTATAGGTATAATTGTTATTTTAACACAATGTTTATAGTTTACAAACCCTCTTGATTCGGTAATTTTCACTTACACCGAAATATTTTGAAAATTTTTACCCGGGAATATTAAAAAAATACCAACCAGATAATGTGACAGCTTAAAAATAATAAATTAATGATATTATAATACAAAAACCAAATTTCTATTTATCATTTGGACGAAATTTTACTCGTTCATTTCACTTCGCTACAACCAACTGTATGTATAGGTCTCGCAAGTTAAGTTGACTTCATCACAGTACTCACACAGATGCAAAACTTTCATACAGCGTGTTTCGTTTTAGGCTTTAAAAAAAAACAATTAATAATTATTTCACAATTGAGGATTCGAATCCAAAGCGTGTTGAAGTCGGTAACGTAAAACTAATGTTGTTTTACGACATTTTTATTGAAATACTGAAGGTTTAGGAAGAAAAATAAAGTTTATTAACTAAATGTGATAATCTTGAGGATTGAATTCAAATGGGTATTCATATATAACGAAAAGGTTAAAAAAATATTGTGTTAATTAAAAAGATTAATTTATTATAATATACATACTTACATAATATTTTATAAAGTAAATAATCCCCAAGCCGCCACATGCCGCTAAACGTGTAAATAGGCATAGATTTTGAAAAGCAAACTACTTTTAAACTTAATTACCAAAAGAAACATCAGTTTCGGTCGGGATAAATGGAAAAACATGCATTAAAATTCGATTTTCATTCAGAGTTAAAAATTTCCCAAATAAAACATGAATTAAACATCTCCATTGCCGCCATTTTTTGTACGGATTTGACATTATTTGTTAAGTTTCATTTCAAACTCAATACGCATGAATTACTTAGTTTACCTAAACTAAGATCCTAATGTTGAAATGAAGTGTGATTTCCATAATCCATGCTTAAAAAATTGGCTGCTTATTGATTATTAAATTTTTATAATTATGTGTTAGCAATCATCAGCAACAGTAATTATTTAATTATGTATCAGTCATCATCAGCAACTATCTATACGTATGTTAACTAAAACAAAACACAAAGATTACTAACACAAAGGTACACCGATTAACTGTTGAATACTAGTCTGAGATAGGTACTCCAGTTGCCTTGGACGTCAAATCATACAAGTCATTTATGCTTAAAAGTTGACCAACTTTTTTTGTATTATGAATAAAATAATTAAACACGCGGAGTAAAATTTCACGAGTTTGTCCATTCAGTGATTTGCCACGTCCCGTTTCCTAACAGGACTCCATGATGTAAATATAAATATTAAACTTGCACACTTTACAAACACTCTGTAAAACTACTAATAAGGTTTGAATTAAAAATAATGAAAACTATTTATTATTTCAAATTTAAAAATTTGTAATTATTTCCCTTGTGATATGTAGGTGCACGTATGTTTAAATCAAATTACGAACCAAATGAATAGGACACCCCGAAGTGCAGCCTCAAGGGTAGTCGTAAAAACTTGCCTCTCTTCTAGTTACAATAATTGAGTGTAAGCAAGACAGAGAGCCTTATCGGGTTAGTGGGCGTTGCTTGACGTTCACACAGATACACCAATACATCAATTCTAGGCATTTTTATTGCTTCCAACTTTGTTGTTTTACCTATGCTACACCCATAGCTGTTTCCAACAGTATTTATCTATCTGCGGCCTTAGTTCCAGATGGGATGTCACTGATTACTGCTGATGGCCTACAAGCTTCTGAATGGTTTATTATCAATACCAGACATACTGGCTAAAATGTCACGGATAATTTCACGCAAGGCCGCCAACCAAGCATTTGATTCTTCCCAAGTGCAGAACTAACTTAACCAATGGTCGGTGATGCCTCTGGGAAGACTAACTGCCTCGCAGTAAATGTGGATACCAGTGACGGTTCTTCTCAAGGGGACGGTGGGGACAGACCCCACTTCATATTTCAGAAACCTATTGTGAATTTTTTCGATGCTTTATGTTCACAAACTTTAATTCTTAACATAAAAGTAATTATTAACATTTGCAGAAACATAATCTATAATTTCAATTCAGAACATTTTTAACTAACTACACGATTCGACGATCGCGACTAGCGACTCTGGCTCGAAACTAGCAGTTGCCATCCGCCATGCGCAAACCGTTCTGCGCACTTGGGGGACATCACGGGATTTTTTCCTTGAAATTTAAAGCGCCGTTCTGGTGGAAAATTTACTTCAAAGGCGCTCTAAACCTAAGTTGGTTGAATTATATTTGTTATTTTTTATTAAGCTTTATATTCATATATGTACCTATTTGGTATTTCTGGTAAGGTGCGTAACTTATCCAATAATATTTTTGTGAGAAAAATAAATATTTATTCGAAAAAATTAATGAATTATTTACTTTAGACTTTAGATATTAGAATTGAAAACATAAAAATATACCTACTCGTGCAGGTACATGAATATAAAAGAGTAGGTATTTTGAATGTTCTCAATTATACTGAGGTAAATTGTCATGTAAGTATATTTATTTATACACATAAAAAATATCGGTCCCCACCATCGATATTGTGCTCGAGCCGCCACTGGTGGATACTTTCCACATGTCCTACAACAAATTTAAGGGTGAAATATTATTTATGCTTTTGTGTTAACCTACATGTAAAATTTTTGCCCAAATGTAATGTTATTTATTATGCTAAAAAGTGTTATTGTAATTTTCTTTAACGACTTTGCAATGTATTGGTTTTTATACTGTTTTTGTAAATCAATAAATAAAGATCATTCTATCTCTAATCTTATCAAACAAAATATGATATAAGAAATAGAGAATTCCAAGTTATTTCTTTAAATGCAAACATGATAGAACTCAAGTGGTTAGTTAAAGAAATCTTTTTGGATTTTGTAAATTCTTACATTGATATTTCAAGCGAGAATAAAATAACACAAATAATGAAAGAAAGTAATTTATAAACTCATTATTTATTTCATCATAACATGAATTATATAATAATATATACTTCTTATATTAAATTTCATTCCAGTCATTCGCACAGATAAAATATAGTCAAGAGGAGCAGACTGGCTGCAAGTACAGGTCAATTTTTTACTTATGGCACTTTATTAATGCAATTTAAATTGATACAAGCCGTGGTGTGAGAGCTTCCTAAGTGTACCTACGTATATAGCAGTGACATTTGACAGTACACCGAGAGCAATTGTTTTCTGTCAAGTTTTAGAAATATTATTTTTAATCGAGTTGTCCAGTGAAAGCACCACACGTAACCACAGAAGAAGCCATAGACATGTCCTAAACCAAAATCTGGATATCAATTCTGATATTATATTATTTCATTAGCTGGAGTGTGAGTTGCCTGTAGACTGTCAGATTAATTTATTAACAAATCAGGCCGTTTCCCCCCCTCCGCGCAAGTTGGTTTGTTCCCCTCGCTCTTATGGGCAGGTATACCCTTTCATTGGTGTGTGCCTGAGACTACACTGTCATGACTAACGAATTGACCTGTACAAGTAAAATGGGGCCAATATTTAATCCTTAGTCAATAGTTCAATTCAAGTGTATGGGCGTAGAGTTGGCGCTGGGTATGTCTTGAGTAGGACTAGGGCTGGAGCTGAAGGAGCTGAGGGTCTCCCTGGTGTCCTCCTGGACCTTCAGTTGTTCCGTGATGCTCCGGGAGGGGTCCTGCGCCCCCATCTTGTCCCGCGGGGTGCTGTGAGACCTCTCCCTGGAGGAGGAGTGCTGCTTGTTGCTGTGCTTGTGTTTATGCTTGTGCTTATGCTTCTTCTTGTCCTTTTTGCGTTTCTTCGACTGTGAAAATGACGAAAACCAAATTCATCAAGACCACTCGGAATGTAAACAAGACAAAAATATCATGGGTAAAAAGCAATACATAGATTATTAATGAGTGAAACAATTAACCTTGACGCCCCACGGTTGAATTTGGCAGCCACCTCTGGTCTGGAGCTCCAAAATACCTGAAAAATACCCTCGACTCTGTGCAGAAACGGGCGGTCAGTTTAATAGATTCTCCCATCTTAACAGACGGATTGCAATCTTTAGAGCACAGGCGTCGGGTGGGAATGCTATCCTTGTTCTACCGGTATTAAAATGGAAGATGCTGCGAGGAACTAGCATCATTGATCCCTTCGGCACCGGTGCATTGTCGGGAAACACGCCAAACGCATGCCCAACATTTGTACACGGTTGACATTTGTCACATGAGAACGGATCGTTTCTTCGATTCGTTCTTGTATTCAACACCTCGGCTGTGGAATGATTTGCCGGCCTCTGTGTTTCCTCCTTCCTACAACATGGGTCTCTTCAAGACCAATGTTCATTCTTTTCTCTCCTCAAAAAGACCCCTCCACACAGCATCCCAGATGACATGGGCCCTGAGAGAAATCATTTTCCTCAGGGCCTTCTGTGTGGAGTTAATGTAAAAAAAAACCTTGAACAATGGAACTCAATGTGAATGTAAGCAAGGCAAAAATATCACTGGAAGAAAGAAAAGCAATTGACCTCGAACAATGGGACAAACATTTATCAACATTTATTTATGTATAAATGTAAAGGCACAACATAAAAATAAAAGTAGTTAACTATTGATCAAAGAATACTTTGGTAGGATAGTAGCATTAAAGGTAAAGCACTACCACACTAAGCCCACGCAACATAGGTAGACGTCACCATTTCCATTCTTTCCACTTGGACTACTTACCATCCATACATTTTCTATGGAAACGGGTGCTTTAGAATCAGACTAGCCCCACGCAACGCAAACCGACGCCCCCTACGCGACGCGGATCTGCCACAGCCAGATCGGCGTGGGCCATGTGGAAGGTGGAGGGGGTTTGGTCACGCCTACTACGAGATGATTTTACAACTTTGTGGTGTTATCTAACGTTATGTTTCGCTATATCTGTGCTTGTTTTTTTGACAGATATTATTCAAAAATGGATGAGGAACAGTTCATTGAAACTGTTAGACGGCACAAAGTTATTTATAAAATCAAATCACAGGATTGTAGAGATTCTGCATACGCAGTGCAGCTTGGGAGGAAATTTCAGCCATTCATGGCATGGCTTTCAATATTATACCCCTATAATGAATGACAATCAAACCTTAGACACACTGCCAGTCTTTCTCTGGTCCCAATTGAATTTCGAAGACGTGTGTTTTCTTTTTTTATGTCATATTCAATTATGATACCACTTTACTCATACGGAAGTATATGAAGAATCGTCCGTCATCAGATTCTAGTTCCTTTACTAAAGTATGGAACTCTCCAAACATTTGTCTTTGTTTGTTAATGTTGTGGACCCAAATACTTCTCACTTTTTTATTTTTCTTTTTACGAGAATATTAATTTAATAATAATAACCGTAGCAAATCATCTTCAAATTCGCTTTCAGAATACATGGCAAAGCTATCGTCTGCTGAGAAGAGAATCACATAAACATAACCTAAAAAATAAATGTCAAATGTGTCGAATCAAATGCGCTTGCGCACAATCAGCGACCCATTGTCACGTGGTCACAGAGACGCTTGCCTACGTCGGCCAGTGTGAACATGGACAGGAACGTTGCGTGCAGAAGAAACTCTTGGTGTGCCGAAGTATGTTGAAATTGAATCCAAATATAATCTACCATATCTTTGCTCACATTATAACACTGCGTATCTCAAAAAATATGAAAATTTTTTAAATTATGCATGCGACATTGAATCGACAAACAAATGATTTGACTAATCACTGCTTCTTTTATACAAAGTTGTGTAACAAAATAATAGGTATTAATCAATTAGTAGTAAATGTTTATAGTTTTATTCGGTAATGGTTTTTAATTAGTTTTTAATGAAAAAAATATACTTCTCCAAATAAGTGATCCCTAAATATTAATTTACCCTTTCTTTTTCAAAATGTGCTATTAATAAACCGGTTAACGGTTTTTTGTTCCTCCTGAAAACCTGTATGAAATGAGATACAATGTGTTATAATGTGAGCGACGATATTATGTAGTATCCCCAGAATCGCTAGATATATTCAGAGAAATGATTATCCAAATGTATTCTTAAAGATACTCTGGCATTCAAGAATCCTAGAATACTAAACTATCGTAAAAATTATGAAGGCAAAATGATGATTCCTGGAAAAAAACAATGTTCACGTTGTTCCCGTGCCCCCCGCATAACAGTACCTTCCTAATTTGTTCTGTAAGTGTGCCATGCTCTGTCGTTGTGGTCGGGTGTCATTTGTGTGTTGACTTATAGCAAGAGTGTGGTTAAATTTACTAAAGTTTAGTGTTTACAATAGTTTAGTATTCTAGGGTTAATATGTATGAAATAAAAGAGCTCATAAAAAGTATCTTGCTTTTTTAATCTGTTTCTGAAGCGGCAACAATTCAAGAACCAAATTCAAGAGAAATATGTGCCTTTTGTCTATCCAAGTCAAGAAAAATGACAACAATCTTATCAGCCATATGTAGGGCGCATAACATGAACATGTGTCCCAACTGTGCAGAATATTTTTTTATTATTATTACGTGATCTCTTAAACCCAAAGAATATCTCCATTACTTCTAAAACAATAAAAGCGTTTTATTTCTGTCGTATTTTTTACGAATGTTTAGTAACAACGTTACTCGTAGGATAGTTTAGTAATCTAGGGTTAAGCCATCAGAGGAAATAAAAAAAATGGCATTTCAAGTATGTAATGCACACAGGTTCAATAAAGAATTGATTTCATGTACATATGTAATATATTATGTAAAAAGACTTACTTTGGAGGAGCTGGGCGTGTCTGGTTTGGGCTGGAACATTCCGGGTTCAAACCCAACTGGTCCCGGGGGCCCTTGCAGGCCGGGCAACGACACGGAATTCTCCGACAGATATTCCCGCTTGGAATCATCCTGAAAATATTGACACGGTTATTGATGAGAAAGCAAACTAGCAAAATATTAAATACTCCTAAAGACTGAATAACATAATGTATTGTTGAACGAATCAATAAAACAAAATGGCTAACCTTTATGACATGCATAATATTATCGCTCGGAACCGACAAGGCAGGTTGTTGAACGAATCAATAAAACAAAATGACTAACCTTTATGACATGTATAATATTATCGCTCGGAACCGACAAGGCAGGTTGTTCATTGTAATCTGGCACTTCTGTTTTTATCTCCACGGGTTCCTTCTTGATGATGTGGTCGAGGTTCAGGCCGGGCGCGAAGGCATGCCCTGGGCTGAGGGGAAGCTGTGGGGGGCGCGGGGGCATCGGCAGGGGGGACTCGGCCCTCCGCTTGATGGCCCCCACTTCGGTCTTGATGATGCTCCCGGAAGGCGAGATTACCGGCTTTTGCTAATGACAAAAGAGAAATAATTAAAACTTATCACAAAATGCATTTTTTCTGTGAAAACATAGGTACGTCGATGGGGTAAGCAGAATGAGATAGTTTATATCCATAAAGACTCATTTCCTTCAGGGTCCTGTGTAATCTCTGACTCAAATAAATTCAATTCTGAATGGTGTTCTTTGATCTATACGAGAGAATTGTTCCGGGCCGGAACCTTAAACCTAAAGATTTTTCTGATGATAACTTCCGATAGGAGAGGCCACCAGAAGATAAAGAATTTCTTTGACCAGGGTGAAACTGAAAGTATCTTCCATGCGTAGTTGGCAATTATGTGAAAATATCATTACTTAAGTCAGCATACTTCACTTTTTGGAATTTGATACATGATTAATGGATCTATTACATTCTAACAGAACTACAAGATGTACACGCATTTTGAGATTACCAGACTTTTTTTATAAATTGCAAGCGTCAATGAGGTAGGGACGGTATAATGAATTATAGTCATTACTAGATGTAGTTCGTTTAGACTTACTACAACTTTACGCCCCGTGAGTGTATCTATTCCCCTCTTGAGTGTATCTATTCCCGCCCTCCTTGCAACAACCATCGCCCCATCCTGTATAAAGGAGAGTGTCTGTGCCATATGGTTAACACCGCGTGGGCAACATGGATTTGATTTATATACCAATCCACAGATTTATTCCGGGATTGATGAAATTTCGCATACTTGACCTTCAAAACAAGAGGGAGGTCACGGTCTACATGGAATCTCGAAAAACCCTGTGAAAATCCCGGGCAACACTGGGGACTTCAGCTAGTTATAAATAAATAAGAAAGAAAATGAACCTCATAATTTTGTCCTAAATTTCTTTCCCTTTCTCGTTCTCGTTCTCGCTCTTGTTCTCTTTCCCTGGCTCTTTCTTTATCCCTCTGTCTCTCTTTCTCCCTCTCTCTGTGCTCCCGGTGGTGCGCCTGCCTCATCATGGCCTGGATCTCTGGCAGGGGCAGGCAGAGAGGCATCCTGGTTCCGTAGAGGGTATGATACAGATCCACCATGTCACATCTCAGCCTGGCGTCGTTGGACAGCAGCCCGTTGATGTTTCCCCAGAGCCTCTGGACCAGGCTCTCCGTGTCCAGGCGATGCTTCATGGCTTTCCCGAAAGGCGGCATCTTGACCAGGAGTCTGGCCAGGCTGTGGCGGACGGAGGGGTCGGGGTCGTTCTCCACAACGGTCAACAGGGATACGAGGTCCTCTGCTCGCCCGTCCACTCGAACAAAATCCACCAGGCACTCAAAGGCAGCCAGCCGCACATCTGAAATACCAAATTTTATAATGGGCTTTTTTCAGTTCCTCTGATGTTACGAGGTGGAATGTAGTTGGAGAGGGAGAGATTTCAGGATAGGAAGAAGGCACCAGCAATAAGTACCAGGTTACTCAGAACTGTTACTTAAAGCCATTACAAGCAATGCTCAGGTTTTGAGACCACCTTCTCCTCTGAAAGGGTTAAAAATTATATTGTATGTGTGAAAATCGTACATATTTATAATACCCAGATTTAGAAATTGAAATTGTAAAAAGTGAGGCCAAGGATCTTAGTGCTCTTCCATGGACAGGACTGAACCTACAAAATGGCATCTACATCTAGATGACAAAAACCTATCGATTTAATCCAGTGTTTCTTAACCGTGTAGAAAGAATCGCCCCCTATACCACAATGAAATCATCAATTACCCCCCCGAAACGAAGTTTGAAATATACACATGAGAAGTATAAATAAAACACATTATTATTTCTTTGACATTGAGTATTATGCCTCAGTTTAAATTTTTGTGCGTGAAAGTGTAGTTTATTTAACAGAACTAGTCAAATCGTTGCATCTAAAGAAAGTGTGTCAATGGATCAGTGTGCATGGCTCGTGATTGAACTTATTTTCTATATTGATACAATGCCCACTTGAACTTCTGCAGCGCCCCCTAAATGCTAAAAATTAAAAAGCCCCCCCCAGACCTCCAAAACGCCCACAAGGGGGCGCTGGCGCCCCAGTTAATATTCACTGGTTTAATGCAATACCGGGTAAGAACCATTCGTCAACATGTTCAGGAGGGACAAAAATCTTGCAATTTTGTCAATAAAAAAGATAAAGCAGTTTATTTTGTTTTCTTGTTTTATATCAGAAAGTATGTTTTTTACTATAGTTTGTGTCTATATTAAATAAGTTTCAGCATGTATGTTATATTGCCGTAGGATTAAATGTTTTGAATTCCCTGGGTTGGATATTGTTAGGGATAAATACTTGCTTCTTTAGTGGGGTTGAACTGAAAGTGTCAAAAAAAGTATTATGAAATTATTGTATCAGTGCCTCCGTACATGACGCTAATTACAAGATAATCGATCCTCATGCGCGTATCATGCGCGCTGATCGTAAGTACCCCCTGTACGATTTTGCTGGTTCTCATACATAGTGCTACGCGATGGGTGTCGGTTTCAAATCAGTATCACGACACCGGCAGTGCTGATCGCACGCGACGCGTCGCATCATTTGTGACTGATACTTATTCGTTTGACGTTTGACAGAAATGGCGTCGGAACATGAAAGTAATGTTAGATTTGTTCTGGAAGTGGAAAAAAATGTGTGTTTACCAGAATTACTTTACCAGAATATGTAAGAAAAGATTTAGTGGAGAAGGCATGGATTGATGTTGGAAAAAGTCATTTGACATTGCTTGACATCGTGTTAATTCCACGGCTGCACGTGAAAAATCATCAAGTTCAGTATATTTCGGGTAGCGCCGTGTAAGGAAACCAGCATTAAAGAGTAGTATATCTGCAGGGCACAATTATGTAGTTTGTAAATATCTCCATGAACAGAGGGCCTCATATGCGGTATTGAACTTACACAGACGATATTTAAATTAATAAATACACAACACTCAAATAACACACAGTGATAATAAAAAAATACTAAACCTAATAAATTTATCGACTTTTTTAATTTTAAAAATAAACTACCTACACAAAAAAAAAACATAAAATAAATGTTACTAACAAAGAGGATTTATTGTTGTACGGTTCCATTTCATTATTATTTATTAAGCAAAGCAGAAGGAGGCTGCTACTGAAAAGTGGTCATTATAAGTAACGATTTTTAATTTTCTCAAATTTGTTGCGCTAAATCCAAAAAGTATAAACAGATTATTTGTGTGTATTAAAAGCTATAGCAAGAACAAAACAGCAGTGATGGAAGAAGGAAAGAAAAAGAAAGGAGGAAAGCGAATGCCAGCCAAGAACAAGGCTCCCATTTTGCACAAAGACGAAAAGAGGAAAAACAAGAAGAGGAGGAATGAAAGCTATTCCATCTACGTCTACAAGGTCTTGAAGCAGGTTCACCCCAACGTGGGTATCTCCAGAAGATCCATGGGTATTATGAACAGCTTTGTGACGGACATCTTTGAGAGGGTTGCCAGCGAGGCGGGCAGGCTGGTCCTCTACAACAAGTCCAAGACTCTCAGTAGCAGAGACATCCAGTCAGCCACCAAGCTCATTTTACCTGGAGAGCTGGCCAAGCACGCGGTCTCGGAGGCTGCCAAAGCCATACACAAATATCTCAAGGACAGAGCCAAGACACCATGAAGTGAATTTAAGTGCCGTTAGTGATTTTTTGTTATTTTTAAAACTGTGGATTGAGTTAAAAGTGCCATCATCAAAAGTTTAAGTCGTGCACATTTATCTCAACCATGTTTGTAAAACGTTGGATTGCCAATCATCAAAGATTTAAGTCATCTATATTGAATTCAACAATTTCTTTAATGTGGTAGGACAATGTTTTAAAGTGCTTTCATCAAATGTTTGTCATCCGTATTCATTTCAATTATGTACATATTTTTCAAAAACTGTGGATTAATGAAAATTGCAATCGTCAGTGTTATCGAGAGTTTATTTGCGATGTCGTTTTTGTAATAATATTATTATATGTTTCTTTTAAAGTTGACAGCTTATCTTAAAATTGTTATTATATGTGTACCTATAACCTTTTATGCTATTTTTATCTCAGGCTATTAAATGTTTTATATTAGGTTACAATGTTTTATGAATTGACTTCTGAAGACAAGAAAAAGAATCAACACTATAGAATTAGTCATAATTAATTAGATGATAAAGTTTTAAATATTTAATAAAAGCATTTTGTTTTATTTTCACAAAACCATTGAAGAAAAAAGATCTACATATTATAAAATGTTCTATCCTCAGTGAGTGTGTTAATTCACAACTGCATGGTGAGTATTATAAAAAAATATTTGAAAAGATGACAATTTATAATTAACAAAACAAAAAGAATTCCATAATACGTAATATATTATCTACATGTTTTGTTATTGTAGATGTATTAGGTTGTAAAATATGTAACATTATTATTAATGTCTTTTTCCAAAACATGTGCATCAATATTATTGCTTATAATAAAAGTATGATTTATGCAGACATTGTGTAATATTACATACATTGTAGCAGTAAAAAACAAGATAGTGGAGGAATTCAAAATGGTGAGATACTATTTACATTATACTATTTATACTGACTAATAAATATTATTAAAAGCATGTTAAAATATTACGAGAGGAAAATTATAAAGCAAAATCTAGAAGAAAACATAACACAAGCTTTCATCTTTGTTAGGTTGCAATTTTTTGTTTCGTTTTTCAAAATAATTTTCAAAGATTTCATTTTCCTAATTTGTATCTATATATGTATATATATATATATTTTTTTAAAGATTTACTCGCATAAAAAGCCATGCTTACCTCTTAAATTAAAGTCCCCCGCGCCGTCTGTCTGTCTGTTCACGATAAACATGCGGTTTTCACCAATAGATAGTGTTTCGTGAGGAAGGTTTAGGTGTGTAATTTGTCAAGGATTTGTGTAAATTGGTTGAAACATAACGATAATTGTTAGAAGTGTCGGAAAAAGTCAAGCCGCCTGGTAGCTTTCATCGAAAATGCTGCCTAATCCTTTTGAGATATAACAAAACAATTCATGGTGGGATATTCCTCTTTTATAGATCTACAAAAAAGTCCGCGAAGGCATATATCTATCTTTTACGGATAGCTTACTATACCCATTCTATCTTCTAAAAAAATGGTCACGTACACTGCGGTAATTGAAAAGTAATTTAGACGGATACAGTATTAATCCTTATTAACTTAAATACGTTAGTTACCCCAAGCATTTCATGCACATTATTATAATCTTTCACAACATCTCTACGTATTATAAATTAAAGTCCTCAGCGGCATCTGTCTATTTCTTCGCGATAAACTCAAAGACGGTGGTGGTTACAAAGGTTGGATTTTACAAAGTGTTTTATTAGCCACAGCAACGCGTGGCCGGGTCAGCTAGTTATTATTTATGTTCTTCCTTCCCGTGTCCGTAATCCATGTAATACTTCCAGTAAATTCTTAATTCAAATATATGACAAATATAGACATTCAAATAAAACATGGACCAGGACCGGACAGCATTTATGTAGCTAAAACTTGCAGTACATATTACATTCTACATCACGGGTGTGACTGGGATGAGAAGATGCGTTTACTCATTTACACTAAGAAGAATACTGCCAGTAGATTGTCCTTATATGTTGCCACGATCGTTATCTCACTTTATTTTATTTCAACAATTAACGTTTTCAAATAGCTAGAGCCTCACGAATAATAATTGTATTTATTGATTTGTGTGTTTACACATAAAAAGGAACTCTATAAGATCTATTTTTGATGTGACAAAAAATTTATGTGCAATACTAAACGCAGGAAATCTCAAGTATGTCTACTGGACCTAGTTCGGTGAAATCATGCGCATTGTTTCAGTAACCAACCTATCTTCACTTTTTTAATTCATCTAAGGCCATGGTCGTCAAACTGCGGCTTGCGACAGTTATTTGTGCAGCTCGCATAAATATCTGGCTTTTTTTTTTATATACATATATTTTTTTTCATGTACAATTATATTAACCTGCTTTCTTTTTTTTTCAAATATTTTGTGTGTGTATGCCCTTATGATTTTAAAACGTTGATTTTAATTGATTGACATTTGATTTTAAAATGCCGAGTTGGTTTTTGAACACATCCTAAGTCGATTTTGAATGCGCGCATAGTGTACGTCATAAGTTCTCAACGTGGGCGTTTGAGACTTTCAGGGGGGCAGTAAAAGAAAAAGAGAAAATTAGGGAGTGTTGAGATGGCAGTGTGGGAGTGGGCAGGTAAAAAAAATTAGGCAGTTCGGGAAGTGGATGAAAATTGAACTAAAAGATTCCATTACATTCATAATTTGAATTACATTAAATTGGATGATATGAAAATTCTAATTTTCGTTATATAATATTAATTTTACTATATAATATTATCATCCTACGTGTATCTACATATTATAAATTAAAGTCCTCCTCCACGTCTGTCTGTCTGTTCGCGATAAACTCAAAAAATACTGAACGGATTTTCATGCGGTTTTCACCAATAGATAGAGTGATTTATAAGTAAGGTTTAGGTATACAATTTGTCAAGGTTTTGTGTAAATTGATTGAAATATATAATATATAAAGGTGGACGAGCAGGCTGGCCAACAGGCAGTGTGGATTTGATTTATATGCAAATCTACAGTTTTATGCCGAGGTTGATGAAATTTTGCACATGTGACCTTCAAAACAAGAGGAAGGTTATTGTCTACATTTGATTTCGAAAACACTGTGTAAAGCCCGGGCATTGCCGGGGACTTCAGCTAGTTATTATTGTTATTCTTATCATTACTCACGGACATATGAATATATCTGGACCTGCCAAAAACGTAATATTTCCCCCTCCTCATGGAACCGGCTATAAGCTCCGCCTTGGCGCCAGCTCGCTCCATGGGGAGGGGAGAGAATCTAAAATATGTGACGTCATCATTCTTGTAGTGACCAGCGCGAAAGTAACGTCTATACGTTTTACGAAATATCACGCCAAAAACGGCAGCTTGCGCTATACATTATAGGTACATATTATATAGACATAGCGAATGTGGGCGGTTCTCCAGTGTTCTCGTCGCTGGTTACAGGGGTAAGTAAATTATGAAACATTTGTAATAGTGTTTTAACTAAACACGGCAACAAAATATTGCTATGTGTATTGGGGCGAGTCTTTTTGCGGCGAGCATTTGGCCTTAGCAAATATGTTATTATCGTGGCAAGCAATTCGCGCTCCCATGTAAAAAGGTCTATTCATTCAAAGCAGATTTTGCTTTTAAGAACTAAATGGTGATATTGGAATGCGAGATGCCTATTTACTGTCAGATTGATTGTATAACGAATCACAGTCATCTTTCCCCTCTTCGCCCTCCATGGTTTGGTTTGACCCCTCACCTGTAACTGCTTGTCTAGTCATTTGAATGTCTATGTCATTACTAAAAAATTAACACTATATCAATACAAGAAGAAGGAGGTAGAAACCCGGTAATAATCAATTTATTGATTTTGTGACAGTCCCCCCCGCCCCCCTTATAATTCATAAATGTGCAGCCCGTGGTGATACCTCACAATGTCCTATGTGGCCCTCAGCCGGAAAAGTGTGACGACCGCTGATCTAAAGGCAATTCCTACTGCTTTTTTTTACTGTTTTTAGGTGAAAAAAAAAATCACCGAAGACTAAAATGCCACCTTCAGTTTTTACTCCAAACAAGCTCAGGAATCACTGGTCAAAAGCAGAGAATGATTTAGAAAGACACAACTTCGTTAGTTGCAGAAACAGGCGGTTCATTTGATGTCTTTCCCTATTTTCAAGGTCATTGGCAAAAATGGCGATATAAAAATTTATTATTCAGAATTTTTTAGAAACTAAAACCACGTATTTGCTGATACATACACCCCTTATACACAATCAAACATACTAATTTCGGTTTTGGGTCTATCTGTAATGTACACCTGTATGAAACCAAAGTTTCAGACTGCAATTTAAAATAAACAAAAATTTTAACAAAATAAAAAAACGACTTAAAAAAATGCACTAAAAAGTAAAAAAATAATTTTGTATTCTTCTACAACTTCATAATCAACTTACTTTTTCTACTCATCAATATGTAGGTACGATTGTTACTGTCAATAATATGTTCAACAACATTATTTCTTCTAAATGGCCCAACTCTTCTCTTTTATTTACTGATGGCTCCAAATCTCCAGACTCTCCTAACTGTGGTGTTGGTATTAACTTTTATCACAATAATTCTAATGATAGAATATTTTATTCAATTTCAAACCAATTATCAATATTTTCTGCTGAGTGCATTGCAATAATTGAATCTCTCAAATATATAATCAAAAATAATTGTGAACATTCCCTTGTTCTCTCTGACACTCTCAGTTCCCTCCAAAAACTTAAATCCCGCCGTCTTCTTCATCCTGATGATCACTTTGTATGCCTTATTAGAGTGCTCATAGCCTCCATTCAAAGCTCTGGAAAAACCGTAATTCTTATTTGGATTCCTGGACATGTTGGCATAGTCGGTAACTATATTGCAGATTCCTTGGCAAAACAAGGAGCGTCCAACCCTATTGTTAACCTCGTAAATCATATTCCCCTATCTGATATTTTTTCCATCATCAAAGATGTTTGGACAGAGTATTGGAACATTGCTAGTCAATCCAAGGGTGCCCGCTACGCCTGAATACAAAGGACTATCCCTTCAAAACTGTGGTTTCAAAAATTCCACATTTTTTCAAAAAAGAAATTTCCTCACTTATTCAAATGAGAATCGGAAAATTAAAATATAATTTCACCTTTCCTTTCTCTGTAATTTTAAATGATGGCCTAGAACACCCTTGAAGGGTGAAAGCCAGAAGTAATTGAAAAAAAAAAACTAACTTACGAGTACTACAACATTTATGATTGAGTTTTGCAAAAGTTTTTATTTTCTTAATTCTGCTGTTTATTTACTCGGTTTTTCACTTTTAATTAAAACAATAACTTTCAACAATAATATTTAATTAGAAATCAACTTTCGAGTTTAAAAATGGTACAACTTAATTTTATATTATAACTTATCACTTAGAATAAGGCGGCTTTTAAATTTCTTGGTTTAATTTACGGCTTATGTACATTTTTGTTAAGTTACTCACGATTTACTTACAAGCAGTGGCGGTCCTTCCCTCAGGTAAATCGGTCAAATACCTCCCAAAATGATAAGATAATAAACACAACATTATGCATATCAAAACAACTGGTAATAGAGTATTTGAAATCTACCGCTAGATAGCCGGCAGCGGCAATTTGTGACATCTAACGTCTTAAATGGAAGCTTCTTTTCCAAGCACTATGATTGGCTGGGTCAATTTACGAAATGTCCCAATATCATGTTTATGTCTCTTTACGCACCATACAATAAACGAGATGGCACTATGTCGTCTAATAAAAATGTTTTCGGATTCTAAGGACAGTTTGGGTCATTGCCGTAAGGGAGAGGAGAGCTTCATGAAATTATGGAGGTATTTTTTTAAATTTTTTTTTTAATGTTTGTTACCTCAGAACTTTCGACTGGGTGAACCGATATTGATGATTCTTTTTTTATTTGAAAGCTGGTGCTTCCCGTGTGGTTCCATTTTAATTTGGTCCAGTTCTAACAAAGGCATCCATGAGAAAATCATATAAGTCTTAAATTGTATGTGCGCGACAAATGGATGAATAACTCAATATCACGGCAACCGATTTCGATAATTCTTTTTTTATTGGAAAGGATGTACTTTAAGGGTAGTTTGATGAGAGTTTGGTTAGGTTCTGATTATGGGATCCATGACAAAGTAACGGAACTCTCCAATTCTTAAGAGCAAATTAACGTTACTTGGCGGAATCTTAATCGAATTAGTTGGTGTACTTCAGATTCACTAAAAATCAAAAAATAAACAAAAATTTTAACAAAACAAAAAAACGACTTCAAAAAATGCACTCAAAAGTAAAAAAATAATTTCGTATTCTTCTACAACTTAATAATCAACTTACTTTTTCATGTATACAGCAGAATCAGGATATAACGACCCTCAATAGTAGTATGGTTAGTAGGCGATACTTTGTTGTACTAATCGGATGATGCACAAAACGGCCAGATTATTTAAGCTTGTTTTTACATGAGACACGCCGAACTCCTTCCCGAGGGTTACATTTGATTTACCGGCTTCTAAACGGTGTAATATAGCACTATTTTCTTCAATTGAAAAATACTTTCGCTTCGCGGAACTCATCGTATCGAGCTTTTAACCTAGTTACATCAGATGATAAACACCGACTGTGATTTAAGCATGCTAATAAGGATAGGTGTTAGCGGGCCGGAAGTAGCCGGGCACGGGGAGTAGGTGAGGTGCGAGGCGGCGAATTATCATTAAAATAGGTCAAAATAAGTCGCTTTAAGCAGTTGGTCGCTTAAAACAGAGTCGTACTAAACGGATAAGTTTTCCTAGACATTTTTGTTTTGAAAAGTTTTAATTTTCCATGTACATTTGTTACTTTAATTTTAATTTTTGCGACCGGTTTCGATACGTCTGTATCATTAACGAGCAAACTTAAAAGTTTTAAGTTTGCTCGTTAATGATACAGACGTATCGAAACCGGTTGCAAAAATTAAAATTAAAGTAACAAATGTACATGGAAAATTAAAACTTTTCAAAACAAAAATGTCTAGAAATTGTTACATAGTTAATGCCGAAGAAATACAAAAAAAGTTTTCCTAGTACTGAACTATGAAACCTAACTTGAGTTTACATTGTCGTCGCAAAAAACGACGTTATAAGCGAAGTCGTTAAATCTGAATTTTACTGTATTTGATATGTGTATTTTTTTTGTTGTAAATTTTTTTAAGGTTTTTGTGATTTTTCAAGGGTTTACGCTTTTTACGTGGCCGGCCCTAAATTAATATATTCTAAGAAAATTTGTAAAAATACGACATTCCAATGTCAACCAATTCAAATTTAGAAGATAATAATACAAATTAGGATGATGCTAACCGCGTAAATCGACATTTTGCGGCGTTTTACCACCAAGACCGTCTGTTAGATTCAGATTTACGAAATTATTTTCATTTTTTTCGAATAACGAATTAACAAATTTCGGATTAAAAATACATTTTTAGGAAAAAAAATTCTGGTGGTTCGAATTAACGGGGTTTTACTGTATAAATTACGGTAAGCGACTATTGGTGCAGTTTATCTTGGTAATTTGGCCATAAGTCACTTACGGGAAAAAACTTACGTAAGAAAAGGCAGCCTTCTAATATGTAAGAAAAATCTTATTATTTTGAGCGGCTGATTCAAAACTTTGATGGAAGACTGAAGTTTTCCGCTAAACCCTTTTGCCAAACCGAATAGACCGTTGAATATTCTTTGATTCTAAGACCAATTTTTTGATATTTTATTTAGTCAAGTGGACAGTACAAAAAGGCTTGTGGGCCACATAAAAATGGGCTCGAGGTCTGCTCTGGTCAACAAACACGGCTTAAGCGAATGCAAAGTAATCTTGGTCAGACTCACCTATATACTGGCCGTATTCTGCATAGCTCCTGAACAGGTTGGGCTGGCTGGGCAGGTGGCCGCACTGTTGCAAGCGCCGCACCGCGCCGAGGCAGCTCACCGTCACGCTGTTCTTGTAGCACGGAAGCACCTTCTCCAGGTTCAGCACCCTGGTCACCTCCTCCAGCACCAGCCGAGTGTCGGCGGAGAGGGATTCCGCCGTTATCGGGGCACCCTGGGATACACGTAAATAAAGTGTAATCATAGATAATAGAGATGAAGGGAGATATGGCATGGAAGCGTGCCATTGACGGGGTCAATGAAGTTGTGTGAAGGGTGTCAAAATAATTTGAAAAAATATCGAACAAAAAATGTTTTTCTGCGATTTTGGCCCTTCTATGTACAGAATTTGTAGGAAGAACAGGGTCAGAATCGCTTGCGCCAAAATTACACCATAAGAAGCGTCAAAATTTCATTCACCTTGCAACCCCAGAATATTTTTTTAAACGATTTTATCTGTGACATAGAAATGTCATTTATGCCCCGAATTTTAGCTGTCAAAATTAATGCGTGTTGCTCGACTAAAACATCGTAAAACCTATTAATTTACGTAAATTATGCAAGTAATGTTGCTTTGGTACATAGTTTATTGTTTTAGGAACGTGTTTCAGTAAATAAAATATACGATAGCTCAAAATTAATCCACAAAACATTCAATTCAAAATTCAAAGTGGTGCTTTTTTAGTGAATTTTCGTGAAATGGCCTGGCCTTTGAGAGGTTAGGCTTTTTAGTTGTTAATGCGTACTTAAGTCTTTTTTCATCTTTAACCCGTAGGGGCCAGCAAGAAATTTCAATAAATAAAAAGATGTTTTTGTTAACCAACGTAGACATGGACACCGGGTTCATGGGGTGAGGTTTGTCTAGGTCTTGGAGGCGGATGACCAAGAAACACTGAACCCCAGATTTCTACCCACCCCTTAAAACCTTTTCCTTCCCAGAACTCTCCTCTCCTTCCTTTTCCTAAAAAAAAACCCTCCACACAGCATCCCCAAAGATGACATAGGCCCTGAGGAAAATTATTTTCCCCAGCGCCTCCTGTGTGGAGCTCATGTAAAAAAAAAAAAAAAAAGACAATACCATGCTTGATAAAGTGACATCTTTATGTTTGTCAACTAAGGGAACATACCCATACTACGTGACCAACTTTTTGCAATTTCTAACCCCCCCCCCCCCCCGGTGACCAAAAACCTAAGCAACCCGCTGCTCATTTGTACCAAGCATGGTATTTTAAAGACCCCCCCCCCCCTGAACAGGTCACGTAGTATGGGTACGTTCACTAACCTTAAGAGGAACAATCCAGAGGCAAAATAAATGTACAAGGTCGACAATGCAATTGCATGCAGTGCTTTGTACTGTGTACAGGCACAATTCTTCCATACTGCAATCGCAGGGCTCCGGCCCCTAGGGGTTAATGCCTGTTTCAGTCGTAAAATTCTTCAAAATTCAAGCTGTTCAAATTAGAAATGGTTGATATTCTTTTCTTTTCTTAGGAACAGGTCTTTTGGGACGGGAAAATATTGAAAATTTGTTTATGTACATGAAATATTTTTGAGAAATCTGCTCTTTTCCTCCAGAATACCTACCACTGGCCAATCCCAACCCTACAAAATCAAAAATTACCCAAAGAACCGGTTTCAAAAGACGTAATCCTGTTCCATAGTATATATTTTGATATTGTTAGTGCATATTTTACTATTTTGATTGTGATGACTATGAACAAAGATAACCTGGTGAACAACGGACACGACGGGTGTGATGGTGGCAGCGAGGGCGTCCACAAGTGCGGCTCTGTAGTAGTTATCCGAGTAATGGTTCTTGGAGTTGTCATTGTACTTGAACAGGTCGAGTAGAAAGCGCGTCACTTCTGGTGGGCAGATCCCATGCGTGTTACGCAGACCTGAAGCCAGAACGAGATGAATACAATATATAATTATTAGCTACAGTAGAAGGGTGTTTTACATAAGCTTTTCTTCGTATTACTTATAATACATTTATACAGTACTCTCCCAGTAATCTGCCGCTCGATTATCCGACAACTACTAGTGCTAGAAATTTAGTTGCAAGAAGGCTATATGTAATAAAAAATAAAAAAATTGTATGTTTTTCTCCATATTTTTATTTTATTTTTATAATAGCTGAAAAAAACCCTTTTCACTTATTCTACCTATGTAATACTTATTTTTTATACTATCTTTATATTTAATATGTTTTTTTAAGTCTAATTTATACTTTGGGTACTTAGAAATGTAGTATTTTGTTTTAATATTACCCACACTCAGGCAGTGCCTTAGTGGGTTTTCATTTCTTCTTCATAATTTTTATTATATATTATGTTATTATACATATAATATTTGCTATTATACATTATATGTACAAAGAAATGGGAATAAATAAAGTAAAAAAAAAAAAAATAAATAAAAAAATAACAAACTTCGTAAATAAATATTAAGGCTCCGCAACCGGGCCCGAAAAGAAGAAGAAGAAGAGATACAAAATTACGAATGTTAGAGGAGAGCTCTAACATTTACAGCGACAAAATCGATGTGAAAATTGCAAAAATGTTTAATAAAACACGACTAGTTTAAAATAGAGCAAAAATCTCGGGGGCATTGTCTTAAACAGCATTTAACCGGTGACAGGCCGGAGAGGCGCCGGCGCGCGCGTCATATGCGCATGCGCGAGAAAATAATTCAAATATTTGAATAATACTTCCGACAAAAAACTTTTGGTCTGCGATTTTGGCCCTTCTATGTACACAATTTGTATGAAGAACAGTGTCAGAATCGCTTGTGCCATCATTACTCTCGGAGACGTTACAAGTTTCATTCACCTTGTCACCCTGGAATATTTTTAAAACGATTTCTTCTATGACAATCGGCTGTCAGAATTTGCCGCGAATTTAACGGTCGCAATTAATGCGTGTATCGCGAATAAAACATCATGAAACCTATTAATTTACGTAATAAATGCAAGTAATGTGGTTTTGGTAGATAGTTTATTGTGTTGTGAACGTGTTTCAGTTAATAAAATATACAATAGCTCAAAATTTATCAACAAAACATTCAATTCAAAATTCAAAGTGGTGGTTTTTTAGTGTTTTTTTGCGAAGTTCCGCGAATTTCCGCGAAATGGCATGGCCTTTGACCGGTTAAAGAAACACTGTGAATTTTTTCATACATGTAACTTTTAAAATAACTGAAACAAACGTGTTAATAATAATTTTTGGAGCAAACTTTGCAATTTTTTTCTATCGAGGGAATTTTAAATAATTTGCGTTTCGGCTCGGGCAATGTCTAGATATTATCTTCAAGAATAACATATATTTTTTTAAGAGCTTTAAAACTTAACGTGTATGAAAGCTTTAAAATTTAACAGGAGATATGTAAAAAATCGGTAGAAATTCAGGTTGCGGGCCCTTAACCCCTCCGCAACGTAAGCAGATATATGCGTTAAAAATACGACAGCAGTCAAGTACAATAAGCATGTTTACACGTCAGCGCGTGTGTCTCCATAGAAACCGTTATTGTTTTAGTTACACCCGTAAAATAAAAAGTGAAAGGTCGATAGTGAATCATGCTGCACATCTCTATTCAAGTTGTCCATAGAAATACATAAAAAGAACATTATGTCAGACGCGCAGTCTGACACATAATTTATCCCGCCAAATTTCCTACGGGCGCCCGACATTGTTAATTTTTATTAAATATTTTTATATTATATGATAAAAAAGTGAGGTGACAAAAGTGTTTATTACACATTTATACAATAGAATAAGTATTGTTGTTTACATAATCTGTGATTTAAGTACCGTTTTCACATAAAAACATCACGTGGGTCATTTTCACATTTTTTTAATGTTTGCATTCTAAATTTTAATATTTACAAATATTAATATTTATTTGTAATATAATAATTCGAAAGCTTATTTTGTAACCTGTCAAAAACAGTTTTTAGTTTTCGGCTACGTTCAGAAATGTTTCATTAATAGAGCTTTATTTGTGAAGCGGTAATAATACAAAGTTTTCGTAAAATGTCATTTCGTTAAACATATTAAAAGTGCATATTGGCGATTTTATGAGGGGTTAACCTCTAATGGGCCGGAGACCATTAGAGGTTAACCCCTTATATATTATGCGCACGCGCGAGAAAATTTGAATAAAATTTTCGACCAAAAACTGTTTGTCTGCGATTTTGGCCCTTCTATGTACAGAATATGTATGAAGAACAGGGTCAGAATCGCTTGCGCCAACATTACTCTGTGAGATGCGTATAAATTTCATTCACCTTGCAACCCCAGAATATTTTTAAACGATTTTATCTATGACATAGAAATGTCATTTTTGCCGCGAATTTTAGCCGTCAAAATTTATGCGTGTTCCTCGACTAAAACATTGTAAAACCTATTAATTTACGTGATTAATGCAAGTAATGTTGTTTTGGTACATAGTTTATTGTTCTAGGAACATGTTTCAGTCAATAAAATATACGATAGCTCAAAATTAATCAACAAAACATTCAATTCAAAATTCAAAGTGGTGCTTTTTTAGTGAATTTTCGTGAAATGACCTGCCTTAATGTAAGGTTTAATTATTCTTTTGCATGTGTTCTATTCAAAGATATTGAAATACAAGAGATATGCTATGACTACTACCTAATGGGCATGGTTTGAACACGGAAAGAATTCATTCATCAAAGAGTTGATTTTTTTAAGGTGTTGGTTAACAATATGGTTAATAGTAATGGTTAACAATATCGGCGACGCCAGGAAACACAGTCCCAACCAGTAAAAAACTATGGATAGCACATCTCTTATATTTTAATAACTTTGGTTCGATTTTTAAATTTCTTTAATAAATTTTACTTCTTCAATACTGTTTCACAAAATTGTGTAAAATGTTTGTAAAAGTCAATATGGGCTTATAATATAAATAAATAAATAATGTGAATATTAAATTTTTTTGTGGTGTTGGTATTACTGACCAGCCATTGCTACGGGAATTGTCTTCTGAAGAAAGTAGTGCTGGAAGTTGTCAAAGTTATTCTGGCGGACAATGTGCGGGGCAGAGAAGGAACCAAACATCTTCCTGAAGATAGCCAGCATGGCCGGGGGACCTGCCCACGAACTGACCATCGCATTCGCCACCTGAAACAGACTGGATATGTCACTACAAATGCATTTCTTTAATCTTACTAACATGAAAGTGTAATGTGTCTCCATTACCTGAACTATTGAGTTTTGTGCTGTCAAGCAGCAGGCTTAAAAAAAATGCCACAAATTTTTGATGTCAATGTTGTTTTTGAATTTTTTTTTCACATCAGCTCCACACAGGAGGCCCTGAGGAAAAAAAATCCCTCAGGGCCAATCACACCTTTGGGAATGCTGTGTGGAGGGCCTTTTTAGGGAAAGGAAGGAGAGAAAGTTCTAGGAAGGAAAAAGGTATGAGGGGTGAGTAGTAATCTGGGTGGTCAATGTTTCCAGGAGTCCAACCCTAACACTGCAGTGCTAGGCGATGGGTCGAGAGAGCCTGGCTGGAGAGGTCAAAAGGTCTCCCTCAACCAGTCTCTTCTGATCCTGCCCGCTACGCAGAAGGTGGGCAAACACATTCGCCGCAAAGAGCTAGACAAACCTCACCCTGTGAACCCGAGCACCCCTGCTAAGTCACCAAACGTAGCGAACCACTTGGGTTGACCTATGGCAGGGGTGTTGGTTATACAATAAATGTTACCCGGGGCGGCGGTATCTGTACCCTCCTCCCAAATTGAGAATTAATGTTGGCACAATTGTTACCTAGATAGCGGAATATTCCAATTGAAGCAATTACCCCTTTTTCTAGTGTCCTCTACAACGCGCATAATTTGAGGTTTATTAAAATTGTTCCAGTTAACACAGTTTGGGAAACCCTGCCATAGAGTAATAATATTACCTTGGTCAAGCACAGAGCGGCCTTGCACCGAACTTTATAGAACACCTGCTCGTTCTCTATGGTGTCGGTGAGCGCCATCCGCGTGGCAGGCGTGGAGTACTTGTCCAGGGCATAGATGGCTTCGTTCTGCGCGGTCACGTCGCGCTCGTGGCGTAGCTGGTACTGCCACTGGTAGTCGGGCTGGTAGATCACCACACTGCGGAGGAGCGACATCTCGGGATCCAGGCGGATCCACAACACCGGTGAGTCACTAAAAACGTTAAATTCTTATTAGTCTTATTCTTCGCCTCATTTACTCGTTCATCAGACAACCCAACATTAAATTTGAATACACTAATGCAATTAAGCCTGTCATCCCCCTGGCTTGGTAATGGTAAAGAATCGACAAAAACTGGAGACCCTGCACAGAAAAGTCCCACAATGGCTACGCTGCAAACCGTAGTTACTTTTCTGCGCAGAGTCTTCGGTTTTTGTCGATTGTAGCCAGTAGGAAGACAGGCTTTGACTACTACAATTTGGGAGGCGGGTATGGGTACCGCCGCCCCGGGAACCAACACCTCTGCCATAGGTCACCCCAAGTGGCTCGCTACATTTGGTGATTTAGCAGGGGTGCCCGGGTTCATAGAGTGAGGTTTGTCCGGGTCTTGGCGGCAGATGCGTCTGCCCACCAGCTGCACGGCAGGCCGGATCAGGAGAGAATGGTTGAGGGAGTCCCTTTGACTTCTCCAGCCGTACTCTCTCAGAACATCGTCTTGCGCCACAGTGGGAGGGATGGATTCATACGTCCATCCTTCTGAACACACTGACCCCCCGATTCCTACCCACCCTTAATACTTTTTTCCTTCTCAGAACTTCCTCTTTTTCCTTTCCTAAAAAGACCCACCGCACAGCATCCCCAAAGATGACATAGGCTTTGAGGGAAATTATTTTCTTCATGGCCTCCCGTCTGGAGTTCATATAAAAAAAAAACTTGTTTCATATAAAAGCCTAAGGGCATAAATCAATTAAAAATTTGACTGAACCTTGACCGACCAAGAAGCATTAGTTCCACAGCGACAAATATAAAAATAATTCTAAATGCATGATGGCTGATTTGATAACAATGTCCAAGGAAATAGAATTCTAAGAATTAGCCTCAGTTTTGGTGAGGTTTTACACTCACTCCATAGCCGAGAGATCCATGTCCACCTCCTCTCCTGTGCACAGAGGGATCTTCTTTTTCTTATTCCTTCGGCTCTTGGAGTGGCAGGTAATGTCTGCCTTGACCACCGTGTTCTCTATCTGCAGGGTGTGCTTGAAGGTGCCATCCAGCTCTTGAAGCGTAAGGAGTAGAGGACCCACGTACTTCCGGATGCCCTTTTGCGACACAGAGTCTTGCCGGATCTCCAGCTCAACGGTGTTTCTGAAAAATAGATATTTTATTTTTTATTTTTATTTAAGTATTTATTCCAGCAGGGCTGGGAGGGTAGTGCAATCCCAGTCTGCCATATTACATAAAAAATGAAAATAAAATTCGAACATAAATAATAATAATAAAAATTAATCACAAAATTAAAAACAAAATAAAATTAAACAAAAATAAAACAGAAATTAAATTTATTTAAAAAAAATTATTTTAAAATCATTTATATCTATATGTACATATAGATATAAATGGTTCATAATGGGTTGGATCAATAAAAAAAGGAAGAAAACCAACCTCTGAAAAGATTTCTAATTTATAAATCCGCAGGATGAAGGAGGAGTGTTTTGAGACCCCGTCGTGTCCGGTACATAGATGTCACAACTAGGGATGTTACGAATGTGATATTTTTCACATTTGCGAATGCGAATGTTCAGAGTGCAAATGTGCGAATGCGAATATTAAGGAATCACATAAAAAAAAACTTTAGTCAAAATTAATCATCGTTTTAATAAAAAAATAAAAACAATAAATCAATTCTTATACAGTAAGTTATAATCGTAATTAATCAATTTAATAATCGAAGTTCAAAAGAGACATATTATATTTCAGAAAAAGCAATTTTGTAGCCTTTTCTCCCATGAGGCGATTTCTAAGGGGCTCGTATATAAGGCCGGCTGCCCTGAACAATTGTTCACTCGGAACGCTGGCCGGTGGAGCGCTCAGATATTTACGAGCCAGATCTGTCAATTTGTCATATTTCAATTTAGTCTTCCACCAGTCCAAAGGGTTTTCATCAAGAGAGGCTCGTTTTTCTTTAAGATAGCTGCGCTTTAGATAGATAATTGAGCTTTGATTTCACAGCTTAGAGTGTCTCCAGATTCTGCACCGTCGGAGTTTTCGCTATCACTTGAGGAATCTAGGATTCCTGCCAGATTGCTTATAAGAGTTTTAGCAGAACTTGTCTAAGGCTCATTAATGTTGCTTGTTGAAGTCCTCAACCTTTTAGCACCTGAAGCTGAATGCCGATTACCATCCTGGTCACTCTGCTTAGACAGACTTAGAGCCAATTGAAGAATATCAGTGTTGACTTTGTCTCTCACAATCTCACAAAATTTTTTTTGCTTGTACCGTGGGTCCAGGAATGTGGAGATTGTGAACAAATAATCATTCTCCAGGTTGTAAAACTTTTTATTTATTTCGTTTTTGATAACTCGAATAAAGTTGATTATAATGTTATTAACGGTTTCGCACTCAGTTTCAGTACTCTCAGTAGGTAGCTCCGTATCATCAAGACTTTTTTTCAAGGTGTAAATAATAGGAATCACGGACGAAATCAAAGCGTGTGAGCTGCTCAAGTTGCGTGTAGCTTCTTCAAACGGCTTAAGAACATTACGCAGTACTCCATAGCTTTCAATTCTTCAGATGATATGCTGGAAATGTCATGGTCGTTAGCGTACAGGCACAAAGCATCTTTAAGTCTTAAATGCCTTTCGAACCTATAAAACATGCTATTCCATCTCGTTGTACAGTCTCCCATAACAGCCAGTGGAGTTTGATCTGGGTTCAGCCGCTGTTGGATTTTGGCTAATTGACCTTGGGCGATAGTTGAATGATTAAAGTGAGTGGCGATTTTTTTACATTTCTGAGTCATATCCACCAGAAACTGTTGAGAATTTAATCCATTCTTAATATTTGTTTGTAGTTTATGAACAGTACAGTCTACATCGCTAAATTCGGCCAATGTCATAGCACGCTTCATATTGGAGCCCTCATCTCTTATCATACAGTGTACTTGCTCCTTAGTTAAATTCCATTCAATTAGGATTGATTTAGATTTATTTGTGATAACATCACCAGTGTGTCTGCCTTCGAATTCCTCGCACTTTGACATTTGAGCGACATTTAAGCGGTTAAAATGACATTTAAGCGGTTAAACTGGGCCATTATGCCACAACAGGTTAGACTGAGAAGTGATACATTCGCACTTGGCTCTGACCATATGTCAGTCGTGAATGACATATATTTGAAATCTGCTAACAGAACTTTTTTTTTTAACAAAATTTTTTCAGCAACTTTGAAACACGTGATGCCGTCTAGCGCGCTCATGCGCTTGCGCGAAAAACAAAAGACACGTGAACAGTGGGCGAGTCACGACATGATCTGCACAAATTCGCATTCGCTAAACATTCGCATCGATTGTTGCGAATGCGAATGTTTAAAACGATGCGAATTATTCGCATATGCGAATGTTCGTAACATCCCTAGTCACAACAGTAGTCCTACGAATATGTATCAATGATACGTATACAGGGGCACCTAGCATCGAAAAGTTAATATAAAGAGATAATCCTGAGTGGCTGGATGGTCCAGAGACCGGCAGGAGTGAAGGCATTTCTAAGAGGCAGTTACTGATGTATACTGTGAATACATAAGACATGCCCTAGAGCCAAATTTGCATTCTATTTTGGCGGCCTGGAGGCAAGCAAATTTAAGGAATAGAATATTTCATCATTTGTATTTTGACTCTCGATTCACATAGGAACATTTTATGTTATGCTTTTTTGTGCATTCAAACTGTTTACATAAATGGTAAAGACAATAGTCACTAATATCCATCCACAGTTAAGAGTTTTTTTTTTACTAAATTTAAAGTTTATTCAATTTAACATGAACAGATTTTAAAACGGCAGTGTATGGCACCCATACTATCAAAACATAAGTAGCGAGATGAAAAGTACAAAGTGATAGTTTGGTGGGGTGAGTAAATTATGTGACAACTGCAAAAGGAGAAATTGTTGATTCTTATAAAATATTTGGTGTATAAAAAAAATAAGTAAAACCTTTCACCCAAGATTAGAAATTTTTAGTTACAGCTAAGGACAGCGAAGAAATCACGCACCATCGTAAAAAGGGATAGCTGTTCACAAGCAGAGTTCAATACGAGTTGCCTGCAGACCTTAATGGCATATCTAGTGGAGGCAGTCAAGAATATCCAGGGGTTCTAGCGTTGATGATGTGTCTGGATTATTCCTACCTTTTCCTGTTGAACACCGAGCTCAGCGTGAACCTAGCGTGTCCCCCGGAGCGAACCCACTGGTCCACAAACACGGCCATGTCCTTGCCGGTGACAGTGAAGATAGCCTTGACAAAGAGGTTGGTGGACAGCAGCAGGTGACCCCATAGGCCAGCGCCGATCCTTGTGTTGGCCGCATTGCTAGCCAGGGACAGCTGCTTGTTGAACACCTGGAGGAGTAGCTCCTGGCCGATTCTTTGCTCCAGCATCCGGAGTACCAGATGAGCCTTTTTGCGCATCACCTGGAGATGATGATTTAGCTTTTATAATACTGATTTTATAATATTTTTATAATACTATTTGTCCTCCAGTTCAGGATATTGAGATGAAACAACTGACTTCAGACTGATCGAGTACTGCCAAGTGCCTATGAGTTACTTTGAGGTGTTATATCAATAAATAGCTCATCTGTCAAATGGCAACGTATTTCTAATCTATCCACATTCAGAACTGACACCAGGAAATCACAATAAGGAACTCCAGTGAAAAATATTATGGCTTTAAAAAAATATTTTCATATAGACTAATAAACGCTGATTCTGAATGTATAAGTTTTATTTAATAATATTAAACGCGGAGTTTTTAAAAAATTATTAAAAAGTCCATTTTTAATCGGGTCATAGAAACACGCCGTCAAGTTGGTATTATTAAAATGTTTAGTGGTGATGTCACTGAACACCGTAAAGTCATTGTATGGGAATGTGGGTATGACACAAGCCATCGTATTAACAACGTTTCATCTTATTAGTTTATTTACATACTGTTTGTAGAGATTTAGTTGTTGTGTTTATTGAAACATTATTTAGGCCTACATAATTCAGTTTAAAAAATAAGGGTATCTCTTACTAGTTTATCTCTATTATCGAAAATATTCAAAAACTACTGCACAAAAAAAATAGTAATGCTACTTCTAGGGAGAATACTTCGAACAACGAAATTCAAAATGGCGGCAGTTGATTGCCCGATCCTATATGTAGTAACTTTTCAGGAGTGATGACATCACACAATTCACCATACATACGGTGGATTTCGAAGGATCTTGAAAAATTAAAACTTTGACAATTATTTTAACTCGAAAAATAAAAATAAATATGCAGTTATTTAAGTTAGAAGGTCATTATTCATTAAAAAAAATTAAAAAATTGGACTGGAGTTCCTTATTCACACCACCGTTCTCCTAAAGGCAAATATGTATGATTAGTGGTTCTGTGAATGGTAGACCTCATTTCCAAAAAGGGTATGTTTCTAATTTTCTCTTATTTAAATAAAATTTCCTCTGAAATCATAAGATTTGTAGGTAGGTACTTAAATACCTACCTACTTAATTATAAACCATATATTTTAGGTAACTTTTTTTACACCAAATAAGGAATTTCAATGAGAATTCTTTTTTCAAACTTAGTTCAGGCAGGTAGGTACCATAATTTTGAAAAAATGCAAATAAGAATGTCCAAATTAATAAACACCATGATTTTACATTTGAAAAAAGAATCTTTATTGAACCATTAAAACGGCCACCATCAAATGGAATGTACACAAAACACACAGACGAAATGCAAAACCGTTGAGTTAAAACAGAAACAATCAAAAATGAAAATAATCTTTATAATTTGCAATGGACAGTTAGTTAACCAACTTTGGGTTAATACAGATTTGAAAAACAGTGTATTATCGGTTCCATGCCAACTCGGAATCAAGTCAACTCAACACCTCTTTGAAAAGACATTAAAAGCTCTGAAAAAAATTATTTAAAAATAGCCCACAACACTAAGGGAACGTACCCATACTACGTGACCAACTTTTTTGCAATTTTTAACCCCCCCCCCCTCCCCGGTGACCAAAAACCTAAGCAACCCGCCGCTCATTTGTATGGAGCGTGACATTTTGAAGACCCCCCCCCCCCCCCTAAACGTGTCACGTAGTATGGGTACGTTCCCTAACCTAACGTAACATATATTTTTTTTCATCACTTTTAATGACTTTTCAAAGGAGGTTCTGAGTTAGTTTCATTTTGAGTTGTCCGGTCACCGTATTTATCATAGGACAAGCTTCCTCAAAACTATAGCTATTATAAGGACGGGTTGTTTAAAAATTTTTGAACAACTCCATCAAATATTTGAAGTTAATTTTCACATTCCGTGTAAGTTCTATTATAACATTTAGCAGTCAGGCGCGGCTGGCCCAAATGTTCAATAGTGCGCCGAACCGCCAACAAAATTGAACATTTTACAGCTCAGCGTGTTCCTACTTAATATTTTTTTAAATTTAAATTACGCACAATGTTGAAAATAACAACTAATTACGTATTTAAATGCATGAATTTTGCCAGAGATAATAATGATTGCAGCCGACTGGAGTTCTCTTCCCGCGCGCTAAGAACTAGGAACCTACGTACATACCATTCGGCGCGTTTCGGTCAAACGCCCCGTTTGGGAATTGTCATTTTGTATGGTGCTCCTACAAACATGTCCAGACCGTCAGAATAACGAAATGTACCAAAAATCTGCTTCTGGCGACGCGGCGCACGGCGCTACGAAGTGCGTCGAAAACATCCGACGTATTCCGAAGGGCTCCAGCAAAATAGGTTTGAACGGGATAGTAATATTTAGCTTGCAAAATTCAACCATAAGTCAACGTGTCTCGTTATGTTTGGGATTTAGGGAACCTATTTGACAACGACATTAGTTTTTCAGTTAAAAATGACTTTTTACATATGTGTGTGCGTTTTAAATTCGCTACACCGGGTACTGGGAAGAAGCTTGAAGTTTATTTATTTGATTATTAAGGACCGAAGAAGTTTATTTATTTATTCTCTATAAATATGGTAGCTACGGTAGCTAGCTGTGTGACCTACCAAAAATTAAATTACATTAT
This sequence comes from Limnephilus rhombicus, assembly GCA_929108145.2. NCBI lineage: Eukaryota > Metazoa > Arthropoda > Insecta > Trichoptera > Limnephilidae > Limnephilus > Limnephilus rhombicus. Next base: position 41,976,468 of record OV815274.1, on the reverse strand, counting down.
ACGTGTTTGATTTATTATAGGTGAACCACCAAACATTTTAGGCACCAGCCACGCCTGTTAGCAGTACCATACTTCTTGTTATGCCATGCTGGGCCAGAACGCCCTTTCTGCTGTGTGGAATACAGAGCAAGTCGTTGTGACGTCCCTGGCGGTGGTTGTTCGGCACGAACAATTTATAGCTTTTTATTTATTTTTATAAACATATCTCAAGAGATATGAGCTGTCAATGTAATAGTTTATAATTTTAAAAGCTGTTACTGCAAGGGTTCCATTCCTCCTTTAACCTGTCAAAGGCCCACAAATTCCAGGAAAAATACGGAAATTTCGTAACAAAACACGATTTTGAATTTTGAATTGAATGTTTTGTTGATTAATTTTGAGCTATCGTATATTTCATTGACTGAAAGACGTTCCTAGAACAATAAACTATGCACCAAAACAACATTACTTGCGTTAATTACGTAAATTAATAGGTTTTACGATGTTTTAGTCGAGGAACACGCGTCAATATTGACAGCTTCAATTTGCGCCAAAAATGACATTTTGATTCCACAGATAAAAATCATTTAAAAATAATCTGGTGTTGTCAGGTGAATGAAACTAGTGGCGATATCATCAATGATGTTGGCGTAAGCGATTCTGACCTTGTTTTCATACAAATTCTTTACATAGAAGGGTCAAAATCGCAGACAAACACTTTTATTTCAAAAATATTTTTTTCGCGCATGAGCAAATGAGCGTTTCCGGCCGATTACAGGATATTGGAGACTTTCGTAGCGTGATTCAGAGAGCAAATCCATGTGATGCATAAATTGCAGGTGATTCACCTACATTCTCATATAAAGACACCCTATATTTTTTTTTAAATTTGTTCCAATAATTCTATGTATTTTTGCTAATATGGGGCCCAGACAGCAGAAGCGTATTCTAATTTTGATCGTATAATGCAGTTGAACATCGATGTCATTGCTTCAGACTTGGAAAATTGTTTACTTATTCTTATCACAAATCCAAGAAGTTTACATGATGATGCCAACTCCACTATATGATCTGAAAAAGTAAGTTTGGGATCAAATGTAACCCCGAGGTCCCTTGTGGATTTCACTGATGACAATATTTCATAATTTAGTTTATAATCAAATTTAATCAGGTTTTTGGAACACGTATACATTCGTTAGAGTGACACATTTTTTTACATTAAAGAAAAGTTTATTCATGAAGATATTACGTCTAAATCAAGTTGTAATTTAAAACAATCTTGAATGACGCAAATAATCCTGAACATAATTATGTAACATATTTCAGAGTAAACTTGGCAAATCAGTAAGAACTTTCCATAAAAGTACTTACCCCGACGTATCGTGGGGACATGGTGTGAATATTTCTGACGGGGAAGTAAAAAGAGTCTTTAGTTCCGTGTGTGATGGAAACAGGAGGTTGCCATGGATCCAGTACTATTCCACCATAATTTTCCTCATATGTAACAACCTAAAAAATATCCACAAAATTATTTAGGCAGGAAATGTCATAAAACTTGCAAAGCTTTTAAGTCTGAAATTTATAGGTTAACGCAAATATTTTCAGTTTACAAAGTAAACACTTTACATTAGGAGCTACAATGGAACAAGATGACATATTTTTCATTGCACATTTTAAAATAAAAGTGCTTCTCATATAGCCAGTGTATGATGGAACGTCAAGAACAGAGAGTGGAAGATATATCAGTATCACCTCGTGTGCTTGAAATGGCTTTAGCCTATTCGGTGACTGATGACCAGACCTGAATAGCTAGGTATTTTCCCACCTTCCTCTTCCACATCTCAACATCTTCCACATCTCCCAATTACTCTCAGCCTCACAACGTATCCCAATTGGGGATGCCTTAGTCTCACTGGCTCCAGACGGTTGGAGCAGTTGGGACTCTTGTGAGGTGTTCACATAATAAAAAGAGTACATATTACTGTATCAATAAATAATTTGTGATAACTTGGATTTGTTTCACCATTTTTTCATCAATTTTTTTCAGCATTTTAAATGAAATATAAGGGAATAATATGAAAATAATGTAATACGCATGCAAGAATTAAAATCTAGGTAGTAGAGCTGGTTGTGTAAATAAAAAAGCATACATCTTGAAGTTCATGCTGAATCCAGTTCCTGTATTCATTGTTTCCAAAGCACTTCTTGGCGTACAGTCCACAGAGGTATTCCGAGATGCCCTTAGCAAGCCACAGATCGGACCAGTTCTGCATGGTGATGAAGCAGCCGAAGAACTGCTCTGCGATGGCCTGCGCCATGGCCTTCCTGGTGATGTAGGTCTGGTCGATGATGGCGATGGAGTGGAGGATGTGGGTGCTCATGATGGACATTGTGGTGTAGGCAGACACATCTTGCTCAACCTACAAAAAATGGCACAAATTTATTTTCTGTAAAAAATTTAATGCTTTTGGCCCTGTGTTATTATTTGTCACCTTGATTCTATTAATACATTACTACATGCTATATGTTTATAACTAATTTCTTATAATTAAATTATAATATGTAAATGAAATCCTCAGCACAGGAGATCCCAGTGAGGATATCATTATCTCTACACGTTACTAAGAAAGAAAGACAATAAACCGTTATTATTATTATTATTATTATAGGGTACATATTTTCAATTCAAAATTAAAAGATTTCTTTGTTTTAACCACTTTTTAATGTCTATAAAACCGACATGTTTCGAGAGTGATGCCCGCTTCCTCAGGGTTTACTAAGAACTAATTAAAATCACGTAAAAGCCCTTAGGGCATTAAATAAATAAAAATAAAAATAAATTATCGTGAAAACAAGCTTATGGGTCCGAGTGGTTAAGATAATGAAGACAATTTTATAATTTTTTGTTATTGTTGATGAATAAATTTTCGATAAAGATTTAAAATGAGGCATTTTTGATTTTCCGCCAAAATGGCACTTTCATTTTTGTTTGTGAACATCCTTTATGTTCCGGCCAATGCCAGTGACAGCCGTCTTACCTTCCAGTAGCGTTTTCTAAGTCATTATGACATTTTAGCCATTTTGGAATGTGAGGTTTAAGATCGTTTTTAAAATCGATAGTTTTTTATTAATGAAAATATTCAAAATTACACATGCTTACCTCATCCACAAAGACTTGCTTATAGCAAGAGTATGGATATCTGGTGGAGAGGGTTTCCTCGTAGAATTCAAAAGCTTCGTGCATATAGCGCACAGAGTTCTTCAGGTTCGGCATCAGCTGAGGCAGACAGAAGTGGGTCACCTCGTGCATGAAGGGGTCCACGTAGATTTCAAAAGGCCTAGAACATAATAACAACAGCAACTATTACGCACTTGACATCTGTTACTAGCAATCACACTTAGAGCCGTGGAAAGAGTCATACTAGACTCCCTTGGAAAATAAAGAGAGGTAATATGTAGCTGATATTAATGCCACAATATCCAAATTCAAACACAATGCAGCATGACTAACAGATGACAGGTACATTGTACAATTGTGTCTATGGTTGGAGAAGAGAACCAGAAGATATTCAAAATATGGCTGACCGCCTAAATAGAAATGTCAACTTTGGAAAGGTGGAAGAGGTTGAAAGGTAGATGCTGAGTGAAGGATAAAACGAAAATGGAAAAATCTAATCAAAAGCCATCCATCTGGTTGGAATGTTATTTTCTTGCAGAGGTCAGTGACAATGTGGCAATGTGGTTGGGTGTGCAAATGAAAAAGAGTACATATAATAATAAATGTTGAATAAAGATCTATAAGGCTGGGTTTAGACTCGTAAGTTTTTTCCTGTAAATCGCTCTTGTAACCGATTTATGGCCAAATTACCAATGTAAACGACACCAAAAGTCACTTAATGTAATTTATAGCAAGTTACAGAACTTATTCTTTCGGAAGTTTTTTGACAGGTCTAATGGTGCCCGCACGAATTTCCAGCCTTCTTACAGCTTATAAAATCAGTTTGATAAGCTAAGAGGAGACTTACCGCAAGAAATAGTTCCGAAATGCACCGCGCACCGTTGCGAAATGTCAAAAATTAAAAGACAATAAATTGTTTTCATAGGATTTTTCCTACAAAACTAGTATTTATTTCCAATTATTTAAGTTTTCTGGAAAATGACCATCCTTCTATTCAATTATCGGTTCAATCTTTTCCAATCTTAATGTTTTTGTTTTTAACATTTACGGATTTGAAATTTTGAATTCGAAGTTGGTTGCTGTCAGCAGATGTCAGGTAGTTGTCATTCGGATAAAACGAAATTAATTGTCGCCTTTGACGGCACAAAAGCACGTGGAGAATTGTTTAATTAAAGCCAAAATCTATTTCAACACTTTATTTGGGCCTTTTTGTCTTTATTGACAAAATCGCGTAAATTTGACAGTAGCAGGTCGTTGTTGACAGGAAGCCATCTTACCGCAAATAAATTTACAGATGTAAACGGTCGCATGAGCGTTTACACAGGTCGAACTTCCGAACAACTTCTGTGATCATTAATTACCACAAGTCGGATGCATATGTAAACGCTCCTGTGAGTGACCTGTCAAAATTTTATGTAATCCGTAAACTTTAATTACAAGTCTAACCCCAGCCTAACAAAGTTAGAACGTAATTTTAAGGTATACATAGATTATTATGTACATTTACTCAATTTGTCTTTCATGAGTGGAGATCCGGAAAGAATGTAAGCGCAATAAATAAGATTAAGAAAGCGACGCTTAGATGGTTTGGGCGCAGCGGATGAAAGAAGAAAGAAGTATAAGGAGAATATATGATGGAAAGGCGAATGGAAGAATAAGTTAGAAACGCCCGTGAAGATCAAGTGAATCAAATAAGTAATCAAGAATAAGGGAAGAGTATGAATGAGACGATGTATGAGTTGAATAATGCAAGTAAGCCAAGGCAGATGTGTGGCGGACCATCCTTTCAGCCTACCCCTGCAGCGAAACGCTGTAATAAATAGTTAGATGTAAATCATTTTTGTTACCACAAGAACAAAGGAGATTTCCTTAAAAGAAAAAGGGTTTAAAATGAAAGGAGTGATGTAGATCTATTTACCCAATAGCCAGCGCAATATTGGGTGCGCAGGCCGGCGTGTTGACCACGTAGTGGAAGGTCTTCCTGCGGTAGTCGGGCGTGAAGAGGGTGTCCACCAGCTCCCCGCAGGACACGGCCGTGAGGCTCTCGTCTACCGTGAACTCCAGCTTCCAGGTGCAGGGCTCCGCAAAGCTGTCCACGCAAGGAAACCAGAGGCGCGCAGAGTGACCATAGGTGAACATGTGTGCCGATTTCTGCAAGAATAAACAATTTTTTTTATTTTTAATAGTGCATTATTTAGAGTTATATAAAGAATACTAACAGTGATGTGTTCTTAAAAGTATAATTACATATTTGTAATCAACAACACTTTGGTCTCGGATCAATACATATTACAATAATGATTTACTGGGAGCCATTTATTGAATAACTAATACATCGCATTGCACCGCAATGGATGGGATGGATTTGAACGATTCGTCAGTACTGTGTTAGAATAAAAACGAGATTAAATACATGTGTGTACAGATATAGTACATAAATATAACAGGTGTGTGTTGTAATAGTGAAATAAAATCTGCCAGCTTTATTTTTAAAAAGGGCGCCACTGGTTGATTAACCAGGCTAGCAGATGGGAAAGCAATAATCCTCTCTCAGGGCCTTGGGAGTTCAAACTTTAAGGTTAATATAAAAGAATTAAAAATGATAGACAGTATTCACAAGGAATAATAATAATACATTTATTTGTACATATTTATAACACAAATAGAACTTAAAACATAAATAAAGTATTTAAACTAACCCCCTGGATCGACCAAATATCAATGATCTAGCTATCTAAAATAAATCTCGGGCCTCTCGTTTTCTCAGGAAGCTTCTATTCCCGATGAAGAATCTATCAATTTTCCGTGAACTGAAGACGGCTGAAGCAGTTTTGCTCTAATAAAATCGCTCCAACCATGGAATAATTACAAATCCAGGCGAGTCTATCTTTCCATGAGCAAACAGAATTTTCTCCAATACTCCAAGATTTTCTTAAAATTGGTCAGGCTAGTCTTCTTTTAAGAAAATGATCTTCCATAATTTATTGTATTGATAGCCTTGTTACTCGGCAAATAGAGGATAATTAAATCCTTAGAAAATAGATTGCGGTTATTTGAATAGAAATGCGCGTCTCAATAATAATGTATAATAAACACTTTAACGGCGCTACGAAAAATACTGGTCTCGGCCTTCTGATGAAGAAATAATTAGGTTAATCAAGCAATCATTTTTAAAATTAACGCACGAAACAACTTGTGAAATAAAAATCATGTTCGACTTTCAGTACAGTCCACCACCTCAGGCCCTAGACCAACAAGTGGAGCTGCTAGCAAATTTTCAAGTCTCAAATACCTTATTCAAAAAATAATTGAATAATTTAGCTTCCATTATTCAAAAATAGATTTACATTGATGTTTTTTAAATCTTATTCAATCACCTCTTGAAATTAGGTACCTGCCTAATTCTATGATAAAATAAACGGCGAGTTATATTAATAAATATTTTATCATAACAACTGGACACACTGAACCCCAGTTCCTCATACCTTTTTCCTTCCCAGAACTTCCTCTCTTTCCTTTCCTTAATAAAACTATCCATACAGCATCCCCAAAGATAACATAGCCCTAAGGGAAAATATTTTCCTCAGGGCCTCCTGTATGAAGTTAACGTAAAAAAATGCACATTGAAATTATGTGGCAAGTCTTTTTTGTTTTAAGTACATTTAAATTTTAATAATAAATTTTTTACATCTGACATCTAGTGTATATCTAGTCTTTACATTGAGTTTTGTTTCCTCTTCCGTTTAAAATAACTATGACAACTCTATATTTTACACATACCAAAGATGATCTGCCATACCAAAGAAATTCTCAAATTCTCAAGTTATTGTTCATAATATTGTTTTGTTAATTATTGTCTGTATCTGTGTTTTCTCCTTAAATAAAAAAAAAAACAGTGATTTACTTTCAAATTACAAAAATGATAAATGGAAAATTTCAAACTGTTCAGTTTGAAATTTTCAGTAGTAGATCAGTAGTGCCCAATCTTTTTTGACCAGGGACCACTATTACATTTATTTTTTCTCACAGGGACCACAAGCTACTATAATGATAAACTGTTAATCGCGTCCTTGCAATTATTATCATTTTGCAATTCAATGTGCTCTTCTTGGACTTTTTCAGCTACCTCTCCATCATTAATACCAAAAGGGTTAGGGGTCGTCCATTAATCACGTGAGGCTCGAAATGGGAGGGGGGGGGGGGGGTTTGGAAAAAATCACGAAATATCACAAGGGGGGAGGTATAATGAGATATCACGTGTATTTATTTTTCGTGATAATATTCTGAAAATTTCAATATACTTTGTACAAAAAAATACACATGAATTTGGGTAGAGGGGGGGGGGGGGGGGGTTAAAAAGTTGGTAAAACATCACGTGATTAATGGACGACCCCTTACTAATCGGCTTTTGGATACCTTTCGATTCGGTTTTGTAGTAAATGAATAAATGCTAGGAGGGATATTATATATACTATATTTATCTAGATTTTGGTTGTATCTGTCCCACAAAAAGTGTACAGTGGAACCCTCTTATAAGGTTTTCCAAGGCATTGGAAATAAAAAAAACTTATTATGTGGAAAAACTTTGTGAGAAATTCAGACTTACAGGGACCAAAAAACAAAACTTCTTAAGCATAAAACTACTTATGTTGGTTTCACTTTATTCATACCTCAGTGAGGGTCCCCTCTCCTTCAGGTACCACAAAGTGAATGCCCCCCTGGGGATTCTCCAGGGAGAACTCTACCCCGATGCGCAGTCCCCGCCCCTCCCCCACGAGATGCGCTGCCTCTGGGGGCACCGCAATGTGCAGCTCGCCAGAGTTGTGGTCAGGGTCGATCTTCTGGGCGGCTACTAGATGGCAGTTGGAGAACACCTCCAGCGATCGCCTGTAATTAAATAATTGAACAACATAATTTGTTTTGTGAATATGTCCGACCGCATTGTTCCCAATCCTACTGATCAACTGTTGAATTGAAATTTTGACTTAATACTGTTCAAATGCACAACTGCGCTCTTCCCAATGCAACTGTCGTTCAAATAATGATGAAGCATCAATCAAGCTAGAGGAACCAAAAAACTGGATTAACCTCGGCTCAGCAAAGGATTAGTTATTAGTGTCCGACCGAAACTAGTTTTTATGGCCGAAACCGAAACCGAAACTTCCATATAAGGTCATGTTTTCGTGGAAAAAAATAATCAATCTTAATCAATCAGCCTTTATTTTTAAATCATATATTTAAATCATAAATTAATACATATATCATCATTTCAGTCTCTGATATTTAAACTAAAAATAAACATTACATAATTATCACTCCTTATTTCAAATAAATTATTAATGCTTTTTGAAATCGTAATCGTAAATCGCTTCGTAAATAATATTAAAAAAAAAAATAGTAGGTATCATCTATTTTAACATTATTAATAAATAACATAAAATAAAAGGTAGAAATCAAAATGACTTTTTTAAAACCTAATTTGTTTAGGTACACTAAACAAAAAATACTCTTTCATCTAAAGAACAAAATAATCTGGGAAGCGGGAATGGGTACCGCTGCCCCGGGAACCTCTATTTGATAACCAACACCTCTGCTATAGGTCACCCCAAGTGGTTCGCTACGTTTGGTGATTTAGCAGGGGTGCCCGGGTTCATGGGATGAGGTTTGTCTAGGTTTAGAAGGTGGTTGACCAGGACACGCTGAACCCCAGATTCCTACCCACCAATTTTCCTTCCCAGAAATCTCCTCTCCTTCCTTTCCCTAAAAAAACCTTCCACACAGCATCCCCAAAAATGACATAGGCCCTCAGGGAAATTATTTTCCTCAAGACCTATCATGAACTAAATCATTTCAAGAGCGAAATAAAACTTACCTATTTCGAAATAATGTCAAGTATAAACACCTTCAATTTCACAACAAATAAACCAAACGGCGCGACGCCTCCGCGCCGGCCGTCCAATCCGGTCATCAGATTTTTGTCTGATCAGTCAATCGGATGGAAAAACCTGATGTGTGCGGCCAGGCTATGAGCGCGGACGCAGCAAAATGACACTTTGTGGCTCGCAGTTCAGTGCACCGAACATGTCCGATCGCAGAACGAAACCTCCGGAATTCATTTTCGGTTTTGGCTGGATGGCGGCCGAAACCGAAACTAAGCCGAAACTCGTTTTTTGGCCAAAACTAGGTCGAAACCGAAAGTTCGGTCGGACACTATTAGTTATAGAAAGTGTCAAAAGAGTGAAAAAGTACAGCGAAATGTCAAACGTCATTCAGTTCATGCACTATTTTTTGTATTGCATATCGCCGATTTTACTCTCATTTTTAGTATGAAATTAATATGGACAGCGAAGATGACGATATTCATAATATTTATAATAGATATAGCGGAGTGGGCGGAAGAAAAATATCAGATTACACAGGCGGCGACAGCCAAATATTGAATGACAAAGATTTCTTTAACCGTTTTCAAATGTCAAAAATGCCGGACGATGTTATACTCCATAATATTAATTTTCTAATTCCGCACGAAGTGCCACGTTTTGGTTTGTTTTTGTTGACCATGTGTCTTGGTTGTCCATGTACTTTACTGGTTATTGCATTAGTAAGTCAAGCTAAGGCTTTATTTATACATCTACTCAAAATGATCAATGATATTAAGAATGGTTGGAAACAGGATAATAGAGAGAAACCACTTGGCTGATTGGTGCCTCATCATTGAGAAGTTGGGAACAATGGCCATAATTGCAAACTTTTCAAAATTGCCACGGATGGTATGTATGTCTTGAGGAAATTATCAAATTAAACATAATCTTTTCATAACCAGACAAGTGATTAAGTACCTACCAAGGAAGTTAAATAATATAGTATTCATCTATAATATACGTAGGGGAACCCAAAAGTAACGGGACTCGAAAGGTAAAGGGGAGAAGTGGAGGGGGAACGGTTTTTGTATGGTTGGCTGTTGTACGGAAACTCTTTCTCGGTCAGTGTGCAAAGCCGTGTCCCTGTGGGTCCACGTGTTCGTCCAAAGTTTAATTTTAAGGGAGGTGACACCCGACCGCGGAAAAAAAATTACGAAGGATATTATCACAAAAATGTATACGGTGATATATTATATACGGTGTTATTTATATTTTCGTAGCTCTATGGCTCCCCATGGAATGTCAGAAAACGGGGAGAATTTTGTGCCTAACGGTGGGATAACATGGGGAAATGCATATAAAACACGCCTAAAAATCACTTAAACATTTTGGTAAATTCTTAGAGACAAAAAATGGTAATTGTTCGGAACAAACGTCAACGGTTAATACGCACTTTATTTTTATAAAATTTTTAGATTCTTCTTAATTACCATAAAAGACAACTATTTGCATTCAGGGAGGTTGAAAATGTTACATTTTTAATTTTATTTACGTAAATTGAAAATTTGCTTTCACACTGTCAAATCACTCTGTTTGCAGTTTGGAACAAACGTCAACGGTTAATACACACTTTATTTTGATAAAACTTTTAAAATTAAGACAATATACACAAGCCCGCTACACAAACCCTGCTTTGCCAGACAAACCATTCAAAAACGTAGGCTGTTTTTTTAAAGTAAAGATAACATACACAATCCCGTTACATAACCGTTGACGTTTGTTCCGAATATTTACCCAAAAAATATTACCACCTGTTAGAAAAGGTTAATTTAAAAATGAACATTCAGATCCTGCACAAAAAATTTCTCAATGGACTGTCCTGCAAACCGTTGCCTTACTTTAGCAAACTATTATACTACTTCAGAGCACTCTAGAACCCTCCTGGTGCCAAAAATATGGTCACATGCTTTGACTTCAGCTTATCGAAATATTACCCATATTTTCTGTTAGGGCAAATCTATCAATTTTGATGTCTATATAAATAATGCATTTTAATAATTGTTTTGTTTAAATTCAAACAAGTATTTGGCGGCCGATGTTATTAATTTGAATGTATTAAGGTAACTTTTTTCTTTTTCTTATATAATCCACAAATTCTATTATATTAAAAGGAATTAAAATATGACATCAATCGTTAACATGGCGAAAATAGCACTAGTAATGGGTGAAATGCAGATCCTGCCAATGTCTGGGAATTTAATAAAAAGGCACTTTTTAGATGAGAAAAGTGTGGAGAAGATGAATAAAAAATAAATTAAGGCGCGCTCGGCAAAATTGAGGGAGATACAGCCGTTCAAAGTATTTAAAATTTCACCTCGCGAACTGATATTATGACAGTCCGTTCGCCATTTTTTCACTGTTTAATAGTACGCCAGAATCACAAACCATGTTACACAAACCTAGCGTAGCCGCTTAACTACTTGAAAACTGGGATGTTTTTCTTGCCTTGACGCGAGTGGGCGTTATAAAGGGGCACTTTCTTTTGTATCACAAACCAAGTTTAGCTGTCTAGCTATTGTTTGCATAAGGTCAGGGATACCAACATAAACAGTGAAAAAATGGCGAACGGACTGTCATAATATCAGTTCGCAAAGTGAAATTTTAAATACTTTGAACGGCTGTATCTCCCTCAATTTTGCCGAGCGCGCCTTAATTTATTTTTTATTCATCTTCTCCACACTTTTCTCATCTAAAAAGTGACTTTTTATTAAATTCCCAGACATTGGCAGGATCTGCATTCCTCCCCTAGTAATTATTATCTTTGTGCAATAACGTGTAGCTTATTACTAAAGAGCCAGATTCCACAATAATTGTTTATTTTACACTTACGTGGAGGTGTTTGATTGACATATGTCCAGGAATGGATCACAGTACTGGAAATTACACTCATATTGGTCATTTAAGCAAACTCTGTAAATCCTGCACTGCTTAGCATTGAGTCTGATGTATCTCAAATTGTCACGGAGTGGGACTATAGTCAGTTCCACGAAACCCTAAAGTAAACAAATTATAGTTAACATTAATTATTAATGTAGAAACTTGACCAAAACAAATATCCAATTATTACGTACAATAATACTTCTCCTTTCGAAGCTTATTCCAGTTAAACTGAGGATTTGATGAGCTGTAAAAATTTTAATAAAAGGTTAGTTTCGCCTGTTTACTTTTGGTTTACAATGATAATTCTACAATTAAAAGAATACTTATAGTTTAAAAGGCCGACAATTATCGGCCGTTCTTTCCTTCTTCATATTAAATTTGTGATTATCAACTTTACGCTGGGACGATGTTTACAAAACCATGATTTTTTCAGTTTTTTTTCTGCTTCTGACTTCTGACCATAAATAAGCCATTTGCCAATTGACTGTTTCTGACACTAAACTGCCACTAAACGCTGCAAAATGCCAAACAGCAAAACAGTAAACATTTTCCATAGATGAAGCCACCAGGGTTGCCATTTGTCAGCTCGATTTTTAAACTTAAACGGGTGCCACACACAGCTAAAAAAGATCATCGCACCCCCGATATAGCTCTCCATACAATCCCATACAGACCCGCCACACAGAACAGATGATGTGCTCGAAGCTCAAAGTTTTTTTTAATTTTTTTATTAGTATCTATAGCAAAATTTGTACATAATGTATTTATAAATTATATTATATTAAGGTATTATAAAGTACATTATTTTTTTTTTCACAGTCCTCCTCACTAGGGTTTCCTGTTCTGAGGCGGTCTGTAGTTTTTCCACATTTGTATTTAGTACCCAGTTGTCTTTACATGGTCTTCAGTATGTTTGATAGTTCATTTTCACTTTGTTCTCTCAGCCATATTTTTACTTTTGTTTTAAATTTATTTATTTCTGTTATTTTTTTGTTTGAGTTGGTAGAGCGTTGTATAGTTTTGTCGCATTGTATTTCATATTTATTTGTCCAAAAGATGTTTTCAAACTGGCTGTAGCTAGAATATTTTGGTTTATTGCCCAGGTTGTGTATCTATGTTGGACAGTGGAGAATTCTGATATGTTTTTTTTTAATTTTAAATAAAACATTTTTTGTATAAAGTTTTTGTATGTTGTAGACTTGAATAAAAAAATAAAAAAAAAAAAGAATAAAAAGAAACCAAAACACATTCATCGCATTCATAGACCTGGAGAAGGCTTTCGACAAAGTTGAATGGAAAAGACTCTTCGAGATTCTGAAGAGAATTGACATCAAATATACAGATAGACGAATAATCCAGGCGCTATACAAGAATGAGGCCGCTATAATTAGATGTGACAATGATGCAAAAGAAGCCAGTATAAGACAAGGGGTGAGACAGGGATGCTCTCTATCACCTGTTCTTTTTAACGCTTATATACAAAGTGCGATTGATGACTTGAGAGAGAGAATGAGTCACAGAAAAGGTGTAAAGATACACGGGCAAAAGGTGGATATGATAAGGTTTGCTGACGATATTGCTATGGTTGCTGAAAGCGAAGAAGAACCTGCAAGAGGCCTTAACAATCATGCAAAGCATTCTTCAAAACAATTACAACGTGAAGATAAATAAAGACAAAACAAAGCTGCTGACTGTAGGCTCAACGCAACATCAAATGAGAGTAGAGATGTCATGAGTTCCACTAAAGAACACCAAGGAGTTTGTCTACCTCGGGAGCAAAATAACATGGGACGGTCGGTCTAAGAGCGAGGTCGACAGCCGTATACACCAGGCTAGGCTTGCATTCAATAAAATGTCGAAAATAATAGAATCGAATAATATAGACCTAAAACTGAGAATACTCCTCATCAAGACCTATGTATGGAGTATCTTGATGTACGGCTGCGAAACATGGTGCCTATCCGAAAGAGATAAATGGAGACTAGAGGCTTTTGAGATGTGGTCCTATAGAAGACTATTAGGAATTTCCTGGAGAGACCACATCATAAATGAGGAGGTTCTCCAAAGAATCGAAGGAGGAAGGCACCTGCTCAGGACCTTGTCCGAAAGGCGCGCAAGATGATTCGGCCATGTAATAAGACAAGAAGGCCTCTTGCATGCCATAATGGAGGGTATGACCGAGGGGACAAACGCTAGGGGACGCCCACGCCGAGAGTACCTGGAGGACGTGCGCTGCTCATCATATGCAGACTTCAAAAGAGCCGCACAAGACAGGGAAGAGTGGAAGAAACGTATAGATGAAATTGCTGCAAACCAATCCCACGATTGAAACCAGAGAGAGAGAGAGACTTGAATGCTTTTAAACAATTCTTCTGTCGGAGTTCTAACCGATAGTTTCAAAATTGTCTTTAGTACTCCTTTTTGGGCTATATTGAGCCGGTCCATGTGAGTGCTCAAGGCAGATCCCCATCCAGTTATCCCGTACTATATTTGTGATTGACATAAAGCGTAGTACACTTTCTTAATGTCGTTTATGTTGGGGATGTTATGTTATGTTTTGTTGAGTTAATACGCCGTAACCGCTACCGAGGCGATACGCCAACCCCTCTTCGCCAAAACCAGAGAGGGGTCATTTTAATTATGGAGCTGCCTAAACGGGCAGATTCAGTACAAAGAAATGGCATTTCGTGATAGCTCTGTAATTCAACTGACCCCATCTCCTACCATAGGAAGAAATATTTGATAGCGTCGTGTGATGGTACAACACATAAGCGCTCGCGGTTCAACAGGCGAGCTATTCCGTATTTTTTGTGATATCCCGAGATAACGTACGTAATGTGCTGTCAGATGAGTGTCAGATTTGGGTGATTTTCTATGGCTGTTATTTGCTTTTTCTATGGGCCAATGCCAGATGTGAGCGGTCAAATATTTTAGTTTACGTTTACGTCGTTGTAAACACGAATTCCTGCAAGAGTGAATGATTATTTATTCATTTAATGTGCGCTATTAATTGGTAATTTGTACGACAAAGTTATAAAATAAAAAGCAACGGGTGGAGATGTCGAATATTCGAATTTCACACTGACGTTTGGCTGTCATCTAGTTCAGGGGTTCCCAAAGTGTGCGCCGCGGCGCCCTGGTGCGCCGTAGAAAATAAAGAGGGGCGCCGTGAGTCGATCCTTTATCATTAACCACAAATATTCTCGGGTACCTATAAAGCATCAATTCCTATTTTGAGCGCTCGCATCTTTAAAGAACATAGGTACATACTCGTCGCCGTAGCTCTGTGCATGGATATGGGAGTTGAACATACCGCCCTGCTATATTACTGCAATTCACGATGGCTTTCACGTGGAATTGTCTTATTTCGTGTGTTCGAATTACACGAAGAAATTCGCACTTTTTTACAGGAAGAACGTCATGAAAACGCCAAATATTTTACTAAACCAGATTTTTTGCTCAATCTAGCGTACTTGTGCGATGTATTTGAGAAACTAAATAATTTGAATCTTTCTTAACACGCATATTCTGAAACTATCGGAGAGAATTGCGGCGTTTAGGAAGGTACTGCAGTTGTGGATAAAAAAATGAATAAAGGCAGCGGTCAAGATTGCTTCCCGCATTGTGTAAATATGCGGCATCCAATGAACTGGTTGCCCTTCACAAGACCCGATGGCCCTTTTCACGGAACACCTATCGAAGCTCACCGAATGATTTTCGAAGTACTTTGCAGATGATGATGTCGAAAAGTTTGCGTGGATCCAAGATCCTTTCCATGCACAAGCTCCGCCAGAATTCACAACACAAGAGCAAGAGAGTCTCCTTGAACTATCTTGCGATAACAGCCTCAAAACTAGATTCACCAGTTCCGATTTGGTGGAGTTTTGGTTATCGATTCAAAATGAATATCCAAATTTAACTACGAAAGCTTTAAAAAATTTCATTCTGTTTGCCAGATCATATTTATATGAAGCTGGATTTTCAATCAAGAAATAAATATCGCTCAAAGATCAATGTGGAGCAAGAAATGAGAGTAGCAGTCTCAAGTCTAAACCCTAGCTCCACACTACTCGCGAAGTTGAACGAGGTTAGCCGAATACGATAGTGCGGAGAGGCACTTCGTCTTACTTTGTCCAACCTGGCTGGTTGTTGTTCCAGTCAAGAGGACTCCCGCCTATCCAACCCCACATGAGCTCCGCATGGTACTTTTAATATTACATAATTCAGAGCCCAATTTTCGTCTTGAGATATTATGTCTGATTGGAGTTTTTGTTGTAAAGAGAGTTCAGAGCTCAGTTTTAATATGCCCGATCACGTAATCTCCTCTTATTGTTAAATTTGAGAAATAAACCCTTGGATATATGAATAAACAATCTTTTGTTCGTGTGAAGTCAATAACGGCAATTGCAAAAGCGATGGTACCAAGCGCCGCTCTAAACCGCTGCGCAGAAAACTCAGAATCAACTGCTTTACCTTACTTTCCTGCGAGGCGGCCTGGAGTGGAGTGCAGTACCGTCGATCTGAAGTGGACGTATAATAACATCTAATGCAGAAGAAACCGAACTTTATGACTGTTAAAAATGTCGAGATAAATTCTTATTTTGCCAAATCTGTATATTTAGATGTTTTTTTAAACCGATTCCTTCCGAGCGGCCGAATTTAACGCCGCCAACTCAAAGACGTTCCTCCCAGGCCACCATAATTCAAGCCACTTGAAAAGATGTTTTTTTTTAAAAAAATATTTATACAGCAGAATAAATTGCCATCTTCCAGTTTTGGTGTTTTAATCTTTTTTTTAACAAGTTTTTTAATATTAAAAAATAAATTTGTATTTAATAAATACAAAAACCAAAAGTTACAGCTTTTTTACTACATCAATAAGTAAAAGACAAGTTTGCACCAAAATAAATCAGTTGCTGTGGTCAGTCCAGTCAAAATACCTTCAGATGAGATGGGTCAAAGAATAGAAATAAAACAAGAAAGAAAGTGGCATTACATAATATTATTTTATTAAAAAGGCAAAAAATGTGCAATTTTAGGTAATACAAAAAATTATCTTAGTTAAAAGCATACATATGTATCTTACAAAATGACTAGTAATAAAATATTACAAAGTATTATGAGTACAGACCATTTGCAACATTGCAATCAAATTCTAATAATTTATAACAACATAATATAATGTTCAATTTCTCACTTTTCAATTATTGGGTCTCCTAGTAAACTGACTTTACAGAATCTGTATAGTGAATGCCAATTATTAAGTTTATCCACTATAACTCTTTCTAAGTAAACCATGTTAAGCGTCCTCATTATGTATAGTAATTAATTTCACACAGTTTGCTTGTATTTTATAAAAAAAATCATTACGACTTTAAAAAGCATTCGCTTTACGAATGTATTAGTTGTCCTCTATAAATATAGTTCAAATGATTTCCTTTCTTTTTTGATTGCGAAAAACTGGAAAAAACATAGTTTTTTCAAATAGTTTATTTTCATAGGAAATAAGTGGAGTTCAGTAAAAAGTGCATTATTCTGAATCTATGTTACCGAAACTACAAACAAGAAAAAATAAGGACAGATATTATACAGGGATAATTCATTAAAAATCCATCAGTCTATATAATTATGAAGTTTCTTGTATGTAAAGTGCGAATCCTATTTGAAAAACTTCATAATTCTCAGGCACATCATCCATTTCTTTTATTACTAGCACAATTTATTTGATAATACCAAAGATATTGAAATACAAGAGATATGCCATGATGGCCGTCGACCGTCGGCAGACTACTACCTAATGGGCATAGTTTGAATACGGAAAGAATTTGTTTATTTTTTTAAGGTGTGCAGTAGTATTGGTTAACAATATCGGCAACGCCAGGAAACACAGTCCCACCCAGTAAAAAATGCCGATAGCACTTCTCTCATATTTCAATATCTTTGGATAATACTTACATTACATTTCTCAATTTTTAGTATAAAAACAGATAACAGGGGAACGAATGTATTAATCAAAAGAGTAGACTTGTCCCAATGTGAAACCTGGGTATCATTTTGACCTGCTGGAGACAAACCACGTGAACTTCTTTATGGTACCAGGAAGGTTCTAAAATGCTTTGAATCAGTTGTACGTTGACCGCCTAAGAGCGCACATTAAAATAACCAGACCCTGCGCACAAAAGTAAAATAAGGTAATGGTTTGCAGCGCAGTCCATTGTGGGATCTCTATCTGCGCAGGTGATTGGTAATGGTAATGGTAATGTTCATTTTTAACTGAACCGCCTACCCGATTTGAGATTTGCAGTTAAGATTTTTATGCAGCCAGCAATTTTGCGCGCCATTGTAAAAAGGACTACACACTTATTTGTAAGCAGATTTTATTTTCGAAGACTAGATACTGACAAGAAAATACGGGTTGCCTGGATACTGCCAGATTCACTTAAAAAGTCACGACACCTCCCCACTCCGCGCAAATTGGTTTGTTCCCCCTTCGTCTATTTTTTGTATGCGTATGGAACCTACTCTCAGAATCCACTAATGTAGGTTTTACGGATTTATTATATATTATGCTTGTGGGTAAGTAGATACTTAATTTGATTTGTTATTGAAACAATAGTTCTATTCCAATTAAATATGCAGAAAAAAAAAACCAAAAGGAATAGAAAGAAAATTGAACAGGTGTATTTATGCAGGAGGCCTTTTTAGTGCAATAAATATTATACGAACCATTATTATTTTACGTTTAGGTGCCAAGAAGTATAAAAAGTATGCTAAATATTTTTAGGCGAGTACAATATTACAAACTTTACAAATATTTTATTAACAAGTCAACAATTTCTAAATAACAATTCAATGCGTAATAACGTTGTGAACATTTTACGTGAACTAAAATAAACTGACCCACCAAAATTACTTGCACAATGGCTGATTGAGGGAGTGGTTCATAAACAGTGAATATGGATGCAATAAAAATGGTGATGGATTTACAATATAATTTAAATATAACATACCCCAATAAAAATATGCAAGATTCTCTTGTCTTTAGCAAAATTCCTACTGAAGCAGTAAATACTGTTTTAGTTTTCAAATAAATAATAAGGAATGAGTATATAACACAACTTTAACTGGAATATAAAATATTATATGTAGAAATGGATTGAGAGATAACGTTTTTCATGGCTAATTTTGAGTGGATGACTTCTTACCCTAGTAACGACATTGTGTCATTCAAAATACACAGGTATTAAAAAAGTTGAAGCAATAATAATTATTTATTTATCTGAACTATAGTAAATTTAGCTCCTAAAATTAGAATAAACAACATGTTAATAAATGTTTTAAATGGAATTAAAACTTGAGAGAAATATCATAATATTATGAAAAGTATCGAAGATTCATAATATTGGATCACATCTAGATATCAAACACTTTTATTTAAAACACATTACATTCAATTACACTAAAATCTCACAAATGTCATTTTACAATAAAATAAAAATATTATTTGGTGTTAATTTTCAAAGTCACACTGCTGATGGTATCATTTATAAAAATAAATTATTGATTCATAAATAATAATAATTATTTTTCTTTAAATATTTCAGGGCTCACAAATAATAAGCACAATAAAAATACACATGTACAAAATTAAAACAGGGTGTTTTGTTTGTGCCGCTACATGCTCAACCTTACTCAAAGCAACAAACTGGCATAAATAGATTTGGCTATGCAACTCCCGGAAAACAAATATATTCATAAAACTATGTATGTACATCAAAGAAAGCCTACCTAAAAATACTGAAAATAAAAATAGGTATGTCACAGAAACCATAAAAAAATCGTGAATATTTGGTAAGGCTTATAAGATAAAAAAACAGAGATCATTGTTGACAGTACTTTCCCCAGCTATACACAAAGAAAATAAAACAAAAAGTTAAAAATTTTAAGCTTAATTTGAGTCTAGCATACATACCATACATAATATACATACATTTTGTGATGCAACGATTACGATTCTAATGCATTTTAACCACATATAGCATCGCTGTAATCACAGATTATTTGTTTATTATTATTACATATTATTATTATACAATTATCCAAAAAAATGTTACTCTTATCAAATTTAAGATAATTTTTTTTCTTCACAGAAAGACTTCTTTTAACGGCAGGAATATTATTTTATATTGAAAAAATAAATTGTTGGTGTTAAAAATTTTTACATTAGAATATTTTTTTCTTATAAACAAAATCACCATTGAGACATTTTGTTTTACAAATAAAAAAAATTATTGCTTTTATTTTCTGTAAAACTTTAATAAATGTAATCATCAAATGAATCGTTGCATCACTAATTATTACAATATTTATGCTTCTCCTACATTTTCATTCACAAATGTACGAAAAAATCAATTTTCAGAAATAACACTGACTTTAGAAAATATTATGTATTAGATTTATTGCAACAATTGCGAGATCATTTGTTAGATTCAGTGTGTTAAATATAAATACGGAAAATTTTATATCATCAGTTTGCAAGAAAATACCAACATACATAGGGCAAATGTTATATTAGTTTGCAAGAAAGTACCAATGTTCTGCAAATGTTAAATCATTATGTAAACAAGTACATAAGGACTAACATATATGCCAAATGTTACATCATTAGTTTGCAAGTAAGTAGCAACATATGCCAAATATTACATCATTAGTTTGCAAGTACATACCAACATTCAAAGACATCAAAGTAAGTAAGCAAGTACATACCAACATTCAAAGACATCAAAGTAAGTAAGCAAGTACATACCAACATTCAAAGATATCAAGTAGAAAATTGAAAACAGTAATCATTAGATAAATTTATCAGGAGCATTTTTGAAGCAAAGTCAAAAAATGACCAGTTAAATATGATTTGCTATTGGAAGTCTACGACCCTCTTGAGTGTGAATAGTAGAAGTTGACGGCTCGGTTGGCGTCGCAGTCCGCTGCCAGGGCTATCCGGTTGAGCTCATCCAGGGGAACGTGAGGCCCCAGCACATCTCGCAAGCGAGCCAGACAGTCGTTGAGGCGCGTTCTGTCGATTGATATTTCCTCCACACTGCTGCATTCTGAGTTGGAGCCCTGAACGAGAAACAATTGTTAAAATTCATAGTTATAAACTAAAATGATTTTAGTGAAGCCAGCTACAACTGACAAGCTGTTTTGTAAGGTTTATGTAAACCAGAAACACAATAATAAAAATCTTAATGTACTTGTAATTTTAATAAATTAATTATTTTGAATCTAATTTATTCAATATTCTTTAGCAGCCAACATAAAAATATCCTTAAAATAATATTATATATCCAGTTAGTGGCTAATGCCTCGATGACACACGGCGAGTTACAAGCTACTATCTAAAAGCGGGTAAATCGGCGAGTGAGATTGTCATGATGACACACAAAACTGTCCACTCGCTCAGAAGCGTAGGAAACTGAGGCAGCTGTTAGCGCCAGTAACAAGAATAACGACGACTGCGTGAACTAATTCTTCAATGTTTATCAGTCGAAATCAGCTGTTTATCGGAAGCCATGTTGGAAACATAAATAAACCAATCACGAGCAAGCGTGTAGGCGAGTAAAGTTGACGACCTTTCAACTTTTTTTCGTAGATTGTCATCAATCTGCTAGTTGCTGCTAGTTAGCAAGTGACACAATGACACTGGGCGAGTTTACTAACAGATAGTGAATTTCCCAGATAGTAGCTTGTAAACTAGCCCTGTGTCATCGACGCTTTGGTTGACGAAAGTATTGGGTAATCGTAGGTTCAATACCAGGTAAGACCTCCATCATTGCACAAGCAACATTTACCGCTTATAATGCTAGGAGTTTTTCAAATATTTTTTATTTAATTTTTTTAATTAGCAACTTATTTATTATTCAACTACAACAGGCCTCGGATGTACTCCATTACCACGTTTAACTAAATAAGTATGTATGATTTTATTTTACATCCAGCTGGGCATTAACATTACACTACTTTGCCAGGTTATTCTTTACCCGGGAATTCTTCTTTCTTAAAAAAAAGAGAGATTACAACGGTGGCAGTGACATATAACAATAGTATTATAAAACTTTTGTCAAAAGAAAAAAAGGCAGTTGGAAATTTTTAATGGTGACATTCTGATGTATGAGACCTTTCAACCTTACCAATGTTTATCAACCTATTCTAATAAAAATTATATTTGAATGTTACCATTGAAATTTTTCAGCTGCCTTTTTGCTTATGATAGCAGAATAGTACAAAAATAATTGTAGGTTAACTAACATCATCGATGGCGGTGCTCTCAAGCAGAGCTTGCAGTGCCTCCTGGTCGAGGGGCCCCTCGTCCCAGACGCGGGGCACGGCGGCTGCGGGGGCCCAGGCGGCTGACGATGTGAGGACCTCCGTCTGCAACTGCCGGGGCAGGTCCGTGAAGAGCTCGCACTCCGTCAGCCCGGTGCGGGATATGATGTACCTAATGCACGCATCCTGGAATAACTACTATTTTAACAAGTGTATTTTTCATGCTGTTGCATTTGTTATAAACGGCGGAAAGCCATGTTTGAGCATTTTCGTGAAATTTTGTATATTTTTATATCAATTTTATGCATTCCAATTCCGTTACTTTAACCTTTCACTTATAAGTTTCCACCAATACCAGGATTACTAGAAGTCGGGTTTTTTTTTCAGTGCAGAAATACTGCAAAACTACCATTATATTATGTATTCTTCAGTGCCCAAAACAGTAATGGAGGGTAATATGTAATTATGCCGAATCAGTGTTAATTTATCACTTAATAAATAAAGAAATTGTTGCTGGGGCAGTTCAGTTATGTTTAAAAAAAAATGATCATGTGCCTGTTTATTTTTTATAAGAGCTCCGCAAAGGAGGCCCTGAGAACAAAAAATTCCCTCAGGGCCTATGTTATCTTTGGGGATGCTGTATGGAGGGTCTTTTCAGGTAAAGGAAGTTCTGGGAAGGAAAAAGGCATGAGGGATGGGTAGGAATCTGGGGGTCAATGTGTCCAGGAGTGACGGAGACGTATGAATCCATTTCTCCCACTGTGGTGCAAGGCGATGGGTCGAGAGAGTCCGGCTGGAGAGGTCTAAGTTAGGTCGCCTTCAACCAGTCTCTCCCGATCCGGCATGCCACGCAGTTGGTGGGCAGACACATCCGCCGCCAAGACCTGGATAAATCTCACCACATGAACCCGGGCACCCTTGCTAAGTCACCAAACATAGGGGTGACCTACGGCAGGGGTGTTGGTTATTCAATAAAAGAGTTCCGGGGCGGTAGTACCCATATCCGCCTTCCAAATATTTGTCGATGCCTCGTATGGTATCGACAAATATGGCATGGCTGTTCGTATGTTCCAGGGCAATACTGAATAATTTTTGTAAAAAGGGGGCAATAATAGAGTGGATATTACATAAAACAGAAAAATTACAGACTAACCTTAAGAAAAGTGGCGTTATATTGGTCAGCGATATTGAGATAATAAAAAGAAGTGTCTTTGTCCAGGTGCCTCAGAGCCAGGGCCCTTTCGCAGGAGTGCTTCATGGCATCCAGTTCATATCTATCGCCGAGCAGCACCAGCTCAATCAACTGCTCTCCGGTGGTGATTCTTGTGTCCAGCTTGCCGGTGTAGAGGTACGCCAGCAGCTTGCGGAAGAGGGCGGGAGTGGTATCGTAGACGACAATTCGCCTGGAAATACAAAATCATTCACTTTAGAGTCTTCTTCTTCTATCGTATGGTGGAAAGGTTAGTGAACAGGCAGGAGCTAAGGTCAACAACTCAAGTATCATTAGTTCTACAGGGTGGCCACAAAAAACGGATTTCAAAATTCCCTGATAATTCCAGGTTTTCCAGGGCAGTTTCTACATTTTTCCCTGATATGTTTAATTTGATATAAGTGGATATCGTTTGTTAGATAAATAATAAAGGGAATTCCGTCGTCTATAGCATTTATTATTTCTTTGCATCACAATAATCTACATATTAAAAACAAAATACACTTGTTACAAATTTATGATATTTCGCCTGAAGACTTTTTTCAAGCTTTTGAAACGATAGATAAAGATATAATCATTAAAAAAACTATCTAAAACTGGAATAAAAGGAAAGGCATTGAAATGGTTCAAGGATTATTTAACTAATAGATATTAAACCACAAAAGTGGGTGAGACAATCTTCGAACCAATGAAGATTACATTGGGAGTAGCACAAGGGTCTGTTCTCGGACCTATTCTTTTTATAATGTACATTAATGATATGGTAAAAGTATTGAAACATTGTAAAATAACGTTTTAAGATTTTCACGGCCAAAAGCATTTTCGTTGTTTGTTTTTGGGGTGTTATGCCGCGTTGCGCTACCTCCTTCTTTAGCCAAAAGGAGGCGGTAGGCTAGCACAACGCGGCAAAAACAAATAACGAAAATTGTAAAATAAGATTATTTGCAGACGACGCATTGATATATATAGCAGGAGAAGTTTATGAACTCATAATGAATCATTTAAATGAAGACCTACGTAATATATCAATATGGCTGAAGAAAAATAAACTAAAATTGAATGTAAACAAAACTAAATTTATGAACATTGGAAAACGAGTAACGCAAACAAAAAAAGACATATTGATAGATGGTGAAATTTTGAAAGAAGTATTTGAAATTAAATATTTGGGAGTAATAATTGACTTCAAATTGACTTTCGCTCAAAATACAAAACCAATTATTAAAAAGATTGCCAAAAAAATTTCGCTTTTGGGAAGAATAAGAAGATTCCTTGACACAGTCTCCAGTAAAAATGTGTACAACGCAATCATTGTACCACACATAAAATACTGTAGCAGCATTCTATTCTTAGCCAACGACGAATTAATGAAACAAATGACAATTCTACAAAACAGAGCTATGAGAACTATATTGAAGGAAAATAGGTACATTTCAGTCAAGAAAATGTTGAAGGAGTTAAATATCTTGTCATTTAAACAAATTATTTACTTCAATACTATATTGTTAATCTACGAAATAATCAATGGCCATAGGCAGTAGCGTAGCGAAGGGGGGGGCGGACCGCCCCGGGTGCCACCCGACGGGGGGGTGACACTACACCCGACGGGAGGTGACACACAACCGTTAAAAAATTCCAAAGGATATTGTCGCAAAAATATTGAATACGGTGTTATTTATATTTTCGTAACTCTGTGGCTCCCAGTGGAATGTCCCGAAACGGGGAGAATATTTTGTGCCTGACGGGCTTTTTATTGACAAAAATAGCCTATTTCTGAAGTTCTCTAGCCACCCCCCTCCCCCCCCCTACCCCCTCCCCAGGATGGACCAATTTTCTACACATTTAATGTGAAATCTAATTGGGGGTGGGGGGGTGACACCACATTATCCGCCCCGGGTGCCACCCATGCTAGCTACGCCACTGGCCATATGTCTATTGAATTCCTAAGAAAAATTGATAAACTACAAAGCAAACATACACATGAGACGAGGAAAAGAAATGAATTAAGACTCCCCTTCAGGAAAAAAACACAGAGTCAAAAGTCATTGATGTACGGAGCATTGAAGATATTTGGAGGATTACCAGAAGAAATAAAATGGGAAGAGAGCGTAAATGCATTTAAAATTAAATTGCGGAGATATGTGATTGATTTGGTATAGATGTGTTATTTTAAGTACATGTGTATATAAGGATTGCATTAGGACATAGATAACTATGTACCTATTTAAAATACCGCAATAAAAACAATAATAAAACAACTTTGGGGTTTCACAAATCGCAAAATAATGAATTTAGTTTTATTTTTGGAATTCCCTGATATTATAAAAAAAATTTGAAATTCCCTGACGTTTCCCTGATAATTCCAGGTTCGGTAAAATTCCCTGATAATTTCAGGTTTTCCAGGTTTTCCAGGTCTGTGGCCACCCTGTTCTAGGAAGCAGGGGGACCCGGGTTCATAGGGTGAGGTTTGTCCAAGTCTTGGCGGCCAATGCGTTTGCCCACCTACTGCGTGATAACTTTCAACAAAATACCACAATGTTAAAGTCTGTTCACCTGTGGATGGCTTCCTTCATTCCTGACTGCAGAGCCCTTCTAAACCAGTCACACCTGGCGGCCACTATGACACGGTGCGCCTTCATTATGACGCTTCCATTGGGTTCTACATTTCCATAGGCATTGTCCTTGGCAGGTGGTCCACTGTCACTGCCTTTGTCAACTAATGTAGACTGAGGAGCTGAAACAGAAAAAAGAATCTGATGATAGTAAGGGTCGACCGAGAGGTTTTTGAGGATAAACTCGGCCGAGACCGAGAATAAATTAAAATCTCAGCCGAGTCCGAGAGCCAAGACCGAGAATAGATAAATTGAGAAAAAAAAATGAAAATGCGCTAATTTTGCATAATATAGTATATTTATTTATTTAACGCCCAAAGGGCTTTTACATGTTTGGTAGTGAAATAATAAAAATAAAATTAGATAAAAAAGCACACAAGTCATAAAAACACAATAAACAAAAATTTTAACAAAACAAAAAAATGACTTAAAAAAATGCACTAAAAAGTAAAAAAATAATTTCGTATTCTTCTACAACTTCATAATCAACTTACTTTTTCTACTCATCAATATGTAGGTACGATTGTTATTTTTGGAGTCGGTGTCAGTAAAGGTAGATTTGTAACTACATACATAGTTATAGGTGAGATGTGCTTGTGTCGCACAAGCGACTTGACGAGGCGAGAGGCGAGAGCGGGGCCGCGGCGTGAGGGGAGGTGTCAAGTGAACACGCCGGGCCGGGTACCTTTGCTGACACCGACTCCAAAAATAAGAATCGTACCTACATATTGATTAGTAGAAAAAGTAAGTTGATTATGAAGTTGTAGAAGAATACGAAATTATTTTTTTACTTTTTAGTGCATTTTTTTAAGTCGTTTTTTTGTTTTGTTAAAATTTTAGTTTATTTTTTGATTTTTAGTGAATCTGAAGTACACTAACTAATATGTCTGAATATGGGTAGGCCTACTAAACGTGCTGCTCATATGAGACAGACATAATTTGACCATAACGACGTTAGGGTCAAATTAAGAGATTCGGACGAGCTTCGTTAATTTGCTCCTAAGAATTGAAGAGTTCTGTTACTTTGTCATGGATCCCATAATCAGAACCTAACCAAACTCTAATCAAACTACCCTTGAAGTACATCCTTTCCAATAAAAAAAGAATCATCGAAATCGGTTGGCGTGATATTGAGTTATTAGTCCATTTGTCGCATACATACTTAATGCAAATTTAAGACTTATATGGTTTTCTCATGGATGCCATTGTCGGAACTGGACCAAATTAAAATGGGACCACACGGGAAGCACCAGCTTTCAAATAAAAAAAGAATCATTAATATCGGTTCACCCAGTCGAAAGTTCTGAGGTAACAAACATAAAAAAAAAAAATACAGTCGAATTGAGAACCTCCTCCTTTTTGAAGTCGTTTAAAAATACAGCGATTTCATAGGTTTACAGAAAAACAGATAGGTATGTTTAGGAATAAAACAGATAAAGAAATAATAAAAATAAAATTAGATAAAAAGCACGCAAATCGTAAAAATACAAAAATATAGTAATTTCATAGGTTTACAAAAATACAGATATGTTTAGGAATAGTTTTGGAATAAGTTTTTTACAAGAATAGGTTTACAAAAATACAGATATGTTTAGGAATAGTTTTGGAATAAGTTTTTTACAAGATCAACAAAATTCGCCAAGTTTATGTCAATATCACCTAAGTACTGATTTCCCATAGTGTGAAATCGTTGTATCGGAGAGTGGGCAATGTAGTTCTGCTTATGAATGCTACAGTAGAATTCTAAGTAGTATATTTAAGAATGTAATAATAATTTGTTTTAAATAGTTTTAAAAAATCAAAATTGAACAACATGATGTTGTAGCACATAAAAATCAATTTTTCTGCGTTTTCACCCTTCAAAGAGTGTCGCCACATGTTGTATAATTAACCAGCTCTGTTAAAGAGCTGTTCACTTGCTACACTAGTAAACGGTGCTGATAAAAACTTTCATCATAATCGACAGCTCTCTCACGCACTGACCAAGTGACGAATGTGGATGCGCGCGGTAGATTTGAATCCCATTATCCTATACCGTACCTACTTACAACGGTGTCGGTTATGGCCGAGAATCTCGGCGATTTTTCGCCAAGAACGTAGAATTTGTAGCCGAGAATGCCGAGACCGAGATCTCGGTCGACCCTTAGATGATAGTGCATAGTGCACATTGCTTGTATATTATAATATTGTATCAGAAAACATGATAAGATTCATAACTTCTGTAGGAAAAACCCCAATGATTATACTTCTCTCATATTTTACAAACATTATAGAAACAACTGCAAAATAATAATTGCAAAGATTAAAAGAGATTACTACAAAAAAAAAAATCAGTGAAGCTTCCGATGATAAAAAAAAAATTGGAATATCATAAAAGATATAGTTAATATTCATAAAACTGACACACCTATTGTTAAGATTAATATCGAAGACAAAACAATACATGTAAATTCTGAACCAAAAAAAATATCTCACCATTTCAATAATTTTTTTTCCAAAATCGGACTCAACTCAGCAAAAAATATTTTAGACAGAAACTGTGTCTCAGAGTAAGATCTTGCAAACAATATACCTATCGATACTCTAAGTTATAACCCATTTCACTTCACTCCCACCACTGAACCAGAAATTATAGCATCTCTTAAAAACAGTAACTTCACCGGAATAGATCACATCTCGGCAAAAATTATTAAAAACATCCAAAAATATATCGTCTCCCCTCTTAAACACATAATCAATTTAAGCTTCAAAACTGGCATTTTCCCTAACTCCCTAAAACAGGCCACAATAATCCCAATCTTCAAAGCAGGTGACAAATTATCTGTAAATAACTACCGACCAATATCCTTGCTAAGCACAATATCTAAAATTGTAGAAAAAGCGGTGAAACTTAAGACTGTAAATTCCTCGAAGATAACAAAATACTGTTGAATAACCAATATGGCTTTCGCAAAGGTATTGGCACTTCAGATGCAATAGCCGCACTCACAAAGATAGTTTCCTATAATCTCGACATTGGTCGCAAACCACTTGCTGTTTTTCTTGATCTCGCAAAAGCATTTGATACCCATCGCTTACTGCTAAAAAAACTACAGCAGATTGGAATAACAGGAGTAGCCCACACATGGTTTGAAAACTACCCGATAAACCGAACACAACAAACTCTCATCCAATCTGATAAAATATGTATAAGCAATAAATTATCTGCATCCTATGGTGTACCCCAAGGCAGTATACTAGGACCAATTTTATTTCTTATGTACATTATCTCACTATGTGCCATGAACATTGGAGGTAAGATATTATCATTTGCCGATGACACGGTCTTAATAATCGAAGATGAAACATGGCAATCAGTTATTACCAAAACTAATAATGGCCTAATAAAAGTAAAGCATTGGCTATACACTAACCTCCTCACACTTAACATTGACAAAACACAATGTATGACTTTTTCCATATGTCAACATAATATACCTAACAACTGCCCTAAGCCAATCATTCACTCAATTTACACACTCCCGAAACCACACCTAATATTAATTGCACTTGGTCTGTTCTTAAATCATCAAAGGAGGTTAAATATCTGGGGGTAATCATAGACAACCAACTGCGTCGGGAAGCCCATATCAGTGACGCAGTAAAAAAACTCCATAAACTCTGCCGTATATTATGCTCCCTTAGGTCCATCTTAGATTTACAGACCCTAAGAAGCGTTTACTTTGCCCTTTTCCAATCCATAGCAACATATGGTATTGTGGGATGGGGTGGTTGTGCTGAATTCATTATCAATCCAATTATTACAGTTCAAAAACTAATTTTGAGAATTATATTTAAATGCCAACCTACCCATCCTTCAAATGAACTCTTTGCTAAAATCAAGGTCGTAGATATTCGACAGTTATTTACTAAGATAAGCATTTGTTATATATGCCAAAAAAATTTCCTTGTGGCTCCACAACATCAAGCACACACACGCTTTTCATCAAACCTGGGTTGCGTGGTCCCTAAAACTAAAACCTCATTCGCTCAACGACAATTCTGGTTCATCGCTCCTAAAATATATAATGCTTTGAGTGCCGATATAAAGTCACATAATTCTAAATCTCTCTTTAAAGCCCGTATCAAACATTGGATATTTGAAAGGAAAGATTTCTTTAAACAACACATAAGAGCTTAATATTACAATAAAAAAAATATTAATATTAATGAAAAAAAATTATTACAAATTTAATAAATTAATTAATTTAACTTTATTACATAAAAAAAAAATAGCAAACAAAAAAATTTACTTTCTCTAACACATCTATTTTCCAATTTCTTTCATAGAACGAATTTTAAAAGTGACTACAAACATGTACTCTCGTGCAGAAGAATACTTACCAAATTTTATTTCTATTTTTATTTCAAGAAGAATAATACTTACCAATGTTTATTTCAATCTTCTTATTATCTTTTTATTCTTTATTTCTCAGATTACTTTTAATTCTTATATTTTTATTTGGATTAAGTAATATTTGTGATTAGTTTTATTTATCCCTAAATATATAATTTTTTTATTTCCTCTTCCTATATTTTATTATCTGTTTATATATAAAATAATATTTCATGTATGACTACCACAACACGGGCAATAGCCTAGTATGGTAGTTAAAAAATGTCAAAAACTGTAACATGTAAACATTTATGAAATAATAATAAAAAAATATAAAAAAATCTGCTTCTGTCTGGAGTCTGCCCGTAAGGGATGGTACATTGAATATTTAAGAACTGCTGAAATATAAGTGGTCCTTTTAACTTTCTATGCCAAAAGTGAGTACCAAGACACCAAAGGTATTAAAAAAAATTAATGCTTCACAAATGGATTTACTTAGATGAACATGGATAACTTTTATGGACTTTTTTGTGAAACAATTTTTTTAATTTTATTTTTTATTTTTTTTATTTTAGCATATAAAATATAATGTTAAATGTACATTATGTAATAATTTGTGTACATTCATGTTCAAATATCTTAATTAATACCACTCTTCCATGGAAGCATTAGCTTGTGTCTGGAAGAGTAGTGTACATTTTTTAAATGCTTTATTATATCTTAAGTTCTTAAATTACAATGTGAATGTAAAAAAAAAACAACAAGTTGTAAGTTCGGTTTAATGTAATTGTAATTATAAGTATTTATCAACTATCAAACAATTCTATTATTTTTAATGTTTTCTACTTCATTGTCTTATTAATGGTACATCAAAATTAGTGCCTCAAGGTAGGGCCACCGAGAAGGGGGATCAGGGGGCATAAGTCACCGGGGCCCGAGCAATCGTAGTACAGAACCTTTGAGATGATTTTTCAAGAAAACGGTGCTATACAAATCATCCAGTTACATAATATGCAATTAAAACGTTTTTTCTTTACATTAGCTAGGAAAATAACTTCTCTCAGGGCTTATGTCATCTTTGGGGATGCTGTGTGGGGGGTCTTTTTGAGAAATGAAAGAGAGAAAGTTCTGGAAGGAAAGAGGTATGGGTCAGTGGCGGTCCGTGAGTTTTCAGTGAGCTAGAGCGCTAAGATTGAAAAATACAACATTCTTGACATTGTAGCTGAAAATGAATTTTATTTTTTCAAAATTACAACTTTTTGTATCTTCAGGATTCTTTCAGTCAAAGGAAGCGCCGCATCCACATACTGAAAGATCTTGATACAAAAGTTTAAATTTTGAAAAAAAATTTTTTAATTAATTTTCAGCTACAACATCAATAACGTCGTATTTTTCAATCTCAGCACTCTAGCTCACTGAAAACTCACGGACCGCCTCTAGTATGGGTGGGTAGGAATCTGGGTGTCAGTTTTTCCAAGAATGACAGTCGCATGAAACCATCCCTCCAACTGTCCGACTGCGGAGTATAGCGATAGGTCAAGAGTCCTGCCAGAGAGGTCAAATAGTCTCCTTCAATTAGTCTCTCAGATCCGACCCGCCATGCAGTAAATGGGAAGATGCATCCGCCGCCAAGACCTAGACAAACTTCTCACAAATCCGGGCACCCCTTCTAAGTCACCCAAATGTAGTGAACCACTTGGATGACCCACGGCAGAGGTGTTGGCTTTTCAATAAATGGTTCCCGGGGCGGCGGTACCCGCCTCCCAAATTGATGGACATACTGTTATGTGCCACCCTAAAGTAGCATCACGCCGCTTACCCGTGCTACGCCCCACCCAAACAGAGTTCCACGTCGTCCACCCCTTGCAAGAATTACCCCTTCTTTCCCCCTTCCCGCACGGCCCTGCGAGAGCTTGCGCTTTCTGCAGAACTCCCCGAGCCGTCGCCGCGTGTACCGCGTACACTCAACAAGATTCCCGCGGAATTGCCGATTTTAGCGACATCCAAATAAGAGTCGATTTTAACGGAAATAAACCGAACCGGCCGCTTGCCCCGACTTGTGCCCATGGCCCGCTCGACTGATGAGTTACCACCGCCAGGTAGAAGATTGGAGCTACCTGCGCGGAGCTGACCTAGGACTCCCCCAGTTTCCTGCCGCAGACCCCAGCTGTGAGTAACCACGATTCCCCTTTTTAGAATGTGTCCCCACTAGTTAACGCGCTTCATAAGATCACCCCAGAGAGAATTGAGAGATCCCTCGTAGGAAACGCCTAGCTAGCCCCTGTTGTTGATTTGTGTTTTCTAATTATGTTGCAGTTGTTAAATGTTGTAATTGTGTACACCAGACAATACAGAATTGTTCCCTCCTAGCTATCTCTTTCATTTGACGAATCACGTGGGCGAGTGTTGGCCTTTACCTATGTACATTTCCACCCCCCCCCCCCCCCATTTTTAGCTACCTACGACCTTGGTGAGGAGAGTTTTACCTGTCTGCCGAGAGCATTGAGCTAGCCGAGGGCAGAAGGTAGGTGGTTCCCCCCCTCCACGGGACCTTTCACAATACTTTATTTGAAACATAACACGCCATCACAATATTGTTGTCATGCATGACCTTACTTTACATCTGTAGTCTATGTATGAAATGGTGACCGGCAACTCAGAATGAACTCAACTCAATACCTCCTTTGAAAAGTTATTAAAAGTGATAAAAATGAAAAATTATAAAAAATTGGTTAAATAGGTTATGTTGGGTTAGGTTACGGGTTATTTTTCAATATTTTTTTCATAGAGGTGTTGAGTTGAGTTGTTTCTGAGTTGACATGGAACCATATGAAATAACTGTGACATGTTTAGTGCCACATATAGACCTCCGCCCGGCCCCATCTCATTCCGTGCTGCAAATCGGTTCAGTGTCAGAGTCGGTCTCTTCAGATGGATGCAACCGGTCATTATGGAAGTCATGAACGTGTTATGAATAATGTTATATGGCTTTTAGAACGAGTGAAGTGCTCTGAGGATATAAAGGTAAAAAAATAAGAAAAATATAAATATTATGTACTTACAAAGCACTTTGGAAGGTAAAAACTTGGAAGTGATAGAATTTTCAACACCTGACTTTGTACAATTCTGGACGGGAGTCTGAACGGGGATTTCAAAGACCATGTCAGCGAATCTCTCTGATTTTAGTAGTCTCCCGGCGGCCTTGGAGAGGTTACTGTTGCTAATGGCTGGTGGCTTCATTAGTGTGTCCACTAAGTTCAGCTGAAATAAAAAGAAGAACACATTCAAAGTAATGAAATATTCAAAATAATACTGCGGGGCAATTACTACTACATACTAGTTTATTCCAAATTAGTGTTTTCGAGTTACAAACAAAAACCAAGCCTTTATTTCCTCCCTTATGTATGTCACAACACATATTATTATGTGAGTAGACACCAGAAGCGGTTCCTTGGTGTGCGCTTGTGCATTGCATTGCTTGTCTTCAGTCTTAACATAACCTACAAAGATCTCTGTGCCCCAGTCATTGATATACGAAAATATGCTTCAATCAGTCTGGTTGAGTGGGCATCGCCTCTGGGTCCCACCCAGGTGTTCCGTGTTCGATTCCTCGGCTGGCTAAGTCCTCTATCACGACTCAAGCAACATTTTCTTGGTTCAATAGTTCTTGGTATCCAGTAATTGAGGCTACACCAAAGCTAATCGCAGAAAACCATGTTGAATTATTCTGGAACATCAACTCATAGAGGATTAGAGCTGGCAACACACCCTCGACTCTGCAGAAACGGGCGGTCCGTCTAATAGATTCTCCCATCTTAACAGACGGATTGCAATCTTTAGAGCACAGGTGTCGGGTGGGAATGCTATCCTTGTTCTACCGGTATTACAATGGAAGATGCTCCGAGGAACTAGCATCATTGATCCCTTCGGCACCGGTGCATAGTTGGGAAACACGCCAAACGCGTGCCCAACATTTGTACACGGTTGACATTTGTCACATGAGAACGGGTCGTTTCTTTGACTGGTTCTTGTGTTCAACAGCTCGGATGTGGAATGATTTGCCGGCCTCTGTGTTTCCTCCTTCCTATAACTTGGGTCTCTTCAAGACCAA
The DNA here is from genome assembly GCA_929108145.2 of Limnephilus rhombicus. Lineage (NCBI taxonomy): Eukaryota > Metazoa > Arthropoda > Insecta > Trichoptera > Limnephilidae > Limnephilus > Limnephilus rhombicus. The sequence continues at coordinate 41,941,879 of OV815274.1, read as the reverse complement.
TGTTCATTCCTTCCTCTCCTCAAAAAGACCCTCCACACAGCATCCCAGATGACATAGGCCCTGAGGGAAATTATTTTCCTCAGGGCCTCCTGTGTGGAGTTAATGTAAAAAAAAAAAACATCTGCCCTGTTGATGGACACTGTAAGGCTGTCCGAAAGATTGGCTAAGCGCAACAAGGCATAACACCCCAAAAATAAATAACAAAAACAGTAAATCGTGTTTTCTGAATCCTTATAAATTATCAACGAAAATGTCTACTTCAGCACACTTTTATTATATAGCCGACACATTTGGATTAGAGTTAAATTATAAACCAACCTTAAAACCATGTGGTTTTTGCTGGTGCCTCTGCTGTGGGTTGTTTTTCTCCGTCTCCGAGGGTACCTGGTCCTCTGTAGCCTCCGCCGGCTCGGTGGTGATCTGGGCTGCGGAGCTGAGCAGGCCCAGGCTCACCAGGCCCAGGGTGAAGGCCTCCCGCTGCACCAGGGAGCACAGGCGGACTATCACCTCGTGGAGCGTGTCGCGGTGCAGGACCAACTTGTTGAGTATGCCGGACTGAAATAACAATGCTCTTCTATAATATTTTTATTTCATCGATTTCTTCGAGGATTTCATTTTAGCTCAATTTTAAAATTAAAAAAAATTATAAAATTAACATGATGTTAATCACTGAACCAATTAACATGATGTTAATCACTGAACCAATTAACATGATGTTAATCACTGAACCAATTAACATGATGTTAATCATTGAACCAATAATTTCAAAGATGTCAAACCGACTTGAAAAAAAAAAGATTTCACCAGTAACACTTGAACATGTCATGGCCTCCGTGGTCATATCCCGGCGTGTGCAAATAAATTTTATTTGATTAATTTGTGTTATTTCACAATTAATTAATATAAAATTATATATCGATCGATATTTGCGGCATGTGTGAGAGAGGAAGATACTCTAAGTATCGCCCTCGTAAGACAAATGTTCAGAATAGGGGAAGACCACTAATCAGAATCGAAACGTTTTTTGAAATGGCTTTAGTCGTGTTTTGTGACCAAATCTGAATAGCCAGGTACTTCCCCACTTTCGTCTTCCCCATATCCTTCCCTTCCACACTACATTCTGTCTCATAACATATTCCGATGCCATAGTCTCACTGGCTTCGGACAGGAGCAGTTTGGTATTCTCATAGCAAAAACATAAAATAAAACCTTTCGATTCCTAGGCCTCTGACAAGACAATGAAACTGTTTCATTGTTCAAGAAAAAAAAAAGTTTCATCGATATCACCAGAAGTGAGAAAAAACTGAACTGACTTCAGGCACAAGGATACTCTCACGGTTTATATCTTTGGTGTATTCATGTGATTAGATCTATCCGAAACCATCTGTTTAATTTTGTACTTACAACTTTACTTGTTGCCACCCTGAAGCAGAACTTGAATTCCCTCCATTGCAGCCTGTCATCCATAGCGGTGGTGACCTCTTCCAATCGGTGAAAAAATACCGGCAACTCTTCGATCAGCTGGTCCAAGTTGCGTGACACGGAGCGTACCCTGTTGCTGTCTGTCATGCCGGCAAAACTTTCCCTGGGAAACAATACAGATGAATATCACAAATAACAATACAGAAATATGTACATACATACTGTTTTAGAATAAGGATTTGGTAGCTAATCTGTAATAATTATAACTAGCAATTAAAAATCCGCTCCCGCTTGGAGTCGGATCCTTAAATTGAAACCATACAGTGGCTAGGGTATTAATAAGTGATGCCAAGAATATTCGGCTACTATTCGGTATTCGGCCTATTTGGCAACTTTTTTTACAATTTGAATATTGCGAACTATTCGGCCGAATACTGAATACCAAATCATGGAAAAAAATGCATATAAATTTAATATTTATTGTCTTCACTACAAATTTCATAATATTTCGTAAAGCTTTTCATGAACAAACAGACGTGTTACACACTATAAACTATAAGTAACACAATTTGATGTTACAATCAATAAGTAATGCATGTTGTGACACGACCTACTCGCAAATGAAACAAATACGTAGTTACCACACGCACTTCAATGATGCAGGTCGGAATCTATCACTCGTGAAATGTACTAAGTGTCGCCGAATATTCGGCACTTCGGCCTAGAGCCTAGCTGAATATTCGGTATTCGGCAAAATCACTATTCGTGGCATCTCTAATATTAATACTGTCAGATTGACATTAACGCAACAATCACTAAATATAAACAGGCCTTAGTAGTTTTGTTGTGAAAAGTTTTATTTTCTACGTACATTGGTTACTTGAAATTTTATAATTTTTTGTTACCGGTTTCGACACATCCGTATCATTCACTAGCAAACTTAAAACTACTTAAAAATTCTATGCAAGTACAAAATGGTTAGATGTAATTGGGTGGGGTAGTGGGAGGGGTTGTATCGAACGTGAACCTATCCAATATGCAGAATGGCCGCTTTATCAACATGGCCGCTTTAGCAACAGCTTTATCTGCATGGCCGTCCGAGGACGAATGAGGTCGCGTTCCACATGCTGCGGGTATTTACGTTACCCCCTCCCTGACCATTCGAGACCAACCGAGGGCCCGTTCTGAACGCTGCAGATTTTACTTCACCCCCCCCCCCCCGCCCTCTACTTCAATGGCGTACGGACAGCCAATCAACGAGCTTCTTCTCAAATGCCATCTAATTATCTGTTTGTAAACATTTTTAGTATGTAATTAATATTAAATTTACGCGAGTCCTGCTAGAGCTACTTTAAATAAAAATATATAGTTTAAAAGGCTGGACTCGCGTCCATACAGTTGATATAAAATAAAATATGTGAATGTTTTCATTAAATAGATATAAGGGTTTTTTCACACTGATGTCGGGCTAAATACCCACTGGTTAACACTGTACAATTTTTTCTGAAGTTAATAAAAATGCTAGAAAGAAGTGGTTTACACGAGAGGGAGCGGAAAAGAGAGTGATGTTGCGAATACAATTCAAAATTATCATTTAATCCTTATATAAGAGGACACGAAGCTGCAAAGAAATGCACCAACGTTCAAGGAGTAGTTCTGCCTAGCACGAACCTATGTTACACACGGTCGCGCGGCAGCATATATATGGAGCGCCAAACTCCGTTCAAAGCAGTCTTATCCGAACTTCAATCGTCGCGCAACATCCTACTCTGACCGCCTCTATCTTCTTGTACCACTTCTTACTACCTGAAAACTGCAATCGCCTTTGACTTTCGACCTTGCACTTCCTTGGACTGCTGAATAGACTAGAAGCCCAGCACCCATATTTTACAGTCAATATAGAGGACATTAGTCCGATATATTGTGGTCCTTGGAGCCGGATGACCTAGTCTCCAGCTGCCAAGATGACACCATCTCTACGCTCCGGGAAGAGCACAGTGGAGGGAACCGGACAGGACGAGTTACAAGCCGCTGGCAGTACCGACCCACCCGCTGGCCCCTCTGCAAGCCCGCCGTCTGCAAATGCGGCCGCCGCGGATGTCCACTCTCCGGTACAGATGCTCAGCCATGACTCATCATCAGACAGCGAGGCTTTGAATGCAGATTTACTCAAACAACTACAGCGAGAATTGAGAGCAGAGAGGCGTCGCAACCGGAAATTACAAGATGCTCTCATCGCTTCAATCGAAGTTCCTGTGACCAAACAAGTGCCTGCCGTGGAACCTGACACCTCCGTGGAGAAGGTTACTACACAACAAGGATCCATGCAAGGCGCCACACAACAAGGCAGTGGACAAGGCGCCCAACAAGGTGCCACGCATAGCGTAGAGTACCGGTCTTCAGCATCCAACATCACGATGCAAGGCCAAACAACCCCTCTGCAGCTCCAGCAGCCTGCCATCATCAACACAGAGTGTTTGGGCGCATCATTCGGACAACAGCCGGCACAAATCTTAGCTCAAGGGGCCCTACACATCCCCGCAGCCTCCAACCAGCCGGGCTTTCCACAAATGCAGTTCGGCCAGACCACAGCAAACAATACATACGCGACATTCCCGGGTCACCTTACGGAGGATGACACGGCGCGTCACACTCAAGATTGGGTAAATAATGGAGCTGAACCATCGGCGCCAGCAAACCCGTTCACACAGCTCGCAGCGATCATGACGGAGGCTTTTCGTGCCTCACAAAGCGGTGCGAGTCCGCGGCAGCAACCCGAAGAGGAAAATCGCATGGCCTCCCTCATTGCTCGCCAATCAAGCGCTAAGGACCTCCCACCATATTATGGAGACGCCGTGGAATGGCCAGCATGGCGCGCTCAATTTTATCAATCAACATCTACATGTGGGATGACGCAATCTGAGAACTTAATGCGCCTTCAGAGAGCTTTGAAAGGCAAGGCGCGCGAAGCTGTAAGCCCACTTCTAATGGATCCGACACAAGTATCGGAAATAATGGACGTTCTAGAACATCGGTTCGGGAGTGCTCACACAATCGCCACACTGATGTTCGAGAAAATAAAAAAGTTACCGCGGCTTCCTGAAGATGCATCAAACGACGCGTTAATTGAATTCTCGGGAACTGTGCAAAATGTAGTGGCCTCGCTCGGCAGTTTAAAAAGTGACTATCTCTCTAACCCCGCGCTTCTAAGTGAAATAGCATCGAAAATGCCCCTTGTGTTAAGAGTATCGTGGTTGGACAAAATTGCCGATCAAATTACAAGTGCGACTATTCAACAATTAGCCGCCTTCTTAAAGAGGCTCACAAACGCAATACCGCGTTCGGGACTAGTTGACAATGCTCGTGCCCCAGTGCGACCACGACGGGAGCAAGTTTTTGCGCAAAGTGATTCAAAAATCGAAAAGTGTGCGCAGTGTGCAAACTCACACAAGATACGGGAGTGTCCGGTGTTTTTGGAGAAAAGTGTTCCTGGACGCTGGGAAAAAGTGAAAAGTGCCCGTCTTTGTCACAAATGCTTAGACGTAAGCCACCATACACGTGCGTGCAAATATCGCGTATGGTGCGGAGTGGGTTCGTGTCGTCTCCCCCACAACAAACTATTACACGATCCGTCACGTGTGAATTCATCTGCCGGTACGTCGCGCGGGAATAATGACAATCAAACCGTGACAAATACTACGTGGTGCGGACAAGACTCAGTGCTGTTAAAAGTGATACCGGTAACCATATGTGGCCCGAACGGGCAAGTGTCAGTTCATGCCTTACTAGATGAGGGGTCAACGGTGACCCTGCTGGACACAGAAATTGCCGACAAAGTGGGAGCAAGCGGACCGACTCGTGGACTTCGTATTCATGGGGCAGGTGGAATGTGCGCGTCGGATAAAACGTCACGACGAGTTAAGCTTTCAGTACGCGGAGACGGTGCCGAGTATGGCATTACGGCGAATACGGTGCGTAATCTAGACCTACCGCGACAAACCATAGCCGGTCGGCGCCAAGTAAAACCACAAATATTATTGGGACAAGACAACGCTCATCTTATTGTATCGAGAGAGGTGCGTGAAGACAACGAGAAAAGGATGCTGTCCCGCACTGCACTCGGCTGGATCACGCATGGAGGCATTCATCCTACGGAGCACATAACGCTCAGCATAATTGGCGAGTTCGAAAGGGGAGACCAACAGCTCTCAGACCTCTTGAAACAAAATTTCGCTATCGACTCGCTTGGAGTGACGTCAGCGGCACGCATAGATGCCGCCACGCAACGGGCAGAAGACCTTATGAAAAACACTACCCGGCCGTATGACACCGGGCGGTGGGAAACTGGCCTTCTGTGGAAAGCAGATAACACACGCCTGCCGGACAATAAACAGTGCGCACTAAAGCGCCTGTACTCATTAGAAAGAAAATTGGGAAAAGACGAAACATTGGCAGCGGCATACAAGGTGAAAATAAGTTCACTAATTGAACGTGGGTACGCGCGCAAATTAAATAGTCAAGAGGCGGCCATCCCTAATCCGCGAAAATGGTACCTACCACATTTTGCAGTAATAAATCCCAACAAACCGGGAAAGCTAAGAGTGGTGTTCGACGCAGCAAGCCGCTGTCGAGGCGTATCCCTAAACGATCAATTGTTAACAGGGCCCGATCTCCTTTCCTCGCTATTGGGGAACATTTTGCGCTTCCGCGAAGGAAAAATCGCATTCGCAGCGGATATTGCTGAAATGTTTCTGCAGATAAAAATAAAAAGGGAGGACCAGTCATCTCAATTATTTATGTGGAGAACAACGCCACAAGAGGAGCCAAGCACATATATGCTCACATCCATGATGTTCGGAGCAACTTGTTCACCGAGCAGTGCGCAATTCGTCCGAAACACGGTCGCTGAGCAATATAAGGAACAATATACAGCCGCAGCGACAGCCATCCAAGAAAAATTCTATATGGATGATTATCTGGATGCAGTGGACACATCAGATGAAGCCGCCAAGATGGTACAGGAGGTGAGCACCATCCTCGCAAGCGGGGGTTTCCAGCTCACGAATTGGGCTTCAAATGACCCTGCCGCCATTGCAAAAGTACCGTTAGAAAAACGGGCAAAATCGGCCATACCGATTAATAGCGGGGACCATGAAAATGAGCGCATACTAGGCCTCGTATGGGATCCCGCTGGCGACCACTTTATCTACAGCTTCCGGGAGGCGGCGGCAGCCGAGATAATTCCCCACCCAACAAAAAGACAATTATTAAGCATTGTAATGAAGATTTTTGATCCCGTAGGCTTCGTATCCTGCCTAACAATTCGATCAAAAATACTTCTCCAAGCAGTGTGGAGATCGAATATTGGCTGGGATGAACCAATAAAATCGGAACATTTGAATAAATGGTCAGATTGGCTAAAAATTCTCCGCCAGAGCAGCGTGACCATACCCCGGAGATGCCTCAGCAATAAAAACGGCATTTTTGAACTTCACATATTTTGTGATGCATCGGAGTCTGCATGTTGCGCAATTGCGTATTTAACGGAAAAATCACAGGAAGGCACACACTCAACCTTCCTGGCAAGTAAATGTAAAGTGGCACCATTGAAACCCCTGTCTATTCCGCGCCTGGAGCTACAAGCAGCCCTGATGTCTGCACGATTGGCGACCACTATAAAAAAGGAGAGCCAACTACTAATAAGGCGAACCACATATTGGACAGACTCAACAACCGTCCTATGTTGGCTGAGGACAGACCCGAGAGCTTATTCCGCCTTCGTAGCCAACCGACTAGGAGAAATAGATGAGTCAACCGAGATCATTAATTGGAGATGGGTGCCTACAAAATTAAACCCCGCGGATATAGGTACACGAGATATCGAGCCTCCCGACCTCACGCCCACTAGCCGGTGGTTCCGCGGACCGACCTTTATTACCCAACCGGAAGCAACATGGCCCCGTGAAAAGGAGCCAGTCATCCGACCCGATAACCAGGCTCTGGAGGTAAGGCCTCAATATGTCGGCCTCATGACAACAATGGGAGACGGATTACCTCTCATCGAACGATTTTCATCTTGGCTTCGACTCATCCGCACCACTGCATGGGTTCTCCGATTCATAAGGCGATGTCGGCCGGGCTCCGAAACATCATCAGAAGGTCCTCTACGTGCCGAAGAAACCCGAGAAGCAGAAACATTATGGGTGAAGAAGTCCCAAGCATACTCCTTTGGGGCCGAAATTCACGCCGCTAAAAAGGGCGACATATCACCCACCGGCAGTCGCCTGCGGACGCTAACGCCTTTCCTTGGGCCGGATGGCATCATACGAATGGGCTCACGGCTACAAGACCTAAAAGATGTCACCAGTGGAGTACGGACACCAGTCATCCTGGATGGTGACGAGACGTACGCTCGGCTCCTGATCCGCCATTATCATCAAAAGGCGGACCACCCGAGTACCGAAAAAACCATGGCGGAAATCAGAGGCAGCTTCTTTATATTAAAATTACGAACCAACCTCCGCCGAATAGCGCATGAGTGCCTAGTGTGCCGTATAAGAAGCACTAAGCCGATGCCACCACTGATGGGACCTCTACCAGCTGCCAGGCTCGCCCATCACGTGACCCCCTTTACGCACTGCGGCCTTGATTACTTCGGCCCTATGGAAGTGACAATTGGCAGACGTCGGGAAAAACGGTACGGGGCCTTATTCACCTGCCTGTCAACGAGGGCCGTACATCTCGAGCTTGCAGCTTCACTAAGTGCCGATTCAGCCATCATGGCGATGCAGCGAATGTCAGCTAGGCGAGGTCAGCCGGAGTGCATGTACTCAGATAACGGAACCAATTTCCACGGGGCTGATAAAGAGATACGAGACGCGCTGGAGTCAATCAGTCGAGATCCCAGAGTGCAAAACTATATCTCAACACAAAAAACGGCTTGGAAATTTAATCCTCCCCTATCTCCCCATATGGGGGGAGCTTGGGAGCGCCTCGTTCGCTCTATAAAGAGAGCCCTCAAATCGACGATGAAGGAGCGCTCTCCGAAAGAAGAAACTCTCCTCACGGCCCTGGCAGAAGCAGATTACATAGTAAATAACCGCCCACTAACACATGTATCTGTCGACCCGCGGGATGAAGAACCCCTAACCCCCAACCATTTTTTACTGGGATCAGCAGGGAAGCGACCGCATCTATCACTATACGCAGCAAAAGAAGAGGAGGTCTGCCTAAGAAAGCAATGGCGAGTCAGCCAGCAATTAGCAGATATGTTTTGGCGGCGATGGATGAAAGAATATCTGCCCACTATAGCTGCACGTCAAAAATGGCACCAGCCAAGCACACCCATCAAAACGGGTGATCTTGTGCTAGTCGTGGACCCCGCCCTGCCCCGCAATAGTTGGCCCCGCGGGCGCGTCATTGAAACAATGCCCGCCGCTGACGGACAAGTAAGAACTGTTCGGGTCCAGACGAGCACCGGAGTGTACGTGCGCCCTGCAGTAAAAATCGCCGTACTCATGACGACACCGATCACGGATCCCAGGCCAGAAGAAGCTCCTCCCCACTGCCCAGAAGGAATGGACCGCATATGACACCGCCGGACAGGATCCTGCCACGTTCTAAGAAGTTAAGCACAGCCGACACTGCACTGGGGGGAGGATGTATCGAACGTGAACCTATCCAATATGCAGAATGGCCGCTTTATCAACATGGCCGCTTTAGCAACAGCTTTATCTGCATGGCCGTCCGAGGACGAATGAGGTCGCGTTCCACATGCTGCGGGTATTTACGTTACCCCCTCCCTGACCATTCGAGACCAACCGAGGGCCCGTTCTGAACGCTGCAGATTTTACTTCACCCCCCCCCCCCCCGCCCTCTACTTCAATGGCGTACGGACAGCCAATCAACGAGCTTCTTCTCAAATGCCATCTAATTATCTGTTTGTAAACATTTTTAGTATGTAATTAATATTAAATTTACGCGAGTCCTGCTAGAGCTACTTTAAATAAAAATATATAGTTTAAAAGGCTGGACTCGCGTCCATACAGTTGATATAAAATAAAATATGTGAATGTTTTCATTAAATAGATATAAGGGTTTTTTCACACTGATGTCGGGCTAAATACCCACTGGTTAACACTGTACAATTTTTTCTGAAGTTAATAAAAATGCTAGAAAGAAGTGGTTTACACGAGAGGGAGCGGAAAAGAGAGTGATGTTGCGAATACAATTCAAAATTATCATTTAATCCTTATATAAGAGGACACGAAGCTGCAAAGAAATGCACCAACGTTCAAGGAGTAGTTCTGCCTAGCACGAACCTATGTTACACACGGTCGCGCGGCAGCATATATATGGAGCGCCAAACTCCGTTCAAAGCAGTCTTATCCGAACTTCAATCGTCGCGCAACATCCTACTCTGACCGCCTCTATCTTCTTGTACCACTTCTTACTACCTGAAAACTGCAATCGCCTTTGACTTTCGACCTTGCACTTCCTTGGACTGCTGAATAGACTAGAAGCCCAGCACCCATATTTTACAGTCAATATAGAGGACATTAGTCCGATATAGGGGTGATAGGGAGGGTTTGAAGTCGACATTACATGGAAACATTGTTAATTAGGGCGATTTGCAGGGTGCTATTATTTCATTAACTAAATTAATTTTTGATTTAATTTTTTTGTTTATTTCCAAGGTTTCTAAAGCGCACAAATTAAAATATTTATTTATATTGGAATGTTTAAACTTGTTTTTTCTTTTTTGAAGCTATGGCCTGTCTCTATATGGTTAGCAAACTCGGAATAGTTAATATTTCGTAAACAAAGTTTATATTCCTTAGTAGATTTCAGACAGGTCTTAGTTGATTTAATTTCGGCAAGCAGCCAAACAAGTCGTCTAATTGAACAAACTGTGTAACTCTATTTCTACTTATTTCATTTATGTATAATATGTACGTCACTGAAGACATAACGATAAAAGTGTGATCTAAGCGGATTTGACCTTACCTCAGGCAAACTCACAAAGCATTTCTTATCTAGCATGGCTGATCTCTTCGATGGTGTTTCTAGTAGTGTTTCAGAATCTATCTAATTAATGTTTTTATTCCTTATCTACTATTTTTCCATCATGCATTGTAAATACATTTGTATGTTTACTCTGGTATTAGTCTTATCAATATTGATTTATCAGAGAACTAGCTGAAGTCCCCGGCGTTGCCCAGGCTTTACGCAGAGTTTTTTTAAAATCAGGTGTACACAGTAATTCTCAAGTAAGTAATTCTCTGCAAGTGAACTGTGCAAAATTTCATCAATGCCGATGACAATAAGATTCTTAAGATAACTAAATCCCATCTTGATTGTTTACTTTTTCAACTTGATATTGATTCATTTAATGATTGGTGCAAAATTAACTGCATGCAACTTATTGTTGATGAATGCAAAATTTTGTCCTTTTATAGAACCAAAAAACCTATTCAGTTTGATTATAAACTAAATATTGTTTGTCTCTCTACTGTCACATCTATCAAGGACCTTGGGGAGTGGATTGTAAACTTTCTTTCCGGGATCACATTAATAACATGGTAAACAAATCACTTAAACTACTCGGCTTCATTCATAGAATTACCTCTGCCTTTAAACATATAAATACACTTAAAACTCTTTACTGTTTGCTGGTCCGCCCTCACCTTGAATATGCTAGTGTCATTTGGTCTCCTTTTTATGCTGTCCACATTTGTTACATCGAATCTGTACAACATCGCTTCCTACGAGGAATTGCTTGGAGGTTAGGACTTGAAAGAGGAGAATACTCGTATGATGAAATTGAACAAACTTTAAACATTTCCTCTTTAGAAAAACGTAGAAAGGACTCTGATCTAATATGCATTTTCAAAATTATCAACAGTATTACTGACACACCTGCTTTGTTACAACTCATCCAGTTCAACATTCCTTCCCGTAGACTCCGAAATAATGAATTGCTGTTCCTCAATCAACATTCTACTAATTATGGATATCATTCTCCTTTATCCAGAATGTCGAGACTTGTCAACGCAAATCAAAGCATTGAATTTTTTGGTGTAAGCCTAAGTGACTTTCGGCAGTCGTTACGCAATGTGGTTTTTTAAAGTCTTTTTAAATCCATCTTCAAGCTACTTGTAGTTATCTTCTCTATGTACTTTTATATTATATGTATTTTGTCAATGCTCTTCATCTATATGTCATCTCCTTTCATTGTGATCTCTCTTTTTTTTTCTATTCGTGTTATTGTTATATTGTTAATTGGACTATTTGTCCGTAAATAAATAAATAAATAAATCAAGAAGTATCAAGATTCTGGGATGGGAAAAGAGTTTTTCAAAATCAGGTGTACACGGTAATTCTCAAGTAAGTAATTCTCTGCAAGTCAGTGTGCAAAATTTTATCAAGAATAATCAAAATTCTGTTTTAAAAGGGGCGGGAGGTGCGGTGAGGATATGGAGGTGGTTTTTCGAAATCTCATGAAGACAATGACCTTCCTTTTGTTTTGAAGGTCAAGTGTGCAAAATTTCATCAATCTCGGAAAAATCTGTAGATTTTATAAAAATCAAATCTAAAGTTTCCCGCCCGCCACAGACTTTAAATTATTAAACCTCTTCTTCAACAAGAGTTCAAAACATGCCTGTTATTGTATACACACTGAGGAAAAGGTCATTCTTGAAGAATTATTTTTAATTTAAAGGTAATCAAGAATAATATTAGTTAAATAACTGTAAGAGAAAATGGTTTGATTTTTACATAAAATAACACAACTGTTGCTTACTTTTTATACAGCAAATGCATCAGACTAAAGGCGACCTTCTTGTGGAAGTTCTTGAGCTTCGACAGTTCTCTTATCCTGAAGACATCCCTCAGTGATTTGCCCAGCGCATCGTCAGCAGCCGTACATGGCCTTCCACTGCTTGCAGGAGTAGAGGATTCGCCTCCATCGGTAGGCGATAGCGCTTGCATTATCTGCTCCAGAGCTATTTTAACCTCAAATATCAGAGCGGAGATCATGCTAAGTATTGCCTCTATCTGGAAATCAATAATTTAATTTGTTGAACATTATTGCTACGGTTATAACGGTGACCGGATAACTCAGCAAGAAACCAAATCAGAAGCATCTCAGAAAGGTCAGAGTGATGATAAAAAAACATAAAAATTTGCTAAGTAGGTTAAGTTAGGTTAGGGATACGGGCTATTTTAAAATTAATTTTTCATAGCTTTTAATGACCTTTCTGAGGTGTTTCTGAGTTGGTTTCATTCTGAGTTTCATTGGAAACGGTTATAACTATTGCTTACATTTGTTATCATTTCCACTGTACTAATACCGCATTTTCAACATTGATTCGTCTAAGGGATTTTGAGAAACAAAGGGATAACATCAATCGATTTTTATTTAAAAAAAAAAAATATCTTTTTCTGAATATTTTTGCCATGCCGCTATTATTATTCACAATCACATTATTGTTCCTTGCTTCCTATCTCTTAACATATCATCATAATAAACATGAACTCAACGAACGATCAATCAACTTCCAACATTGGAGACAATCCATCCACAATGGACACCAACATCAACTCCGTCTCAGTTAAGTTACCAAATTGTTGGTATGATAACATCGCACTTTGGTTTGCGCAAGCTGAAAGTCAATTCATGAACTCAAGAGTAAAGGACGATCTCACGAAATACAACATTATTGTCGCTGCCCTAGATATCAACACCCTCAAATGCGTAAGTGACGTTGTAATTAAACCACCCGCTACAAACAAGTATACTTTCCTGAAAACTACACTCATCGAGCGATTATAAGATTCTGAGGAGAAATGTTTAACACGCCCCCTGACCAGATTACAACTAGATGACAGGAAACCTTCAGGACTACTACGGCACATGTCGGAACTCGCTGGTCCTGCTTTGGCGGAGAGCGCAATTATACGCACATAATGGTTACAAAGACTCCCACAACACGTACAAGCGATTTTATCAACCCTACCTGACGACAATCTGTCACAACTCGCATCGACTGCGGATAAAATTGTAGAGGTGTACCAAAAAACTGAATGTGGCGTGGTCGATAAGAACCTTCGAAACAGCAACGATTACAATCAAGACCCCAACTTCTGTTCAGTACTCCAAAACCTGCAAGAACAAATCGCCACACTGACATGGGAGATTAATCAATTGAAGACGGATAGAAATGACGGCAATGGGCAATCATATACCTACCGGGAACGCCACAATTACTACCCCCGTCAAGAAAGAAAAACACAACCATTATCATCACCCCAAAATTCCACAGGAAAACCACGGGCAAGGCCACATGGTTGGTCAGACAACAATACTCATTCAACCGGATATTGTCGATTCCACAATAAATTTGGAGATAAAGTTTTTAAATGCCAGCAACCGTGCTCGTACAAAAGCAACAAATCGAGAAACAACGGCGGCGCCACACAGTAAGGATATGTGATTCCGTCAAACAGTAAGTCCTTTCCTTTATGCACAAGTAACCAAAAAAACACTTGTAACAACAATCAACAGACACAGGCAACTGGCCACAGCGCCAGACAACAGGCAACTGGCCACAGCACCAGACAACAGGCAACAGGCAACTGGCCACAGCACCAGACAACAGGCAACAGGCAACTGGCCACAGCGCCAGACAACAGGCAACAAACATCACCAGTCAACAGGCAACAGGCAACTGGAAACATCACCAGTTAACAAGCAACAGGCAACTGGCAATAGGAATATAAATGGACAACAAAATAGCCACCATCTCGCATTCAAGAGAGACAACTCGATTTTATCGCCCAATTCACCACTGACGCCAGGCACATCTCCCGACATCTTAACATAGTAGCAGACACGCTGTCTCGCATAGAAGAGACAAACAGCCCTACTGCTATAGACTACAGACGGATGGGACAAGAGCAGAGTCACGATGACGAATGAACTAAGGCGTTCGAGGACTCCTCCCTTGTCTAATCTATCAACCTACTTAAATTATGATGATTACTTGGTAATACCCAAAAGGCATAGTAAATTAAATAAACCTTGCATTGATGTATTCCGTTTATTTCACCAATGGTTTATAATAATAATACACTAACAGAATTACTTGATTCACAAACCAAATAACTGTGCTAATGTTAGATACCATATTTTTAATTATATTCAATATGTATATACTTATACAAATACAGTATTTAAAAAAGAAATGTTAATTTAAAACCTTCAATCAATTATGAATTGTTTTGTTTACCTTTGCAGATATTATAGTAATGCAAAAATAATCATGTACCAAGCAAATTACCACCTATATATACAAACTCTTATTAATATAAACATCGTTACGCATTTAGTAAGTACTTATTCGACTGTTGCTATGTGCCTCGCCGAACAGTTCGAACAAGTAATAATAATTTTAATTAGTCGATACAAGCCGAGAAATAGGTACTTCAATTGCTAACGGTAATTAGGGATTCATAAATCAATCATATTATATTTTTAATTCGTTTCAGCATTTTCATAAGTTATTATTTTTTCTTTCTTTTGAATACTTTAACAGCCTTACTAAAAAACCCAGTGAAAATTTTATTCAATTGACAAACGGCCGCGGATGTGAAAACATTACTAATTAAAAATTTGTTCTTTGAAAGAAATACACATGGTTTCCACGGCCTGAGAGGGTAGTTTATCTCTGTTTTAACCATTGATGTCCGAACGATATTTGTAATTTTTCCATAGTATTTTGAATGTTCTATATATTTCTTATTTTTGAAGGTGTCGTAAAAACAAATACCATTTATGAAAACTAGATAAAATTACCTTTTAGATTTGAGTATTTGAAATACACTTTAGCTTTCAAAAACTGCCATATTTTATGATTCAAACTCGGAAAAACATGGAAAAAAATTTCCTCCCACAACATTTTTGACCAAAATGTAGAGAAATTTAAATAAAATCAAAATTTAAAAAACACAGTCCTTTTATGTAATAAATTTGGAAGGAAACTATAACCTCACTTTTTTATCGTGTATACAATAAAAAAATAATAAAAAATTTCAAAGTTTTTTTTATTGCCAAAAAAATAACTTAGAAATAATACCGAAATTTAAAACAGATTTCTTGCATCTCTAAAGACGTTAATTTTGTTGATACGTTTACGAACACATGTATTAGATTTTAATATTATAAAAAATTATCACTTTTAACAAATTCTCTTAAAATAAAGATCTTAAAATGAAAATTTTATCTCAAGTAACCTATAAAAAACAATATTCTGACAGTTCAACTTTGAAAGTACGGCGTTTGTACAATAACTTGATTAAACTGATGTAAACCACACAAATAATATGGTAAATATATCAATTATGTGAACAGAAGAGTAAATTCGTCACTACAATAGAAATTATTTAGTAAAATCTCAACATTTAGGCACTAACAAAATTTTCCATATCCCGCCATAAACACACCGAACTGTTTTGTCATCGCGGGCCGATATGCACAGGTGCACCAATAATGCCCCTAGCGGAGAAGAATTAAAACAACATTGTTTCCTAGTAAATTAAAACCATATACAACGTTGTCACATCTTCAATGCGTTTTAACAGCGTGACCACGAAAGAAACGTTATTGGTAATAAAACGTCTTTTAGTGTATACGAGCTCTATTTATGTTATTGCAATAACACAGTTAATCGGTCGCGCTGTGGTTTTTTTTTAGTAAGGCTGTTTATGTTTTACAACAATGAATTAAATTATGTACATACAAAAACAATGTTTAAAAACAATTATTCAGAAAGTAAGTTTATATAAAAAAAAAACTATTCTATAATTACATTTTTAACTTTAACAATAAATGAATTTGTATAATATATATTCTAATGTTATCTTCTATGCTATAAAAATATAATTTTTTCCTGTTATCGCGTAAGACGCTGGAGGGAAGGCATGTAGCTGAGCAACGAACAACCATAAAATATTATTCAAATCCGATTTTATACACTGGTATCACCGGGCACCGCTCTCCGGCATGATAATGCAAATTTATTCCGGTTTCAACGTTCGTTCCATCCACCTGCTTTCCCTCCAAGCGAGATAATTATTGAATCTGTCTTATTGCAACACAAAGTTTCAAATTAATATATTTGACTCGCGTTAATCAAGAGTTATTATTGAAAACCTCCACAACACACGCATCCAGTTTACAGACGTGGCAAGGCCTGTAAACTGTCAAACCCTCTGGATAAAATATCTAAACCTAAACCATTTTGCTAAACCTGCATGATCGCTAGAGGGTCCCGCCGAGCTGAGCCCGGGAGCGACAGCGGTGGCTGGATCAATTCTAGCCTCCTCTCAGTTAAGACGGCTACCTGGTAGCCATTACTTTGTAAATACGTAAAATACCAAATAATCTCAGATTGTCTACAAGAACTATTTTTTTTATTGTAATATAAAAAATATGAATATTCATATATATTTTACAAAATATTATATTAAAGGTCGTTTTTGCTCATGTATACCTTATCGGAAAAGAGGAGCTCTTGTGCCTGATGTGGGAGCCACAATTCTCTTACTTAGGTTGTAAGTTATAATATGTTTTGCATAAAATATTTACTTTTTACTGTAAGTTTATTTTATTTATTTGTTCTGATTGGTTGATGATACAGCGTAATTCAATTATTATTCTTAAAGTTTATTCCTCTCCACTATGAAGTGTCAGAGAAGTTCTGAAGTGTGAGAACACAACACATCAACAATTTGAAAAATAGATAACTACTTTCCTACATACTTAGAGATTTTTAATTAATTTTACGAATTTGTAAACATTTGTTTTTATCATCTCATGTAAAGTTTTTATTTTGTGGCTTGAGCTGCAGTCGATAATAAATATTATGACTTTCTGAAGTGATAAGTTTTGCATTTCATTCTGAATTCGGTTTTTAAATTGGTTTAGTTTATTACAAGTTTTATTGCCTCAAAATAGCAGAAACACAGTTGTAAATAGTTATACACATTTGAAATGTTACCTCCGGAACGATATAGGTAGCTACTTCGTGCCTCTGGGCGTGTGTCATAGAGTTAAAGGTAATATTCAAATACTCCAACAGCCTTCGCAGCTGGGACATGAAGATGGGCAGTCGAGAGCGCGCGTATCTGATTATCTCGTGCCTCTCCTCTCTGGACAGCTCTCCCTTCCTCTTCGTGAACAACTCACAAAGGAGCAACAGTTTTATTATAGCTGAAATAGAAAGTAAATAACCATTTAAATGTTTTAAAATAATAGACGACGAATGGACAATAACACAAAGGACTTATTAGTAGCATAAATCTTTTACAGATAGTAGTAGATCATTCAAAAGTCCTAGTCCTCTTGAATTTTAGGTCATGATTTTAGCCAGTAACAAGCTCGAGAGAATATAGGTTTTATTGTGGTGTCTTTTGGTGGTGATTTTAGTCAACAACAACAAGCTTGAGAGAATGTCGGTTTCATAGTCTTTTAGTGGTGATTTTAGCCAAGATGACTAACAACACTTACATTTCCACAAGAAGTATGGTATGCTATGCAATCTGAAAGACATTACCAAATGCAATAGACACTGTATATGTAAATAACTGATCCAAAGCAATATTTTTTGGACATTTGGGGATCTAGTGTTTTTTATTTCTTTGAAGAAAAATGTTGTGAGCGCGGTGAAGGAGGAAACAATCTGTTTCCTTAAGACACCGCGGGAATGTGGTGGGAATCCAATTATTCTATGTTTTATATATAAAGGTGAAGCTTACCTACTGCAGTTTCTCTAACAGATTGCTTAACAACTAAGCACAGCTTGGCGGGTTGGCAACCCAAGCACTCCCCCGGAGTATTGAAGTACTCTACTATTTGGTTGGCGCATGCGTGCATATCACTTACTAAGTCAACTATTTCTGTAACAAAATACAGGCATTTAAATTATAAATTAAATATTCCAATTGATAATATAAATTATAGCGATTAAATGGAATTACTTAAATAACCCGAATTGTGACAGCAAAGAAAAATTTGCAATATTTTATTAATATTTACTCTTGCTGACGCTAATGTCGCTGTGCTCGGAATTCCACCTTTACAGACCAACACTTAAAGCCTTCTACGGCTCTACAAAGCTTGTAATGGTAAACTTTCGAAATCATTGGACAAGCTTTAGATTCACCTTAATTAATATAAAAAATAACTTTTTGCATTGCATTTATGAACGCAAATTTACATTTTCACGTAATTGAGATTTTGAATGCATTATTTTCCATCGCCTAAATATAACGTCGCCATCGCCATAACACAAAGTTTTTATAAATCTGACAGTTCGTTTAAGATAAAAAAAACTTGCACAATCGCAATATACCTGAGTGGTTAACGCTAGTTGTAGAGTCACAATCCGAATAAAGATGTTTTTTTTTTACAACGGCTCCACACAGGATGCCCTGAGGAAAATGAATCCCTCAGGGTCTATGTCATCTTTGGGGATGATGTACGGAGGGTCTTTTTAGGGAAAGGAAGGAGAGGAAGTTCTTGAAAGAAAAAATGTATGAGGGGTGGGTAGGAATCTGGGGGTCAATGTGTCCAGGAGTTATTTTTTTTTTTTTTTTTTTTTTTTTTTTTTTTTTTTTTTTTTTTTTTTTTTTTTTTTTTTTTTACAGTGAATACCGCACAAGAATCTCAACTGCTCCCGTCTGGAGCCAGTGAGACTATGGCATCCCCTATTGGGGTATGTTGTGAGGCTGAAGGTAGTGGGGAGGGGAAGGAGGTGGGGAAGAGGAAGGTTGGGAAGTACCTGGCTATTCAGATCTGGTCACTAAACACGGCTAAAACCATTTTCAAGCAACGTTTCAATTCTGAATGGTGGTCTTACACCAGGGCGATACTGATAGTATCTTCCACTCTGGAACATGCCGCAAATATACTAGTTATGGACGTATGAATCCATCCCTCCCACTTCGGTGCATGGTGATGGATTGGGAGAGTCTGGCTGGAGAGGTCTAGGTTAGGTCTCCCTCAACCAGTCTCTCCCAATCTGACCTGCCATGCAGTAGGTGGTCAAACGCATTTGCCACCAAGACCTAAACAAACCTCACCCCGTGAACCCAGGCACCCTTGCTAAGTCACCAAACGTAGTGAACCACTTGGGGTGACCTATGGCAAGGTGTTGATTATCCAATAAATGTTTCCCGGGGCGGCGGTAATCACCTACCGACTACAACACATCATCCAAACTAATTTGTATTTGAATTTTTAACCGAATAGGTTAGGTTTAGACTTACGTTGTTTTAAGGCCATATTTTTAAGGTATTCGTTACAGTCAGCCACGAGCTTGGACATGCATGGGTACTCCTTGACGGCCTCGATGACCTGAACAGCCAGTTCTTCAGTCATAGCATTGGGCAGGCACTCGGCATACAGCCAGTGTAGGATGGATCCTACCACTCCCTCGGGCAGACCGGAGAAAGGAGGCGGATCCGTCATCCAGGACATATCGGTGCCCAGTAAGCCCAGGATGCTCGAATGCACATGAAACTGGAAAGGAAAAAGATGGAGTGGATACATTTGTAGTATGAACGCAGATGATTTTTTGCAAAAGTCATTTCAATATAGAAGATGTAAAAGCAAAAACAGTAAATAAGCAGGAATGTGATTACTGTCTTATAATCCCAGCTTCCTGGGGCTATGGAAATCCCAATTTGGAGAATGTTTTGAGATAGAAAAAAGTGGGGAAGTGGAGGAAGGATGGGAAGTACCTGGCTATTCAGATCTTGCCAGCAATGTTTTGATTCTGAATGGTTTCTCAACAGGGCGATACTGTAGTATTCAGCACTTTAAAAATTATATGGTTGTATTCACCTGTTTATGATCTTGGGCCTCAATGACCATATCGGAGAAGAACCCTTCTTCCACAGCTGGAAGCAGGCTGAACTCCTCGTTGGGGCAGTTGTCAGTTTCGTCGCACACAATCCTGACGCAGTGGAGAACGCACCACCCATCACAGGAGAGAAGTACACTGTCCGTGGGCTCGGAAGGTTCGGCCTGTTGAAAGAAAATAATATTTCACCATAAACCTTCCGCACAATGTCGCCTTATCCAAATACATAGCTCAACAAAATTTGGAAAGACGTTTCTACATGGAGTTGAAACTTGAACTTTCAAGGCACTAGAAAGGAAAAAAAGAAGACAACTTGAAATGCGGTGCTAGAGATACAATGCTCAAGATAGCTTGACACATTAACACAATAATTCTGCAACGAAATCAAAGACAGGCTCTCGATACATATGAGACGTATCTTCCAATATTTTGGGACACCTTGTAAGAAGAGAAAAGAGCCTGAAACTGCTGTGGTTCAAGAACCCGGGAATGTTTGTCTTTCTTAATTTTTTTTTTTTTTTTAAATGTGTCTAAACCGTTAGCAAGAAAATTTAAAATTTAAAGTAACAAATGTACAGTGAAAATGAAAACTCTCCAACACAAAATGTCTAGAAATTGTTACATAGTTAATGCCCAAGAAATACAAAAAAAAATGAAGCAAGAATATAGAAGAATATAACATACATCTTGTATATATGAAAACTTCTTTATTATGACAGATGACATCCACGTCTAGGAGGAATGTTTAACCCTTTCAAAACTGGCATTGGTAGAACAAATTTATTAAAGTTATTTGAGTTTTTTTTTAATAGTTTTAGAAGTTGTTTCTACTTTATTTTGAAAGAACATTAGGTTTCAGAGGGCGTATTTCACATAAAATGACAAATCATACACTGTATAACAAAAATACATTTTACTAATTTAAGAAAATTACCACAGAAGAAGATAACACTACGTCACCTCAGTTCTTAATTGTCCAAACGACCATTAGAAAATTTTGCAGGATGAGAAGGCTTTCTTTCATTATTTCAATAAAACATTACGGATAGGTGTTTAAGATAACGCTATTTCTGTAAAGGTAAAGATCTCATTAGTTTAAATAATTCTTAGTTAAGTGATCATAATTTTTTATACTTTATTTTTAATTAGCTGACCCGACGAACTTCGTACCGCCTCAGAATCAATAGCTGTTGAATTAAATTCAGTTTTTTATTAAGTTAAAAATTACGCAATGAAGCAATTACCAATGTGCAACGGTCCGTGTTTTGTTTATGTCATTATCAGAGATGGCGTTGTGTACGGATTTATATTTTTGTGATTTTCTTACTTTTACAATTACTTACGGGAATTCGGGAGGCAGATACGGGTGCCACCGCCCCGGGAACCATTTATTGAATAACCAACACCTCTGCCATAGATCACGCAGTGATTTAGCAGGGGTGCCCGGGTTCATGAGGTGACTTATGTCCGGGTCTTGGCAGTTGATGCGCCTGCCCACCTGCTGCGTGGCGGGCCGGATCGAGAGAGACTGGTTGAGGGAGGCCTTTTGACCATTTCAGCCGGACTCTCTCGACCCATTGCCTTGCACCACAGTTGGAGGGACGGATTCATACGTCCGTCACTCCCGGTCACACTGACCCCCAGATTCCTACCCACCCCTCATACCTTTTTCCTTCCCAGAACTTTCTATCCTCCCCATTCCTTAAAAAGATCCTCCACACAGCATCCCCTAAGATGACATAGGTCCTGAGAGAAATTATTTTCCTCAGGGCCTCCTGTGTGGAGCTTATGTAAAAAAATGCGTTTCATTTCAGAGATTTATTATAATTATTGTATTTTTCCTTTGGAGGTGTGTAGACATACGTTCACCATTTGTCTCATTTTCGACTATTGACATTGAGTGCGTAAGAAAGAAGGGCAGCATTATATGATTAAAAACAAATGCACAACAATCAACGCATTGACATTTGACATTTTTGAATGTTTGGAATTCATGCACAGTTCAATATTATACCCCTCACAATATTGCTGCAGTTCTTTCAAAATAGGAGAATTCGTTCCATACAAAATGTATGGAGAAAATAATGTTCTTTATAACTATTTATTTCGTTAACTTTTGTGATGTTTTAATAGTTATTATCCTATCTGGGGCGGAGACAAATCCAACAAATCAAAGATCATCAAAATCAGCCCAGCCGTTCTCGAGTTATAAGTGTAACTAATCTGACTTTGTTTTATATATTAAGATTTTAAAGTGGAGATTGAACAAAAACTAAAATAGTCGTTTGGACAGTTAAGAACTAAGGTGACGACTAATAATCTAAACGAAAATCTGAAAGAGAACAAGATACAGAAAAATAAAAAGATAACGGTCGCAAATGGGACTCGAACCCTCTCATAATCTCGTCTTACTGGGACAATTTAACCTTATTTATCAATTTGACCTCTCATTTAAATGTCAAATATGTCAATCTCATATTTCAGTAGTAAGAATATTATCTTCAACTAATTTTTTACATATTTTTTTTTCTTATTCAATGATATTTCACTGATCGGAATAACCTCCAAAAGTTATAAACAGAGAGTTGTTCTAATAAAAACAAAAATTACCTTCCCAAATATAAAAATGGCTACCGCCTGAACTGCTAGCTACACTACAATAAAAAAAATAGCATGAAAAGCAGTTATACCAGTAATTAGAAAACGAAACCTGCCAATTTTTATTAGCTATAGATACTGAGTAAAATTAACAATAAAAGCTGTTATTAAAGTTACCCTGAATTCAATGATGTGTTCGGCATAAGCACCAAATCTGATGATAACTCCATGGAGGTTGGTGCTGTAGATTTCATAGGTTTCACATGAGAATAACGGGATAGCGGCAGAGTCTTCATTTTCCGGACACCATGTCACGTCTCCCGTGTCATCCAACACAAACTTGGTGCTGTAAAACAAGAAACCAGAAATGTTTTACATATATTTTATGACTCATACCTGAGTTAAGTAAGTTTGAGAAGTAGTTTAAACAATAGGAGGGTGAAGAAATACCAATAAATTAAAGACGTGGTAAGGAGTATCTACGGCTCCCAACAGTTTGGAGACAGTGGTTCTACGGCATCCCCGATTGGGGCATGTTGTGAGGCTGAAGGCAGTGGGGAGCGGAAAGAAATGGGGAAGAGTAAGTTGGGGGAGTACCTGGCTATTCAGATCCGGTCACTAAAGCCATTTCAATTTCAATGTTTCAATTCTTACACCAGGGTGATACTGAGGATATCTTTTACTATGGAACGTGCCACATATATACTACATATTATTTTGATTGAATAAATTGTGAAATAACAAATTAATTCTCCGGATTGTAAGTGGAGAGTCTTACCCCTATATCATGGAGGCCGTAACTCGTACCCCCCTTCAATCTTAACACTCACAAATTATTGAAATAACACTTCAGTTCTGCTCAATTACTAACTATAAACGTAATTAATATAGCACTTGAATAGTTATTTTGAAATATTAAAATTGACAATTTTTTTTGTTCACTTGAGGACCATTTTTTTTTTACATTATCTCCACATAGGATGCCCTGAAGAAAATAATTTTCCAGGAAAGAGAGGAAGAAGTGGGAAGGAAAAAGGTATGAGGGGTGGGTAGGAATCTGGGAGTAAGCATGTCCAGGAATGACGGACATATGAATCCGCACCTTCAACTGCGCCCTTTTATTTAACCCTTACTAATAACCTAAGAACTTAAAATAGGATTAGTTTGGGTTTAATTTAAAAAAAAAAAAAAAATTGTGTGTAATTCACACGCGATAGAAGTGAAGCTAGAAAATCGCTAGATGTCCCTTTCTTTGGCCTGTTTATTTTACAGTGGTTTGAAGATTGGATATTGATTCTCAAAAATAAAAATGTTTTTTTTTTTGGATTTCGTAGGATTCGAAACTCGCATTATATTCTGACGACCCGTAAAAAAACAAAGCGGCCGTTTTATGAAATGAGCGCAGTTTGATGCTTCGCAGGTGCCATAGTGCGTCATTTCCGAATTTCAAATCACTCTAATGGGGCTAAAGAAGTTTCACTTCAATAAACTAGCCTAAAAAAACTTATCTTCATAAATTATCAAAACATGGCGTGAACAAAAGAAATTATTATCCGTATATAAAATGAACGATAGTTAAAAGCATTATTTATTTTCTCTGAAGACTGAAATAGATGCTCCTCTTCAATTACAATCCAACTGGTACAAAGTATTTTTAAAATAATTTGTGTGCATTAAAGATGTCCAACATATCTACATATTTACTGATCATTGTATCTTTTCCTCCCATTCTTCACTTTACTCTCTCAACAATAGCCCTGTCATTTGAGATTTATTTGTGGGGTATTTTGCCGTGTTGCTCTACCTCCGTCTTTAGTCAACGTTTCAGATTGTGCAGTGTCCATCAACAGCCGAGCGATTCTCTATGTTTTCTGAGATCGAGGTAGATCTCGGGCGAGATATCCTGTCAGATTTGTGTGATTTTCTAAGGCTGTTAAATGAATAAATAATCACGCATACTTGCATGAATTCATGTTTAAAACGACGTAAACTAAAATATGTGACAGCTCACAGCTGAAATTCTGACATCGGCCCATAGAAAAAGCGGGGAGAGTACGATTTCCGTAGCAAACGTGAAAAAAAAAGAAGCAAACGTGAGTTTTTTCAGCTGATCATAAGAGTCGGGAATTCTACTCCAGGCGTTGAAGATGAACATGTCTTCTTTCTCCAGGTCTTTCAAAGCAAACCACTTTTGTTGTTAACTAAGCTCACATTTGTTCATCTTCAATTTTTCCAAATCAACACAAAGACGTTCAAATTTAAAGCTCCATATTTCCTTGTTTTCTAAAACCTGCAATTATATTTCAAAGAGCCGCACTTAAGGGGCTAAAGAGCCGCATGCGGCTCCGGAGCCGCACTTTGCCGACCTCTGGGTTAGGGTAAAAACAGTACTTTTTATAAAATTAATCAATTTGAATCTGAAACTTTAAGTATCGATATTTCGAAAACTAAGTGAGATATCGAAAAATTTTATTCTTCATTTTCGTCTTATTTTGGGTTGTTCTACCTGAATACATGGTCAAATCGCGGGGTCACGGAAATCGTACTCAACCTGAAAAAGCATATAACAGTCAAAGAAAATCACACAAATCTGACAAGAGATCTTGCCCGAGATCTATCTCGACCTCACAAAACATAGAGAATCGCTCGGTAGGGCAGATGTGTAATGAAACAGCCCTGTCACTTTATTAAATTAATGTCTCCTGGCTATCATCAGGGGTCAAGTTATATCTGTTAGTTCAAAAACATTCCTCCCCACAATATCTTATAAGATATTCAATCAAGGTGAAATATTGGCATCTTTGTTAAAATTCTCCTTCTCCGCTTCCACCTTAATACACAAATTATTGAAATAACACTTTGTTTCAACTTAATTACTACAATAAACAATGTCCAGCATATCTGAACATTTACCATGATATGGGATCCATGAAGATTATCCTGTAGTCAGAAATAAACACAATTTGGTATAGCGTCTAATCAATACGGCAAATTACTCACCCTTCAAGTCCAGATTTGATATCACAGTTTCCTTGAATGACACACGACTCCACCTAGAATAAATAAAATTATTATGATTTTATTCATACAAGTAATAACAATGTAATATGACAGAACAATGTTCGAAGAAGTATGCATGGTTGACATTAAAACTCACAAGTAAACCATTACAACCCCATTGATTAGTGTAGTGAAATGTCAAGGGAATATTACATAAAAATACCATATTTTGTGTAGATAGGTACCTACAATAATATTAGAACGATAATGTTGAGTAAAAATGGAAAGAATCGTGTATTGTAAAGCAAAACATGTTATTTCAAGCTTTGTTCCGGTAATAAACAATTCAGACCTAAATAATTAAATTACGTGTGATATCCCGTCCTTTTTGTGAAAAAAAACAAAGAATTCGGTAATGAGTTTCCAGCGAATGTTACGACAGTCGGCATAATATTATTATTATTTGAGATTACGTGTGGGCGTTCAATACATAATAAAGCGGTGTGAAAGATCATACCACCCAATCCAACTGTCAGATGAATGTCATCTGTCAAATGCGAGTTAGTTTACTCTGTAAGAACATTAGAAATGTGCTAAAATACTAATTTTGCGTAGGAATTTGATTTGCGCTAAGATAATGTGAATTCTAAATGTAAACATCGATGTTACTCTGATATTTTACTTACTTCCCAAGTCCCAATAAACGAGCGCGCTGCCATATCTGAGAGCTTCTCAACCCATTTTCTGGAAATAGAAAATGACACAAGGCTGTTCCAAAACTTCCAAAGGATTTCTCGCTACCTCGCTACAATCTCGCTATTTTCCCGTAGGTAAGCACTTAGCACAGAGTAATGCTCACCGAGCATAAATAAACCAATCCCCACTGAGACTTGAGAGCTTGAGAGGAAAATGTATGAATTTTTTCTCCTACTAGATTGTATTTGTGGTTGTTGACAGTGAAAACCATAAATAAACCAATCCCGTGAAAACAATGCACACATGTATTATTTTTTCTTGTAGGTAGGTACGTGTGTCGGAAGTTGGTAGGTACTTCCTTAAATAAAACATGATTTTCCTTCGATTCTTTAGAACTCACTCAACGCTGTGAATAATAATATTGTGCTGTTTTTCTTCTACAAATTAATGTGGTAAGCAAATAATAATTTTTTATTTTTATTTTAAGAAAACTTCTTCGGAAAGGTTTTCACTTTGTGATGACATTATTTATTTTAATGAAAAGACAAATAAGTTTGTTTACATCACTTTTATTTGTACACAATCTACATGTTTCGTGAACGATGTTCACATCATCAGGATCAAATGTATACTAAACTTAAAAATTAAACATAGATCACAATGGGACGAAGGGGTAGGAGGAAGGGGAAGGGGTAAGATTTAGGGGACAATTGAGATTTCAAAGTCATTAGCAGGGAAAGACCGGTTAAGTGGGAAAAGGTTCAAAAGAGGGTTTATAATTTTTTTTGTTGCTTATTAATTATGTCCGCCTTATTATTTACATTTTTCCTAATTTCTAAAATCTCTAAATTATTTATCTGTGATGCCTTATAACCCGTATGTAATATTTTAAGTCCATGACTTTTGTCAAAATTATGATCATTTTTTATTAAATGATCTGCGAACTCAGATTCGCTATTGCCATTTAATGCCCTGAGATGTTCTTTAACCCCTACTTCAAAGTTTCTATTTCATCTCAGGGCATTAAATG
This sequence comes from Limnephilus rhombicus, assembly GCA_929108145.2. NCBI lineage: Eukaryota > Metazoa > Arthropoda > Insecta > Trichoptera > Limnephilidae > Limnephilus > Limnephilus rhombicus. The sequence continues at coordinate 41,914,210 of OV815274.1, read as the reverse complement.
GCAATAGCGAATCTGAGTTCGCAGATCATTTAATAAAAAATGATCATAATTTTGACAAAAGTCATTTATAAACCCTCCTTTGAACCTTTTCCCACTTAACCGGTCTTTCCCTGCTAATGACTTTGAAATCCCAATTGTCCCCTAAATCTTACCCCTTCCCCTTCCTCCTACCCCTTCATCCCATATGTGATCTATGTTTAATTTTTAAGTTCAGTATACATTTGATCCTGATGATGTGAACATCGTTCACGAAACATGTAGATTGTGTACAAATAAAAGTGATGTAAACAAAGTTATTTGTCTTTTCATTAAAATAAATATTAACAATCGTGACTAGATAAGCCTAGTGATACCATTACTAAAAAATACTGACATATCGTTGCCCATACTGGTGTGCATTGTTACCAACTTGATTTTTTAAAATAAAGCCAGAAGATGTCACCCGAAAAGGAGCTAAAAAGAAATGCGAGTCGCCGAGCCCTAGTGAACTTTACTTTTCTGCGCAGGGTCTACGGTTTTGGTCGAATCGGTATGATGTCGGAGGGCCGATCGTAAAATCACATCGTGAAGTGCCTGGCGGCGTGCCTGAGGCGCATCATGATTTGCCTGATTTTACGATCGGCCTGCGACATCGACACCGAGTCAGTGGGATGACGGGCTAAGGGTTAAATGTTTCGAGTTCAGACGTCGATCACATCTGTCAGTAGGTCAGAAACAAAGGAATATTAATGAACGTATCCGAAAACCAAAAACTGTTTTTGAAAGGGGATGAAATACGCTTTCAAAATTTGTTATCAGAGATAACAGTATAATTTTTTAAATATAAATTAAAAAAAAAAACTTTAAAAAGACTCAAAAATGGCTCACCTTACGTTTCTTTTAACTAAAATTACTGATAAATAAAAAAAAAACACATACCTATTTTATCAGATAAATGAATTATAAACGTTATTGTCACTTGTCAGTTGTCACCCTACTTTTCTATCAAATAATTAATAAAAAACTTCACAAAATTTAAAACTTATTTTTTTTTCAAATTGCGTTCGGAAACTTTGGTTTTATAAAGATGTACATTTTAATTATTTTGTGGTTAACGTAAACGAAAGTAAGAGCGACACAACGATTTCTATGAGACCTATACGAGTTGTTCCGAAAAGCGAACAAATTAGTCTGAGGGGTTAATAAAAAAACGAAAAATATTACGCACGTACATAATAATAATATCTACTTGCAGAGAGAAAATTATTTCATTTTAGTCGCATCCTTTTAATATTTTTATTAAATTCAAATACCATATGTGGGTAAAAATAACCTGTACCTACATGTAGCATGTAGTGCTCGTTTTCCCCAGTAAATAAAGTATTCATGGAAGGGTAAATGGTAAATGCCTACCCGCCAGATTAGTTATTGGGAAAGTAAAGCTCACAGTTGGAAATCGGGCAAAAACTTTGAGGTTTTGTTGCAGCCCCCAAATTTCCTCTCAAGGGTTAAACACCGGTAAATTTATTGCTTAAGGCGATCCAATAGTCCAGGAAATCGGAATTCACGCCCCTTTATGGGAGGAGTTTGAAAATACTTAAGAAAAAGCCTTTGGAAAGGTTGGAAAAGGTATTTGAGAATTTTTTTTTACAGGTTGATTTCGTAAAAACTGGTTGGAGGTGTGGCGTGGCGACCGTGGCGTGGACAGTAGTACTTCGGTGGACGCCATAGGGTTCACTTTGAAAAACCGAATTCGTCGACTAGCGGCCGTAATGTAAAATAACAACATTAGGTAGATTAGGCGTAAATATCATTTTTTTGCGATTATTATAAAAAAAACAGAATTTGCCACATTATACAATAAAACCATATCCGAAAAGGGGTTTATTAATAGGAGAGTGAGACTTGAAAGTGTTTTTTTTAGACCTTATACTTAATTTTTTTATAGGCTTATTAAAAGACTTATAAAAAAATGACCGATATTTTTAAGGGCCAAGGTATGTTCTACACGCAGTATTTAATTGAAGCATCTATAATACTTTTAAGCGATCAAATTTTCAAAACAAAATCATATGATTTTGTATGATTTTGCATTATTTACTATGGCTTCATCTTAACAAACAAATAATAGTTATTTAGGGCGATGTTCTGCGCAGTTTAATTGATGTTATTTAAACGAATCCTTAATGGAAAATAATAGTTATTAGTAGAAGTTTTATGGAAAATATATTAATTGCTCGATTCATTGTATTTTGTGGCTATTTATATTTTCTGTAATTATGTATGTTAATTCGGCCATTTACGTCATATTAAGAAAAAAAATGTGCTGTGGTAATTTTTAATAAATAAATTTGAACCGTAAACAACGAAAAAAAAATAGTCAGAATTACAAGATGTGGGTAGATATTAGATATACCTAACTTGACCATTTATTTTTCCCCCGAACCGGGACACCAAAAAACAAGGTAGGTACTTTTTTAAAATTAGCTCCACACAGGAGGCCCTGAGGAAAATAATTTCGCGCAAGAGCCTATGTCATCTTAGGGTAGGGGTAGGGAACCTTTTAGTATCACCTGCTATCGAAAAGCGAGAATGGTATCCTTTTATTACATGGACTTTAATTCCGATTTAAATTCCGATTCGAATTCGACTATATCATTCCAGTGCTGGGATAGTGCGTTAAAAGGGTATTTATTACCAGAGAAAACCAGAAATATGTCATTTTTAAATCAGATTTTAGACGTATTGACTCTTTTTCACAAAAAATTATAAATGGATTTCGAAAGATTGTTCTTTTATCTAGCATTCGCATGTTTTAATTTTTTCGAAAAAATGTTTATTTTTAGTATAATAAGGTTATACCATAGGTCGTTGGCAGAATTGTTAAATTTTCAAAAAAGATTTTGTATTATACCACACCCATTTCAAATCATATAATCATGCAGTAAAATAAATCATTAAGTACATTATCTGGGTATGTTTTAGAATTTGAATTTTAGTGTAAATAAAATCATTAAATATATATATATATATATATATATATATATATACGTACATGTGTTTCTTGACGAAAATTGGTTAGTTTGTGTATTTATTTGCGCACTTACAAACTAATATATTTTATAGGGATGGATGGAGGGGGTTGGTGGGGAAGGGGGGAGGGGGAGGGGGAAGGGGAAAATGGAACTCGGAAGGGTGCGGAGGGTAGGGGGAAAAGGGAAACTCGGAAGATTGAGGAGGGGAGGGGTAGGAGGGGAACTTGGGAGCGGGGAGGGGAACTAAAAGCCGCCCGCAGGGCTCTGCAATAAAAACCTGCGGAGCGGGTTTTTAACTGCTAGTTTTTTTATAAAACTTGTTTGTTTTATGGAAGTAATATAATTTTAATTTTTTTGACATATTTTAATTGTTATTTTTTTATTTACTTAATTTAACACGGGTTAACTGTCTGGTAAGTGTATAAAATAGCCAAATAACAGTAAGCAATCGATTTTTAACATGTCTAAAAATGTTTCGGTTTCGGCCGAAACTGAGACAGACACCGAAGATTCGGTTTCGGCTTCGGTGGAAAGTACTGTTTCGGTCGTCATTCGGTACCAACATTTCAAGATAACTTGATTTGCCATAGGGTTGTCAGTGATATTGATAACATTAAAAACCAAACAACAAAGTTCTGTAGGTATTTGTACAAACTCATAACGTAGATAAGTTATCGTTGCGAGTCGAAGTAGTTTGAGAACTTACAAATTTTATACATACATATACATTTTATATTCTATTTTTAGTGTTATTAACACCAGAAGAAGGAGGTAGTTCTTATATAATATTACAATTATAGAACACGGGTGTAATTTAAAGGTAAGTATAGCCTATCTTAAATTAATAAAATGAATGAAAATGAATCGTCGTACCGCATTAAAATGATCATTCTTCGTTCAACATACCTACAGATTGAGGAGTTAGGCTACCACTTATTATGTATATCTATAAATTCGTGGACATCAACAATAAGGAACTCCATAGAAAAATATTCTGGCTTTAAAAAATATGTCCATCTGTATATATTTATGTACTCTATAGTATATAGACCAATAAGCGCTGATTCTGAATATATAAGTTTTATGTAATAATATTAAACGCAGAGTTTTTAAAAAATTATTAAAAAGTCCATTTTTAATCGGGTCGTGAAAACACTCCGTCAAGGTGACGTCACTGTTCGACGTGTCGTGACGTCACTGTAAAGTCATTGTACGGGAATGTATGATATGACACAAACCATCGTATTAATTTATTCGTTTTATGGCAAGGTACTGTTTAATGTACAATTTATTTTATGTACTGGCAATTTTGAATGCTGGTCACACCGGAAAGACTAGATGTAGTTCCAAATGCTACCGCAAAATCATTCCGTCCCGAATTGTCCTGGTGTGTACAGCTATCAGATTTAGCCCCGCAACTTTCTGATATTAATATTGTTTCGCGGTTGTGTTTGACTATTACAATAAAAGAGAATCTATTAAAACCTTCTAATCATTTATTTAACTCCCGTGACACATATGAAAGTGTTGATTTGGTAAGATTAACACTTTCCATAGTTTATTTACTTACTGTTTATAGAGATTTAGTTATTGTGTTTATTGAAACAATATTTAGGCCTAAATAATGTTTCAAAAATAAAGGTATCTCTATTATTGAAAATATTCAAAAACTACTGCCCAAAAAAAAATAGTAATGCTACTTCTTATAATATGGATATTGTCATCACGCTTGAAGAATGTCTCGATTCTCAATTTTTGCAAGCGATTTAAATGACCAAACATTTATCTATTGTTAAACAAGCATTCAATACTAAATTTGTACTTTAAGACATTGTTTTTTCTCTTCGCTTATTCTTCTTTTTTTTATGAATTCAAAATTGTAGTTATTAACTAAAGCTTCTACGAGGAATTCAATCGTAACACTTGTTTCATTCATTAAATAATATGTTTATATAATTAATCAATGTAATATGAAATTATGATATGAACTAAATTTGTCAATTTGACTGGCCTAAAACAGGATCCATTCCTAGTTGGCTAGTCAAAGTTTCCATATATTAATAAAAAAAAAAAAAAAAAAAAAAGGAAGAATACTTCGAACACCGGAATTCAAAATGGCGGCAGTAGATCAGCTGATTTCCCGATCCTATAGTAATTTTTCAGGAATGATGACGTCACACGATTCACTA